>CAMZMU010000074.1:68129335-68688928 GCA_947311845.1 Poa pratensis
CGGCAAGCTGCTACGGCTCTTCCTCACCGTGCTTCCACGTGCCTCCACCCGGGCTTGGGCGCCGAGCTCATTCGGGATGGCGACGTGGCCGAGATCGCACTCGATCTAGCTAGCTGAACGATCGATGGAGCTTGTGTTACTAGTAGTACTTGGCCGATCGATGGATTATCGATTTCAGCTTGTGTTAGTACTTGGCCGATCTAATTTGTTTTTTTTGTCGAATTTGCGCGGTGTCGTTGGGCGCACCCTCGCCCCAAATCGGACAGGACACAAAATTTGTGCGCTGAACCACCCCAAACGGACAAAAAGGGACATATTTTCGTGTCCGTTTACACCATGCCGTTGGAGATGCCCTAAGCTCAAGGTTTTAAATGGACATTTTACTTGAAAAATATTGAAACGGGGCAGTTTGCACGACGACGTCAATGTCAGCTGTATGTATGGCCACACCCACACAGCACGACTGTTGCTCTCTCTCTGCGCCGCGTCGAAGAGCGCGAACGAAAGACAACGGGCCAAAGGCGTCGCAGCACCGAGAGAGACCCAGCGCTGCAGCAAACAAAAGAAAGCCGAAGCATTGGAGTCAGAGAGGCCGCCTCGTGACGGGTCAATTTAATTTGAGCAACCACCTCACCACCACCTCCCTCCCATTCCCTTCTGGCCTTCTCCCCCCAGCTCCATTTCTTCCTTCCCACCTCCACCCAACCAGCCTCCCTCCGTTCCCCAGCTCGGCGGCAGGGTGCTGCTCATTCCCCCGGCGCGCAGCGCGCGGATCACGGGGTGTTTGTTTCTTTGCCTGTACGTCGTGCAAGCCCCGGCCAGCGCTCCTCCTCGGTGTCAATCTGTTGGGGATCCTTGCTTTCTTGGTTAATGCGGCGGTTGTGACCGGGAGAAGAGGAGCAGCTGTTCGGTGGAAGGGAGGGTGTCGAAAATGGAAGGGGACGAGGCGGCGGCGGCCAGGATACGGGTGGTGCGCTGCCCCAGGTGCGACAAGTTCCTGCCGGAGCTGCCCGCCTACTCCGTCTACGTCTGCGGCGGATGCGGCGCCACCCTCCAAGGTACTCCTACTGCTACTTCATTTATTTTTCAGCGGCGCGTGCTTCGTTTATCACGGGCCAACGCATCAGCATAATGGCGGGTTTTCGGGGCTGTGTTTTCTTGCTGTTTGCGTTCTTGATACTACCGGGCATCGTTCTTGCTGCCACGAACTGCCGTGAATATCCCTTTTTGTCTTCCACTGGCTTCGGACAGCCTTGTTTTGGGGGGGGGGGGGGGGGGGGGGGGGGGGGGGGGGGGGGATTGATCACTGAGGAACAGTTTAATCGGTCGACGAGTTTCGCATCAGATTACGGTTTCCTTTTGGTGGATGCAGATTCGTCTGCCATTATTATTTTTCCTTTGGAGTTTATTGTGAATTTTAAACTCTCCCCTGTGAATACTTCTTTTTGGAGGCAGGCTAAACCATGCTGTTGCTTTCTTTTGGAGCAAAATTCACAGTTGTTTGATTTGGGAGGACCAGGTCTTTTTTATGTATTAGTGTCTTTGAAAACAAACATTAATTAGTCAAATCCCAGCATTCTGTCATCCTGCTTTGCAGACGCTGACGTTTGCACTGAGGAACAGTTTAATCGGTCGACGAGTTTCGCATCAGATTACGGTTTCCTTTTGGTGGATGCAGATTCGTCTGCCATTATTATTTTTCCTTTGGAGTTTATTGTGAATTTTAAACTCTCCCTGTGAATACTTCTTTTTGGAGGCAGGCTAAACCATGCCTGTTGCTTTCTTTTGGAGCAAATTCACAGTTGTTGATTTGGGAGGACCAGGTCTTTTTTATTTCCCTCGATGTTTCTTACAGATTAAACTTCGAAAAAGTCTCGTGTAAAAAGACCGAAGCTGAGAGCTCAGTGTATTACTAGTTCTTACTTGGGAAGCTTTGGTTTCTATCTTGGTTGTAATTTTATAGCATCATGTCGGGGTCAACGGCAAAAAAAAAAAGATGGGTTGAATTTGTCCTATGTATTAAAGTATTTGATGATGATTCACTAATTTTAAATCTAGTGTATGTCCTGTTAGCTGCTATTAGTGGTATTAGTTTAGGATCCAGTTGCACTTTTAGTCTTCGGTTGTGCTTTGCTAGGTGGCTTTTGGGGCCAATATAGGAGGCAAAGGCGATGCCAGTGGTGCAAGTCTAGGATGAGATGTATTTGTGTTCTGCACATCCTTCTGAGATCATTGTTAACTTCATAATTGGTTGTCGTAATATGACTTGGTATTTTTAAGTATTCTTCTATAATGTTCTACCTATCGTTGAGTGCTAGTATGAATCTGGATATGACACCATTACTCTCCTGAAATTTTGCAGCTAAGAAAAAATACCCAGGCCAAGCTTTGGATACCTCTGATAATGGAAATGTGAAATACCTGGAAGTACTGGAGACTGTGCCAGGGACATCTGAAGCAATGGCTGGAGCTAGCACCGATAATAAATCAGTGCCCAATAGAATGCCCAGTAGATCAGTTTACAGCCGTGATAACAGCCGGATTAAAAGAGAGCCAAGCATCTCAAATGTCAAAGCTAACCTAAGAGATGATGTCAGAGAGGCTAAGTACATGCCCTTCCGTAATGTGGAAAATGGAGAGACTGCACATCCGGTAAGAGCAAGAGGTGTATCTGACATACGCCCAAGGTCCCCAATGGACAGTGCTCCACCCAATGCATTCCGGGGAGAAGACCCTGTTGACCACCATTCAAAGTCGAGGTACGCATATTCCAGTAGGGAGCATGCCAATGAAACAGATTTGGATGGTCCAAGCAGAGTCAGGGGTCTTGAGAAAGATCAGGCCGACTTGTTGAGGATGCTTGATGAGTTGAGAGATCAGGTGCAGCAATCCTGTGAGGTAAATGAGCCGATACAAGTGCAGTCAATAGAGCAGCAGATGCCTCTAGTTCATACGGTATTCATGAACGGTTGGCTCAGTTGAGGCATGATCGATCTCAATTGCATCGGAAGGGTTCTCATCACTCTCCCTCCATGAATGTGCGGAGTCCTAGCATTCCACATGGTTATGGTCCATTACCTACACAGCAAAACCTTCATGGATATGTGGAACCTATTGCACACACAAGAACGCTAGCTATCCTGCTGGCCCTTATCCATGGAGAAATTTCGATAACTATTTCTTTGGACAACATGATCCTGATCCTCTCCTCTCTTGCCACCATGAAGGTTTCTACCATCAGGCTGCTTGTTCTTGCTCACATTGCTACCATAGGGAATTCTTTCCTGTACAGGGAACACCATTGGGTTTCAATGATCAGAGAGCACCATATCTTGTGAACAGCTATGGGGCTTATCCTGTGGATAGTCCCTTGCTTGGTCAGCAAAGGTACAATTCAAGAGGTGCTAATCCTTCCTTGCAGAGGAATAACCCAAGGGCCAACCTGAGCAAGAAGCCCGCACAAACTTGTGAGTCAATTGCCGGTGGTGCTCCTTTCACCATATGCTACAACTGCTACGAAGTACTGCAGCTACCAAAAAACGTTCTTTGTTGGGGAAGGAGTATAAATTGCGGTGTGGATCCTGCTCACACACAATTGTAGTCAAGCTTGATGGAACCAGGCTCGATGTATCAGAACTTGCACCAAGTGCACATTTATCTCCTGCACTGCAAGATGGCATTGGTGATAACATGGCAGACAACTTGTGTGCTACTGCTGATGAGAGATTGCTTCCACCATATTCTTTTTCTGTAGGAAGCCATCATTCTCAGGAAAATGATAAGCACTCAAATTCAAGTGTATCGGATCACAAACATACCCCTCTAGGGACTAATTCTGAGGATAGTCCTAAATCCAGGGATCTTCCTGCCGAAGGGAATGCGATTTCCCGCACACCGAGTTTACCACGTCGTGATCACTGTGGATTGTCACCATCTGAAGGTTCTGGAATAGGAAGCAGAAGTACACGTTCTGAACATGAAAAGGTTGTGCTGTTAACTGAAAGTTGCAAGCAGAACTCAATCAAAGATGTCTGTGTAGCAAATGAGATGCAGTCGTCAGACGATGAGTTTGATGTTCCGGATTACTCACAAGATACCTTAATGTGCCGCAAGATTCTGGCCTGACACAAGATTCTGGCCACACTAGGGTGACAAAGGTGGGTGATTCATTTATCACCAATCTTATAAAAAAGAGCTTCAAAATGAACAGCGGAACACGCAATGGAAGTGCAAGGGTGTTTGTAAATGGTTTCCCTATCTCAGACCGTGCAGTCAGGAAGGCCGAGAAGCTAGCTGGAGCAATATATCCTGGTGATTACTGGTAAATTCCACCACATGATTTTACATTTCAGGCAGCTAAGCTTCACTAACCTAGGAAAGGCATGCTTTAGTTACCTCATATAATAAATATGTCCTATGTATTTACAAGTTCGCTTTCTCGTATTGAATACTCAAAATATTTTATAATATTCTCTTACTTAGGTATGACAACCGTGCTGGATTCTGGGGTGTCGTCGGCCAGCCCTGCCTTGGCATGATACCGGTAAGAGATTGTAGATTTTATGCAATTCGCTATTCCACATTGTGTGGATTAAATTTCTAAGTGGATATTTTGCTTGCAGCCTAATATTCCAGAGTTTAATTTCCCTATGCCCAAGAAATGTGGTGGTGGAAACACTGGCATATATATTAACGGAAGAGAACTCCACCAGAAGGATTTAGAGTTACTTGTAGCTCGAGGACTCTCTGATTCCCCTGAAAGATCTTATATAGTTGAAAATTCAGGGAAAGTTACAGATGAAGCATCTGGTGAAGAGCTTTATGGCCTTGGCAAGCTTGCGCCAACGTAAGTATCTTGTTAATCATTTAAATTCTACGAATGCAAAGTACTTGAGATTGTTTCCCTTAGTCGCAAATTCCTCGTCTGAATATGTTTTGCCTACGAGTGCTGTTAGTGCAATACTATACTTGCTGTGATACTGCTTCCTGCACCGATATAACTTGAATCAAGGATATGCTTGTTTATGGTGAAGAAAATCTAAAGGCCATATCGAATATGTTGCGAAGGAGTCATTAATATAGAAATTAGGATCCTAAGCTTATACTCCCTCTGTTCCAGTAGTTGACTTGGGTTTGTCGAAATACGAATGTATCTATACTTGTTTAATGTCTAGATACATCTGCTGTTAGGCAAACGTATGTCAGGTAATTTAGAAAGGAGGGTGTAGCAAGTATGTTACTGCATAATGCACTTCTTAATATTGTCTGACAGAGATAAAGATAGAGCTTCTTTAGAAGTCATGCTAGAATTGGAAGCAAAAAAATTACTAAGATATTCTAGATTTTTATTATAGCTTTTGTACTAAACTAGTAACATTGTTTGGAAATTGTATGACATCATCGGTCTCAGTTTTATGAAGTACCAGGTGTGATCAGCAGAGCCTGATCCTTACGACTACCTATAGGCAGAACCGAATCCATGCACAGACATATCTTTTGGACAGCATGTTCTCAAGCGCAACATTAATTGGCTATCCATGTGACTGAAAACTTGAATAATAGTAGTGTTGTCACGATTGCTCATATCACCATCCGTTGCTTTTGCGTATCACAAAATTTGACTCTAGAGGAGATATTCTTTCGCGAATTTCTCGAACTAGCATGCGTCGGATCAATGCGCACATGGCTCCATGTTCAGAAACAGTTAGGGTATCTGTTGGGTTGATATGGTTTCTCTGGCTGTGGACCACACCCACCGATACCATTCAGTGAACAGACTGTTAGCTGTAGTGTAATGTGTATATCTGGACTCTAACATCTTATTTGTTTCTTGTAAATTCAGGGTCGAGAAACTGAGGCGCGGATTCGGGATGCGGGTCCCCAAACTTATCGTGACAGGTCAACACGGCACGATCATAGCCCACGGAGAAGCTCGGGGATGAACATTAGCTGTCTCTTCGAACATACAGAACCTGAAAAGGCTCCGAGATAAATCAAAGGCGGTAGATCTCCAGAATTCCTTTTCCGCCGGTGTGCGGCAACCTACCATGATGTGCGGCTAGCTCTGGTGCTTCTTGCGACTGTTTTATGTGAGGCCCTCCTCTATATAATTCTGCCATTAATTTGGTGTCGTGCTTGTAGGTTGCCACCTAGTTAGTCGATTGTTTGTTTGTTTTTGCGTGTTACCATTTTGTTCTTGATACGCATTGGAAGAGGAACCTGAACATTTGGTACCTTGAGTCTGATGAAGTGCACCAAGTGGGATTTTCTGAGAAGGAGAGGGAGTGATCCTGAGATTTTCTTCCATTTGCAGTAGTATGCATGTAAGTAAGCTAAGAAACTAAGACGAGGCGCCTGAAGCACAGATCGTATAATCTTAAAGACCTGGGGACAGTCTTCAGTACCGGCATGCTTAGTGACAGTTACATTAGTTTTCCTGCCTAGCAATGATCTGTGAAACCTGTTGTGCACTGAGACAGTATGAAGTTTCATTCCACGGAGAAGTTCACCCCCAGAACCTGCAGCCAAACAGAAACACTCAAGATCTCTACATGTAAGCACAGCACAAGCATAATTTGTTTTCTCAGAGAAATAAGCACAAGCGTAAGACGGGCGGGTGCCCTACCACTGGCGAAAAATCTTTGGGCCTGAACAATGAGGCCCATCTGAGTTTCCTGATGCATGCAACCATGTTTCTGGGTCCACCTCAGTGCAGAGCTAGCGGCCTAGCGCCGCCGCCTAGTACACTCCTACTCCGCCATGATTGTTCGTGTCAGCGCAGGCGAGAGGCGATCGACGACGGGGCCAGGAATCAGGGCAGCTACCAGCCGGGGAAGCGACGGGACCAGACGACCGACGTCACCGGCGCGCGCGCCCACGCCGAGGAAGATGGTAGGTAGCGCGGAGGTCACGCGCGCGTGAAGGTGAAGCCTTGTACGTCACTACACCATGGCCTCGTTGTGGCCGGCGAGCATCGCGGGCACGAGCGGCGGGCCGTCGTCGGCCTGCGGACAAAACGATGGTTGTCACTGCGTGAATTCCGCGAGGGTGATGATCAGATTGTTCTCCTTCACGTTCACGGTTCACGGGAGTCTGATCTGAATCATCTGATGGATGGGACACCAGTTGTTTCACAGGTCCATGGGGATGGGGCTATGCACGCACGCAAGCTCCCGGACGTCACGTCGCCAACAAGACAGACATTTGCATTGCGGGTGCAAACCAGGAAAACAATTACGCTATAAAATACACTAGCGTGCTATATTACGCCGTAGGTGACATTGTATACTGATTTATTTAGCGAGAAAGACTCAAAACGTTACATCGTGTTATTACGGCGTTGTAGCGCCCTATTTTTCTTCATGGTGCAGAAAAGAGGAATCAACCAAAAAATTCGAAAAAAGAGAGAGGAATCAACCAGTGAACAAACATGCCCAAGTTGAATCTGTGGATGGCAAATGGGCATGGACAAGGGGAGCTCCTATACGACGGTACCTTCGATATAGAGTATAGAAAGCAGTAAAGGTTTACAAGATATTATTGTTCTAAATACTTTGAAGTGTTCGGTTTAGCAAAAACTGCAATCCTACATACTTCAATATTTAAGAAAACTCAACTAATTTTGAACTATATACAAAGCTGGTCCAGACCTTATTTTCAAAACCGAAGTACTGCTTCGCTAGGCATACAAATACTGCGGTTTTCGAATACCATGGTTTAGAAAAAACGTTGCAACCAAATTAGGCCTTCTCCTTCCCCAAACCATTGTATTTTTTGCTTTCACCAAACTCAAAGTCCTTTTGTTAAAGTGATGTTGCTCCTCAACCGGCGTCATTCCTTGGGTACCACCGACACGTATATAATTGCGCACATGCATTGCTAAACTGACATGTGTCTGTGTCGAGGGGGGGGGGGGGGGGGGGGGGACATTTGCCGCCCTTGTAGTTTATGGCAAGCTCCACCACTGCTCAAAGGACATGCTTTTGAGGCCGCCATCAATCCATTAACTCTTCATATTTTTACGCCTTGTTTTGGAGTAGAGAAACTCCTCAATTTACGCGTTTCAGAAAATACAGCAGCCGAGCATTATGTGGTGGGTCATCCATGCTCGCACATGTCGGCATCGGTGACCAGACATGCGTGACAATAGTTTCCATCCTCCTTGATACAATGGAGACCAAGGCCGTCCTCGTCAAGTCACTTATCTTTGCCGTCACCTAGGACGCCCTGGAGCTCAATGACGACTCCAAAGCGACAGCTGAGGGTAACATCAATGTCCTATGGAGAGTGCGCTCGATTACAAAGTCCTCCTAATGAGTGCAGCATGCAGCTTTGTGAGAAAGATATGCATTATTAGGTCGTATCCACTTAATCTCCCTCTCATATTAGGTCGTTTAATCCCGAAAACACATGATCCGACAACTTGTAAATGAATCAGCCAATAAAACAAGATTATGGGGTTAGTCATCTATTTCAATTAGGTTAGATGGTTAGTTATACAAAAAATAGTTAGGGGAAAGTGTCCCAAAAAATGATAGCTAGGAGATAAAACATAATTATCTCACTCGACGGCTTAACGTAAATATTTCGTGGATGGGCCACATCTAGTGTGGCCCAAATAGCGGTACCATTTTTTTTTAAACATTCAATATATACTGAGCGGGACAAGTCTCAAAACGTTATAGCACTATTATGGTGCTACAACGCCTATTTTTTCTTACATTACATGGTGCAAACAATAGGAATCAACCAAACATTTTGAGAACAAAAAAGAGAGGAATCAACCAATGAACAAACAGGCCCAAGTTTGATCCGTGGATGGCAACTGGGCTAGGAGCGAGGGCAGCTCCTATACAACGCGGGAAATGTATTTTTTTTCAAGAGTACACGGGTACTTTTGATTTTAGAATAGAAAGCAGCAAAGGTTTACAAGTTATTATGGTTTTAAATACTTTGAAGTGTTTGGCTTTAGCAAAGATGTAATCCTACATACTTCAATATTTAAGAAAACTTAACTAATTTTGAACTATATAGCAAGTTGTCCCGGACTTTTTTTCTTTCAAAACCGAAGTAGTATTACTTCGCTAGGCAAACAATTACCCCCTTGTAGTTTATGGGTGGGTGGGTGGGGGGGGGGGGGGGGGGGGGGGGGGGGGGGGAGGGAGGAGGAGGCATTTGCCCCCCTTGTAGTTTATGGAAGATCCACCACTGCTCATCGGACTTGCTTTCGACGTCGCCATCAATCCATTAACTATTCGTATTTTTACGCCTTGTTTTGGAGTGCAAAAACTCCTCAATTTACGGGTTTAGGAAAATGCAGAAGCTCGTGCTGCACCATAGCGTAGCACTACGTTGTGGGTCATCCATGCTCGCACACATCGGCATCGGTGACCGGACATGCGTGACAATAGTTTCGATCCTCCTTGATACAATGGAGATGAAGGTCGTCCTCGTCAAGTCACAGTTCGTGGTCGTACCCTACGACGCCCTGGAGCTCAACGGCGATGCCAAAGCGACAGCGGAGGGTGACATCAAAGTCATATAGGGTTCTCTCGATTACGAAATCCTCCTGATGAGAGCGGCATGCACCTTTGAGAGAAAGGGATGCACTATTAGTTCGTATCCACTTAATCTCTCTCTCATGTTAGACCGTTTAATCCCGAAAACATATGATCCGACAGCTTGTAGATAAACCAGCCAATAAATCAGGATTAGGGGATTAACCATCTGATTCGGTTAGGTTAGGGGGTTAGTTATACAAAAAATAGTTAAGTTTTCAATATCAGGATTAGGGGATTAACCATCTGATCCGTGTGCAGTGATGTTGAATTGTTGAAGCTCACAAAAGCCATGGCCCGACACTCAGGGACACAAGACGGTCCACCCGCACGTATGTCATGTCGCTGGATCCAACATCAGCAGGCCGGGAATGACGGATCGGTGGATCTCACCGTCACTCGGAGTCCGGAGCTGGTAATCCGGCTCGATCCGCGGTTACGCTACCTGCCTGCCTGCCTGCATCAGAATTCAGAAATGTCGGTGCTCGATTTGCAGGCTACGTCGTCGTTGGCTTCTTCTTTATTTATGCGAGGACTCAGTGGGGTTGCTTGCCTACTCGACGACGAATCTCCGAGACGGACGACAACAAGTTTTGCATCAATAAAGGATCCGATGATTACTAAGGGTGATCGGAAAAGACAAAAGTTTACTGGGAAAAAGGATGATCCGGTGATCGTTGCAGAGGTCCTGTTTTCTATGTTGAGTGATTCGAGGGGCTTGTTGCATCTGTCAAAGTGTCGGCCTATGATATTATTTTTCTGCAGATAGGCGCATGAATTTGAGGAAGTGACACTGGACTTGTACGGTTGTACCCTACAATTAAGGGCTTAAAACGAGTACTCCCTGAAACTACAATGGAGAACTAATTAACACTGCATGTTCTCCCTGAAACTACAATGTGTAGTACTACTAGGACAGCAAACAAAACGAAACCCGCAATGTCCATTGATCCAAGAAAATAACTGTTCCTGTCGTTCTTACCTCCGCAACCAGTATCTTGTATTAACGAATTAATGACGGTTCCAACACGTGACGAGTACCTCTCATATAATTCAGGTTCACGTGTATCGAATACTCCAATGGTCCAGTTAGTACAAAACGTGCGTGAGCAACGATTTTGGCTATTGCAGCAAGTCGGCGCTTTTGCTAGGTCTGACATGACATCTTTCAACAGTTTGAAACATCCGACATCTTCCATCTGGCTAATTTTTTTAAATAATACACGAGAATTAATTAATTCTGGAAATATTACGCAAAATTTATTTTTTTCAAAAATAGAATCCAGTCGGCGTTGCCGAAGCCGACAGGAGCTAATCGGTTTCGGCGAAGACGAGTAGCCCTTGTCGTCGTTGGCGACACCTCCATGCATGCATGCAGCTGTATGCAGTACGAGCAAGGTCGTACTCGGTGTTGGCGACGCCGATAAGCTCGTAGTCGTCTTTGGCGACGCCGATTAGCTATTATTCCTCGCCGACGATGCCGGCTTTTATTCCGCCGTGCATGCAACTCCTGATCCGAATTTGTTTCGCGCTCCCAGCTTTTATTCCACCCTTCCTCTCCGCCATATTTCTCCCGCCATAGTTCTCGCGCCATTTTGTTCCCGCCTTTATTCTCCGCCATTTTTCTCCCGCTCTTCTTCTCCCGGGGTGAGCCTATATATATACCCCAGTAGATTTGGTGATGGAGGAGGGGTGTGGTGCGTGGTTATTTCCTCAGTCGGATAGGAACGATGTCTGGTAGTTCGGGTCCTAGTTCGGAGCATAGGTCGTGGTGTGTTTTGTATCACGCCGCAATATGGACTGAAGGTAGTATTAGGGAGGGTAGGCCGAAGAGCTGTTATAGGGAGCTAATTAGTGAGTGGGGCAACATTCGTGAGGTGGGAGAAATTATAGCAAAAAAAACAAAATCCAGATGACCCCTGAAGAAATTTCAGATGAAATTGATGGGTGGCGGTGGAAGTGGCAGAGAATTAATGAGCTAAAAGCTATTGAGGCGGGGCTTAGGGACATGCCTATGACACCTAAGTCAAAGATAATCCATTTTTCGCCGGAGGCCTAACCATTTCACGTGAAGGTAACTGAGTACCGAATTTATATTATGTTAGAATCTAGTGTTATCGTACTAACTTTTTTCCCTGATTTTGTGAATGTCCAGCACTGGCCTGCCGATGGACAGTTTGTGAACAAAGAGATCCCTCATTTTGGTTGGATGGAAATGCTTTTTGGCGCATGTCCTGATGGGTCTGGAAATCTCCTTCACGCTGAAACAGTGAAGAGGGCTATATCAAAGGCGAAGAGTGGTGGATCATCCAAGAAAGCCGTTCAAGATGATAGTGATGATGATTTCATGCCTCCTAAACGAGCTAACTCTAGACGTAAGTTGAAGAGTGTTGGTGCATCCAAGGCTGTCGTCGATGAAAATAGTGATGACGACTTCATGCCTCCAACACGAGCACGTGGCAGAGGGAAGTGAAGTCGTTGATTCGAATTAGTTATCGTTGAGTTGCATGTAATATTTGTACCAGTAGTTGTTCTATGCAGTGTTTAGAAGTAGTGAAGTTGTAACGTGGACGTGTAGTGCTGTATGTTAAATTAATTTATGCAATGTGGAATGTTTCGTACATAGATAATAATATGTCTCGTACATAGATAAT
Organism: Poa pratensis; assembly: GCA_947311845.1. NCBI lineage: Eukaryota > Viridiplantae > Streptophyta > Magnoliopsida > Poales > Poaceae > Poa > Poa pratensis. Next base: position 68,141,547 of record CAMZMU010000074.1, read on the forward strand.
AATATGTGTCGTACATACGAACATAAATATGTCTCATACATAGATAATAATATGTCTCGTGCGTAGATAGACAAGTCTCAACGACGTCTGCCACGACGCGGAGGATCACGAATATGTCCCGAAGATATCACTGACGCCTGCGTGGCCGAGGATCACGAGGAGGGGGCTGGACGGGCGGCGTCTCCCGTACCTGTTTGGTGCCCGGGTTTGACGAGGCCTGTCAAGTCGTCGTCATCCTGTGTACCCTGTGTGGGGTATGGTGGAGGAGTCTGTTGAATGTGCGGCTGCGTGGGGAATTCTGGAGTGTTGAAAATGTTCATCCAGTTGGAGATTTCCTCCCCGCGTGAGCCCGAGCCTCCTGGTCACTCCCCACCCTGATCCAGATCCTGACGCCTGGTGTCCGGACGCAGCCGTGTGATAGTCATAGGCTCCTACAGATGGAATCATTAGTACATAAGAAATACGCACTCCCAATTGAAATATGAAAACAATATACGTACCGTAATCCGGTGCGGGACCTCGGTACTGAGGAGGAGACTGTGGTCGATACTCGTAACTGGAAGTGGGACCGTAACCCTGCCACGCCGAACCTCCTGCCTGGTCAGGAGGAGGTGGCCTGGGCTGTGGTGACATACGTGGACGCGGCTCATGTCGATGATGCGGCTGCTGCTCGTGGTGCTGGTGCAGGAGATGCTGGTCGTCGTGCTGCTGCTCCTCCTCGTGCTGATGCTGCTCCTGATGCATCTGCTGCTGCCGCTGTTGCTGCTGGTGTCGTGACAGGGGGCGCGGGGGGCGTTGTCCTGCCTGGTGGCGAACAACGTCCTCTGTGCGGGTGCACGTGAGTGTCGCGTAGACGTCCCGTAGCTTCCCCTCCAGCCTCCTGAGCCAGGATATCGGCTGCTCCCGTGGTACCAAAAGAGGGCCAGTGGAAAGAGAACGTCCATACTGAGCGGCCTCATTCTGAATCTCCTGTGTCAAATAGGCCTGACAATAGAAATAAAAGTATTAAATATATATACGTCAAAGCATGTAGCAGTTAGATGAATTAGTGAAAATATATTACCGCGTGCTGTCTGGACGCAGAAGCGTCATATATCGGGTATGTATCCCACGTAGTAGGGGCAGGTATAACCTCCGGTCAGAGTGCAGAACGATACGTATCCGTGTTCCGGACATGTACCTCTGCAAGTAGGTATTGTATAGAGTGATATCAAACCCGAGAGGCTCGACCCAAAGCCGTGTCGCCGCAGTGTCCCACTCTGAAACGTAAGGTTGTAGCCTCTGTAGCCACTCTGCCGCGGTCCGACTAATCCCCTTCGTTGAGATCCTAAAAATTGGGTGAGTGTTCTATCAGTAAATATTGATTGAGTGCGAACAATTTAGGACAAAAACTACGTTCCACAGACCTGTGGTGCGCATCTGGAGGGGACGCTCTGCTGGTGGAGGCTCTACCAACTGTCGAAGACCAAATTGCCTCATAACCCTCTGTTGAGACATCTCCTCCACGAAGACATCGAAGATGATCTTCGATTTTGTCATCCAATACGCTTCGAATATTAGTATAACAACAAATGAGAAATAACAGATTATGAGACACATTAACTAACCTGAAAGGCAACCAACCAATCAAGCTTGGGTCCGTGAGAATCATACTGTAAAGGTGGACCAATACCCTGGAAACGGGCTATCAAATCGTCCTGCCAATTCACCGGCCTCTCCAAAGGTCCAACAGGCTGACCCGCCAAAGGTAAACCTAGCAAGAATGATACATCCTGTAGAGTAGGAGCCATCTCTCCCCAGCGAAAGTGGAACGTGTGGGTCTCCGGCCTCCATCGGTCCACCAAGCAGCTGAGTAAAGATGCGTCCATATTCATACGCGTAGAGTTTTCAGTGGCCTCTACTAGACGCGCGAAAGGTAAGAGTCCGGCCCATTTCAACCTGCGTATCGAAAAGAACATAACAATCTAGTTTAGCACACTAGCATAACAATAGAAAACATGCGTCCATAAAATAAATAAATAAATACGACCAATACCTCTGTACCCACGCCAGGTGAATCCTCCAGTTTTCCTTAGGCGTGCGAGTGATTAGGGCTTAAGTTTCCTTGGATTCCCCTCTAATGCCTTAGCACGGTGCCCACGATCTATGGTAGCATCAAGCAACCACATTCCCTCCATCACTGCACATATTAGAATCCCAGAGTTAGTACCACATTTAATACAAATTCAAACAATGTGACACATTTAATACAAATTTAAACATAGTTCCACACTTAATAGAAATTCAAACAATGTGACGCATTTAATACAAATTTAAACATAGTTGCACACTTAATTGAAATTCAAACAATGTGACACATTTAATACAAATTTAAACATAGTTCCACACTTAATAGAAATTGAAACAAAGTGACACATTTAATAGAAATTGAAACATAGTTTCACACTTAATACAAATTCAAACATAGTTCCACACTTAATACAAATTCAAACATAGTTCCACACTTAATACAAATTCAAACATAGTTCCACACTTAATACAAATTTAAACATAGTTCCACACTTAATACAAATTCAAACATAGTTCCACACTTAATACAAATTAAACATAGTTCCACACTTAATACAAATTCAAACATAGTTCCACACTTAATACAAATTCAAACATAGTTCCACACTTAATACAAATTCAAACATAGTTCCACACTTAATACAAATTAAACATAGTTCCACACTTAATACAAATTCGAACATAGTTCCACACTTAATACAAATTTAAACATAGTTCCACACTTAATACAAATTCGAACATAGTGCCACCTAGTTTCTTCCTCTCGCTCTTCGTCCTCGCCCACGCCCGTTACCCCGCGCACGCACGGGAGGTCTCTCTCCAGGAAAAGTGGGACAATCAGGGTCCCTATGGCCAAATTGGTTGCATTGAAGGCATTGCACCCTGGGGCCTCCGGCTTCGGATTCATCCATATCATTCCTGATGCGACGACACTGTCGTCTGCCTACCCCATCACGCAAAGCTCAGGAGCTGGAATGTACCCCTCTCACCAGGGGTTACAGTGTTGAAGTTACCCATTGATCGAAATCCCATCATCTCACCTGTCCAAGTATTGATAACTGCCTCTTTCATATAATATGGAGACACGAAGGAGATTGCGTTCAACCGTAACTGCCTGCAGGCAGCGAGGACATGGGAGCAAGGAAGGTGAAGCAATTTTGGTTTGTTGCAGGTGCACTCGCAAGTTGGCCAAACCTCATTACCAATCTTCACCTCATGCGTCCTCACCTCGTTTGCACATCCGAACTTGTTGTGGGCTAAGCGGACCTCAAATCTCCTTTCTTGATTCCCAACGGCAGTTACACTGTGGGAGCAACATTTTGCCAGCTTCTCATTCATGTACTTCGTAACCTTCTCACAATAAGGCGAGGTCGGGTTGTCCATCATATGCTTCTCAGCTCTTTCACGTCTATCTCTGAAATATTTCATGTGCCATAGAAAATACCCTCCACGATGGCTGTTAGTGGCAAGGCACGGTTTCCTCTGAGGACAAAGTTGTATGTTTCAGCCAGGTTCGTTGTCATGACACCGTATCTTGCTCCATGTGTGTCGTGCAACAAAGACCACCTCTCAAAGGTTCATGCTCTATCCACTGCTGAAAAGTTTTAATTGTCCTCCCACCTCTTCTCCTAGTTCCAGGCGGGTCAAATCCGGGTAGGTCGCAAAGACCAACAGGCTCGTCCTCCTCGGCAGGTGGACCGGTAGCTACTGTGCAGCAACAGCTTCTGCATGTGCAAGAACAGCTGCTGCTCGTGCCCTCTTCCTTCCCGAACATGTCTCTGCGTGCACAAATCAAGTCTTTCACGTATCTTCGTGTACTTCCATTCTTGGTTCTGCTTGCAGAGTTTCTTGAATAGGTTCATCAGGTCCTTATTTCTAAACTGCGAGTAGAAGTTGGCACCTAGATGGCGCATGCACCAACGGCTCTGCATGTCTGCCATGGAGTCTGTTCCTCAGGCGCAGGATTGGTGAGTGTCTTTATCGCGTTGAGTATACCTGCATGCCTGTCATGAAGGATGCACACGTTCGGCTTATCCTTCACAACTGCTATTTTCAGTTGCCTGAAGAACCAAGTCCAACTGTCAATGTTCTCGCTCTCCACAAAAGCAAATGCGAGGGGCAACCATATTGTTACCGTCTTGACCAATTGCAGTCAGGATCTGTCCCCTATACTTGCCTGTGAGAAAGGTGCCATCTACACATATCACCGGACGCAATGTCTGAAAGCCTCGATGCATACGCGAATGAGAAAAACACTCGATGCAGCACCCTCACAGTTGGGAACTCTGGCCTGAACAAATCTTGGATATTACATAGGTGCCTGGATTCCGGTACTGCAGAGTATGCAGCAGCCGGATAACAGAGTCATATGCGTCCAAATATGAACCAAATCTGTTCTCAAGCGCCGTATGCTTAGCCCTCCAAGCCTTGCCATAGATATTTCGTACTTAAATGTGACAGCCACTTTTGTCTGGAGGGCACTCACTTCCATCTGCGCAGGACACTATCTCCTGTACAGCAACCGAGCTATAAGCGTGGAAGAAAGATTACGGTGCTCTGCAGGGATATTTTCAATTCGACAGGAGTGAGGTACGAAGTCACTTATCCTCCAACTATAGCCATTCTTTGGGAGATGTCCATGCACCCTGCCGGGACAAGTTATTGTCTCGCATTCCATTGTCAAATATTTTTGACTTGACACGGTAGTTTCATAACCCTGTGGGTGGACAATGCCCATTTAACGACTGCATCCCTCAAAGCTTGCTTGTCAGTATACAAAGCACCCTTCGCAATGTTGTTCTCATGATATTGCCATGCCGAATCATGACCATCGTTTATGGTCATCGCCGAAGAGTGGTCCTGATTCCATGCTGCAGGATTAGGTACCTCATCTTCGTTCTCTTCCCCGTCTGACTCATCGGAATCATCGCCTTCAGCACTATAGCCATCTGCATCTTCATCTTCCATCTCGTTCTGCATGTGCCCGTCTACCTCGTCGCCATCCGCCTCCGCACTGTCATATACCTCAGTGTCCCCTCCATGTACTTGACTGCTCTGCCCCGACTCGTTACCACCACCACCAAAATCAGACCCATAATTGACATAGACATGTCCATCTCTTCACTTCCATGCCAGGATCATAAGCACCCTCACCTTCATGGGCACTAAACTCGTCTCAGGGGCAGTGACCTCGTTCAGGGCGGGAAGAACTAGGGCACAAGGACAGCAATTCCTTTTTGCGCAGCCTTTTAACCATCGCACCCAATCAGTATCACACTCTAGTGGTTTCAAAACGAAGTAAATATTTGTCCTTGAATGGCTCCACCAAGCATGAACACTGACGGTCTGTGTCTGACTATCAAGCCCTAAACTTCCCACCAACCAATCTTTTACCTGACTTACAGACCATGTTTCAGCAGCTGGCAGGTCGACATCTATATACTGAAACTCACTCAGATCAGCTCCCGTATCACACATTTGGACTCTACCAGGACCATAGAAAAACCTGATCTTCACTAAATCAGACATCTCCGCTGACATAAATAAATATTACCATCGTTAATATTATTCCGCATAAATAAAGTCCTAAAAAAATAGCTACATTTTTTCAAATTAACCTACAAATATAGCTACAATATTTACTACCGTCACAAACTATTTTACCATCGTTAATATTATTCCGCATAAAAGTCCTAAAAAAAAGCTACATTTTTTCAAATTAACCTACAAATATAGCTACAATTTTACTACCGTCACAAACTATTTTACCATCGTTAATATTACTCCGCATAAATAAAGTCCTAAAAAATATAGCTACATTTTTTAAATTAACCTACAAATATAGCTACAATTTTTACCGTCGTTAACTATTTTTCAACAACACAAGTTCATACATGTACACACATAGCACTACAATTTTGATAAATCGAATCATACCCTAGAAGCGTGAGGGCGACGGCGTCCGGCGGTCTCAATCACGGCGCACCAACACGAGCAGCACCACCACAATGCAGCCCTCCAGCACCACCACGCAGTCCTCCAGCACCACCACCACCATCACCACCACCACCACCCGCCAACCATCACCACCACCACCACGAGCTATCCCATCAGGAGATCGGAGTTGCCCTAGCCTCCCTCAACCTTCTAGCACCGATTAATGGTGGCAAACGTGAAGATTATTGGTCTAAATGGCTGGTTTAATTTGGTTTGTGTGGAGAGTGCAGAGAGGAAAGCAAGAACTCGTATGAGTGCAGAGAGGAGCTAGCTAGAGAGGAAGCGAAGGAAAGAGAAGAGAAGGGTGGCAGAAGGGTGCGCGTGCTGCGAGATGCTCTGCCGCTCCTTGTCGGCATCGCCGAAGCCGACAGGGCCCGCCTTATCGGCGTGGGCGAGACGACTGGCCGCTCCGTCGGTGGCGACGTGACGCGTGCATGGCCCATGCAGACTCAGCTTGTCGGCTTCGCCGAAAACGACAACCACCCGTACTCGTCTTTGCTAAAGACGATTAGCGCGTACTCGGCTTCGCCGAAACCGATTAGCTCCTGTCGGCTTCGGCAACGCCGACTGGATTCTATTTTTGAAAAAAATAAATTTTGCGTAATATTTCCAGAATTAATTAATTTCGTGTATTATTTAAAAAAATTAGCTTCCATCTGCCTGCTTTCCATGGATCGACAACTGGGAACTTAGCGGTAACTCCCTGCTTTCTAGAGATCAAGATCAACCCCGTACATCCTAGAGGTCAAGTATATCTCATTATCAATTTAAATACACCTAACTACTCCCTCCGTTCCTAAATATAAGACTTTTTAGCATTTACACTAAAACATTTCTAGGGACACATGGGTCCAACAATGCTAGAACGTCTTATATTTAGGAACCGATCGAGGGAGTAGATGGATATCCTTTATATCTTCGCATCAAAGGTGATCAAGTAAGTACGTTTAGCCATCATGGTTATTATATTTGTGAAGTTCCATCCAAATAAACGAAAATTGCAATCAGCTTCTCCTTTTTTTTTTGATCTTACACGTATTGAACAAACACATAAATTTTTGGACATGAACTCTGATCAAATTCTATTTGTCAGTAATAAGTAGCATGATTGTTGTATTGTGTGCTATGTGTTATGTTAACGTGCCCCTCTCTCTCTCTCTGAGTAAAATAGCATGATAATTGCATTACGTATATTAACGTTTCCACTTCTATTTCACTTGCCTCCACACATACATGAAACCTACACCACTTCTCTCTATCAATTGAAACAAAAAGAAAACATTGAGATTGGCGATGATGACATATCAGTGTAACGATGATGTTTGAATTCTGCAGCTATGCACGCTTCAGCACGTGATAGAGCAGGATTGATTCAAGACGGTGTACAATAGAGAGGTTGGAATCAGCACGCGCAAAGGTCGAGCTATCATCGAAATCGAAAGTAACTCACTCTTTCAAAGTTCAACCTAACGGAAAGGAGTGTTGTGCTCCAATAGTAAAAGTTTTGGATCTCCCTCCTACAGAACCTCTTGACTTCCTCTCCGGAGGCTTGGGACTGATTAGTTTCTAGTTGGTGTAAATAATATATTACAAAAAAGTGACATTTCCATAATCACTCAAATCATGCTACTGTCATCACTTAATCCTCTCTCAGTCTTTGCGGATGATGCCGGAACATAAAATCGCAGTCTTTGTTAGTACTTGAGCCGAAGTTAGTGGCTACCTCTCACGAAACGACCACTATAACCACGACCACTATAACCCTGTGCCTATCCCTAACCTTTCTAGAGAGACTGGACAACTATGTGAAAGAATGAGAGAAGCGCAATGGAAATTTAGCATGTTGTTGAACATGAAAGCCTTGAAATCCATAAATCTTGACCCTTCTGAAATTCTGAAGGGGCTAAATGCATTCTTCTTATCAAATACAAAATTTTCAATTTTGTTCATTTATACAAAACATTTTCACCTATTTGTGACTTATTGCATCAAGCATAAGTGCTTAATTTGTACAGTTCCTATTTATTAACACAGTTAACCATAGTTGTGAAATACAATGGTCTGTGTACAATTTTGGTCTTTGTTGTTGGAAGTGAAGTTAGGGTATATTGAAATCGTACTACCTTTTTTCTCAATTTTTTTGCTTGAGAGACCTGTTAGGAAAACTTAATTGCATTGAATTTCACATACTAACAAATAATAGAAAAGGTTATTTTCCTTCATGGATTAATACTTATCGTGATTGTATTGGGTATTTTGTAACTTCTTTAAATATCTCTGTAGGGTTCTCCAGAACATATATGCCTATCAAATACCCAGACAAAGGTACTTAGTGTATTTTTGAACATATATTTGCAAATAAACAGAAACCTTTAGATTGCATGATATGTTTATAAGTGTCTTTATGTAACTCGTAGGCTCATTCCATTTTTTCAAGGAAACCATTCCATCACTTGCTCTTAGGACGGATGATACCACTTGATCTAGCTTTTTTCTTACCATTTTATTATTCGAAAAATGACATTGATACAAAAATATTTGTATCCATATTATTCTTTTTTTTTACCAACTGGCATTAGGATGGACCTGCACTCTATACATGCAATCCACTTAGAACTGTCCGTTCTCAAGTAGACTCCGACTTTGCAACCCGCCCTATGAGACTTTCCATGCCAAAAAGATATCACCGATTAAAGTATGTCTGAACGTCACATTTGTTAGAGATGTCTCCAAAACGTTACATTTCATTGAGAGCTGAGGTCTCTCCAAAGTAAAAGTTCTACCTCTGGCGTGAAATCTTGGTGTTACATATCTCTATCAATTTTATTTGTTTCATGCTGGACAAAGCACATTGAAATAAATTATTATTATGTCAGAGAAAGAGTTTCCAACAAATTAATTAACATCGAGTTCATCTCCAACAAAGATTAAGTGTGTGATGGATTTCATGAAAAGTTTGCATGCCTAGAATTTAGAAAGATTGAGGCTTAATCTCAACATTTCAAAGGTTTTAAAATCAATTTTTTTAGATAGACACTAGGGTGCCCAGATTTAAATTAATAGAGCTTGAAAAGTTCACAGATTATAGATAGGTTTAGCAACACAGTAACACATGGCCAGAGCCAGACCCGAATGACAGCAGTTCACACTGAACCGGCTAGAGGTACACACTACAAGCTAAAAGCTCGAAGAAACGAATGCAAAAGAAAGAAGCCCTAGAGTGTTTTAAATCAATTGGGTCATTATGAAAGGACAATGATGTCGCCTAGAGGGGGGTGAATAGGCGATTAAAACTTTTCCGGTTTCGGCTTGCTAATTGCGGAATAAAACTAGGTGTTTAAATTAACAAGCCGACAACTTAAATAAACTAGGCTCACCTATGTGCACCAACAACTTATGCTAAGCAAGACAAGCAACAAGGTGAAAGCAATATAGAATACTTCAAGCACGAAGGCTATCACAATGTAAACTGCATAAGTAAAAAGCTCGGGTATAGAAATAACCGAGGCACGTGGAGACGCGGATGTATTCCCGAGTTCCTCCTTGTTAAGGGAGTACGTCTCGTTGGAGAGATGTGAACAAACACAATGGTTCAACAACCACAAAGGTTTCACCTTCTTCTCCGATGAACCGCACCACAAAGGTTTGGTTCACCTTCCACTATCAGAATCATTCGAGTCGGAATCCGGAGCCTTTCAACAAAAATCCGGGGCACAACCCACAACGGGATCGGGGGCTCCCGAACGGATTTACAAGTGACCACAAAGGTCCAACCACCACACGGGCGTCTAGGGTCCAAGGACCCAAGAGTAACAATCTCACAAACTTTTAACTTCCATGAATCCTCGTGAAGAGCACACCGATGCACCAAATGCAAAAGGCAAGAGCACAAATGCTCAAATCCTTCACTCTCAAATTCCAACAAAGCAACAAATGCTTATGGGGGAATAAGAGAGGAAGAACAAAGAGGAGAACCACACAAGAACTCCAAGATCTAGATCCACTAGGTTCCCCTCACTTAGAGGAGAGATTGATTGGTGGAAATGTAGATCTAGATCTCCTCTCACTTTTCCCTCAAAGATATGCAAGAATCATGGGAGGGATTGAGAGAGGGCAAGCTTTCCAAGGTCAACAATGGTGGGGAAGAGAGAGAAAAACGTGCTCAGAAAACTTAGACTCTTTGGGGAAGAAGGGGCCTTTTATAGGCCTCCCAGAAAAAGAGTCGTTGCAGGAAAACTCGCACCGGAGACTCTGGCCTGGACCAGGGGCTGAGCACTGCGCAGACACGGGCAGCTCTGACAGAGACTCCGGTCTCTGGGGGCGGAGACTCCGGTCACTGGGGCCGGAGACTCCGGCCTATGGTAGGGGCTGAACCACAAAACTGCTCTCCGAGGAAAGAGCCCTGAGTCCGGAGACTCCGGTCCTGGGCACCGGAGACTCCGGCCTGGAAATCCAGCAAAACTGCAAACCCAACAACTTTTGCGAGAAAACTTCAAATGGGATGAAACCAACTTTGTTGAAAAGATAATGACAAGAGCTTTCCTACAAAACATGGAAATATTAAGAACCATAAATAGAGTTAAGTTGGCACACATTAGAAGGTGTGGAACTTCACTCAAGGATAAACCGATAATATTTCCAACACGAAAACTGCTTGTTACGTGCAAGGCACACGTTCGTTGGGAGATCCCAAGAGAAAGGTATGATGAGCGTAGCAGCAAGTTTTCTCTCAGTATGAAACCAAGGTTTAATAAAACCAGTAGGAGATGAAGACACTTCTGAAGGTGCTGGTGAAGGAGTGTATTGTGGCGCAACACCAGGGATTCCGGTGCCAACGTGGAACCTGCACAACACAATCAAACTACTTTTCCCCAACTTAACAGTGAGGTTGTCAATCTCACCGGCTTGCTGAAAACAAAGGATTAGACGTATAGTGTGGAAAATGATGTTTGTTTGCAGAGAATGAAAGGTAACAGTCAGTAGGTTGTATTATCAGTGTAAAAAAAATGGACCGGGGTCCACAATTCACTAGTGGTGTCTCTCCATAATAAATAACTAACATGTTAGGTAAACAAATTACAGCTGGACAATTGACAAAATAGAGAAGTGCATAACAATGCATGTACAAGTCAGGATGTCTACTATGAGATTTACTTGGGCGTTACAACATGATTCATAGACCGTAATCCAACTGCATCTATGACTAATAATCCACCTTCAGGTTAGCATCCGCACCCCTTTCAGTATTAAGTTGCAAGTAACAGATTATTGCATTAAGTAAAGTGCATAATGTAAGCAATAAAATTATCCTTAGACAAAGCATCGCTATTTTACCCCTCGTGGCAACAGCACATCCGCAACCTTAGAGGTTGCTGTCACTCCCCCAGATTAAATGGAGACTGAACCCACTATCTAGCATAAATACTCCCTCTTGGAGTTACAAGCATCAACTTGGCCAGAGCATCAACTAGTAACGGAGAGCATGCAAGATCATAAATAGCATACACATGATATTTCAATAATTAACTTGACATAGTACTCAATATTCATCAGATCCTAGCAAACACAACATGTAGCATTACAATAATATGATCTTGATCATGATAGACAGCTCACAAGATCTAAACATGATGGCACAAGAGGAGAAGACAACCATCTAGCTACTGCTATGGACCCATAGTCCAAGGATGAACTACTCACGCATCACTCCGGAGGCAGGCATGGCGATGTAGAGCCCTCCGGTGATGATTCCCCTCTCCGGCAGGGTGCCGGGAAGAGCTTCAGAACCCTCCCGAGTTAGGGTTGACGGCGGTGGCTCTGGAACTTTTCGTGGAATATGACTCGGGTATTTAGGGTTTTCCCGAACAGATGAATTTATAGGAGAATGGGCAACGTCGGTGGGCACCCGAGGTGCCCTCACCACGTGGCGGCGCGGCAGAGGGTGGGGCCGCGCCACCACATGGTGAGGCTGCCCCGTGGGTCCCCTTCATGGCTTCTCTGGACTCCGTGTACGTGACAGAAAAATAGGGACCTGGGATTTTGTTTCGTCCAATTCCGAGAATATTTCCAGAACAACTTTTCTAGAATACAAAAACAACAGAAAACAGGAACTGGCACTGTGACATCTTGTTAATAGGTTAGTCCCAGAAAATGCATAAAAATGCTATAAAGTGTAAATAAAACATGTAGCAATTGGTATAATATAAGCATGGAACATCAGAAATTATGGATACGTTGGAGACGTATAAAAAATGCAACAAGTTTCCAAAAGAAATCCGTTTTCGAAGAACTTGGGCTTGTCATGAAGATCACAACAAGCGCCAAAACCCAACAAGGAGAAAAGCCACATAAGAACCAAGAAAGATGAAATGCTAAGTATGCAAAGGTTTGATCTCTCCACAAAGATGCGATCAAGTTACCCACTTCACAACCCCTCATTATAGTACGCCGTCTATCCTATAACCCGGTCTCCCACTAACACCATGAGATCGGTAAAATAGAAAACCTATCAAGATCATACCTTGCTTTGCGCATTCCACTTGAGCTCGATGATGACGATCTTGACTCTCTCAAGTTGGAACACCTTTCTTGATTGTGCTTGCTAGCACATACTTGATGAAGACTGTGGCGCCCTGACCCGACTGCTATACAGTGATACTGTGTCTCCGGTTATCCGACACCACCAGACACACTATCAAAGCATAATAGAGAGATCAAGACTTGTGGAACAACTGGCACATCACAGACTCTACGACACAAAACATATAGTTCAACTCTTATAATAGAGAAAGATAGCAAATGACAACCAGAGGTCACAGACCCAACATTACAACAGGCGGAAGCGAAGTGTGTTGTTCTAAACAACAAGAACCAAAATATGGCCTAAGAGGCCTACAATAAACATCCAGCGCCAGCTGTTCCGGGATGTCCCAAGCTGCCACCTGGGAACCCCAGACTACTCGTCGACGTCCACAAAGAACCCACCTTCGAGGTCGGTGAAGTCCTCTCCTGAAAATAAGCAAACGACGTTGAGTTCGACGAACTCGCAAGATTAAGAGCTAATATATGCTCCATGATTGGCTTTCAAAGGTTTTATGGCTGTTTTGCATAAAGCTGATTTTATTTATAAAACACAACTCCATGGCACCGACTAATCAGAGTATTTTCAAAGAGGGATAAGAAGTAACTCTTTTCTTGTAATCACCTTCATCTCATCACCATCAAAGTACCTGTTCAACAAAGGCACCTCCCCGAATCACCCTCGAGGAAGTCAACCTTGCATTCGTGAAGTAGTACCTCTAGTACTCAGTTTTTAATCATTCCGTTAAAGTTATTCTATGATCAGCGTCCATTCCCAAGTCGTCCATAACCGCGGACATGGCTTTTCGAAAAGATTTATCCCTACAGGGGTGTACAAAGTGGAAGTCCCCGGAGTCCCGAGGGGCCCCAGCTCCTTCGCCACGCGTACCGCCAGACTCATTGCCAGACATTAGCTCTCTTCCGGGGAAAGCCGGCTGAGTGTGAAACGGCTACAACCTTTACCTTGCTTAAGACTATCCAAGGATCATCAGTGGCGGTAGGACGGGTTTGGTGTCTCCTCCAGTCACCCTGTCCCGCGGCCACTTATTTCCCTAACGCCACCATCCTCATCCCAGTCTTGGCCACCATCTCAACGCACGCGCAAATGGAAAGCCAAACTAGAGGACCCTCGGCTAGTCCGCCACAAGTTAGTCGGTCGATGGGGGTTCCATATAGCCCACGCATGGTTGCACGCTCAACTTGGTTCAAGAGGTCCAGAACTCGCACCTAGGCGGTGAGAACGAGACAACCCACCACATCCCATGTGGCCTCTCATCCCCACCTTTAAGCATCTTATTATCCATCACCACAATTTCTCCACCATCAACAGCACTGTCACAAGTCAACACCTGTTTCCAGCATGTACCACCATAGTACCACTAGGCAATTCACTAAGCATGGCTAAGCACTTGCATAGCATATAGTTATATCAGGCCAACAATGCAAACCTATGGTAATAGGAGGGGAAACAGATATTGGCAACATATTTCTAATGCAACTAGTAGGATACTCTACTCCAAGCAAAAGACATTTAGAACCGGATGCAATATTATAGTGGAGAAAATAATTGCGGAAAATAGGATAAGATATGCTCAGAGGGGGGATTACGCTTGCCTTGTTGAGCGGAGGAGTCAAACTGCTCGTCGGAGTAATGATGCTCAACTCCGAACTCGTGATCTACCGGAGAGCAAACAACACCGGAAAGCAAAAACAACAATCAACACATGGCAATTGTGCAATGCATACAACCATGATGATATGACATTTTAAATGCACCCTAGAAGCATTGAACATGATCAACAAGTTAGATGGGGTCCCCATTATATTTATGGCATAATTTGGAAGAAACCCCATATTTAAACTTAGGGATTATAATTACTACTAGAGCACATTATTGTAATTGTGAGCAATTATGCATGATGATGAAGATTTTGGATCACTCATGTTTTTCTGAACATTTTGGTATAAGGAACACATTTTTCGGAGGTCCCGGTAAAAGTTATTAATTTTATAAGTTCCTCCTTTAAACTTATGATTATAATATTACTAGAAGCACCATAATTCAGTTGTGGTCAAAATGCGTGATATTTATTTTAAAGTTCTAATCACAATTTTCTGGGCATTTTGGTGGATTACAAGCATTTTTCGGATACACCGATAGAATTATGATTTTTATACATTTTTCTTTTTGGAATGACCATTTGGTGATTTAATTAGCAACAGTATATAATCTATTTCATTTAGGGGGTAGAGGGATGAAAAGGAAAATAGCAATTTCAAAATCGGTATTGAAAATCCGGTTGCCAGCCCGGAATTTTCTGGGTTTTATACCGGGAGAGAAATAATTCCCGGAATTGTTTCCGGTTCAATTCCGGATGGGAGTGGCTGAGTCCAGTACCACTTTTCTTATTCGGTACAGAATCCGGAAAACTCCGGCATCGACACCGGGTGCTTCCCGTTCGACGGAGAGAGGGCTCCGGTGACGCACGGCGGCGTGGAACGCGCTAGCACGAGAGGGGGGGAGGGGAAAAGGCCAGCAAGGACGGGAGGCTCACCACGAGCACGTGGAAGGGGACGGCGAGGTCGAGGACGCTGCGACGGCGACGAATCGCGGGGGCGGAGTTTCGGGAGGCGGCGGCGCAATTCGGCGGCTCCCAGCCTTCCCAGCTTGCACGAGTTTACGGGGAGGCAGAGGAGAGGACGACGGCGAGTCCTGCGTGCTCAGCGAGTCTCGGGGTGAGCGGAGACGCCGGAATTTGCTCGGAGAAGCCGCGGCCGTGGTCGACGAAGAACTGAGCGGTGCGGTCGATTGCGGGCTCTCCGGCGGAATTCCTTCGGCGGGGAAGGTGAAGACGACGCGGCGCAGCTAGTGGTCCGCTTCGATGTGGACGGCGAAGCTCCACACGGCGGCGATGCGTCGGCGATGGCGGCTCGGTCTGCGAGCTCGCGGAAGAGGAAATGGGGAGAGGGCAGAGGAGGGAATGGATAGGAGGAGTAGAGGGCCCCGTGGTCTTCTCTTCTCCACAGGGGACGGGCAGAGAGGAGGGGCCCGGGCGCGGCATCGTGCGGCAGCGCCGCGGCGTCGAGCACGGTCCGGCGGCAGCGCGTCGACTTCGGTCGCTACAGAGAAGAGGGAGAAGAGGACTTCGCGGATAACCCCCTGGAGAAAATGTTCCCATCACAGATTGGTCCCAGGCTGCATTTTCTTAATTACCGAAAAGTCCTTTTCTGTTTCTATTTAACTCCAGCAGGTTTTGAGGGATTTTATTAGGGCACTAGAGCATTTTATAAAAATCTGTAAAAATTAGGGTAACCTCCCAATAACCTGTAGAGGCACCTCAAAAAATTGGTGTTGCAAAATAAAATGTTTTTGACAACACTTGTTCATAGAGTTAAAAACAGGGCATTTGTTAAAATTCAAAATGTTGCTCCTTAGCAATTTATAGCAATTGCAAAATATTGTTTTTAGCTCTTCGAACCTCCTTGACAGATATAAGATGTCAATAAACTTTTGTTGTGCAAGTTTCAGTGCCATGAATTGTGTGGAAGTTTTGTTAGAGCACTTTGGCAATTTGGTTTTAGCAACTTCATATCATTTCGATATCAAAGTTGTGTTAACTCAAAAGAGACATGTTTAAGTATGGATGCCATGATGCAATTAACACAAAAGCGAAAATTTTATACAGGTTTTTAGGTTTTCAAATTCTGGGCTGTTACAAAGACTTCTCCAAATGCCCCCCATACTCCATTATGGGAGGGCCTCGCCAAGCTCCGTCTTCATGTCTCCTTTGCAAGCTTCAATCAAATGATATCTTCCGAGATGCATCATATTGAATTTGCACTTCATCTTCTTCTCTTGATATGTATGATGTCTTGGAGGTAAACATGATTGTTCACTCAATCTTCTTTTCTAAGCCATACTTGCAATGAGCTCAACTCTACACATGGTCATTCTTCATATAAACCCTTGAATAGAGCATTGGTCATCATGTCATCTTGAAGAGTCCAACACATGAACTCCTATATTTTCCCATGGACAAGATCTATAAGAATATCTCAATGTAAACATTGTCCATAAGGATTGTCATTAATTATCAAAACCACGCATGGGCCAACATGCACTTTCACATTAGACATGTCATAAGTACCCAATACGTACACAAATTGGGATACACCACTATAAGCGACCCCGGGGTTGTTCCCACGCTATATTAACACACAACCGATGCTTTGGGAATCTTATGGCTCCACCTAGGTTAATAAGCTTCAACTGTTGTCTCAACACATGTCTCCCGCTCTTCACTTGTGGCACGCAGTAGCAGAAAAATCCACTTCGTCATTGTTGGCTAGATTCTTATATAATGTCCGAAGTGGCGACCTAGGTTTTTTATCGGCCTGTACTTCAATGGATGGGATGGGAGTTGATGACTCCGATGTATGCACAATTGAGGGCAGTGGATGTCGGTCTAGTTTGTGGATTAACTTTCATATGGTCAAGGCATATGTCATATTTCCAGTCATTAATTTTGTGTTCTTGGCCACATCATACTTATATGAACATGGTTTATTTTTTAGAAAGCTTGCGTGTATTCATTCACCAGAAGAACAAGTACAAAGATTTGAACACACACACGCTACAGATTTGAGGAAGAACACAGAAACCACATCCACACGCCGGAGAGAGCTGCAACAACACCGGCAACACCACAAACCTGAGAGAGAGTACCTCCAAACTATGTTGATGGCTGCAAGATCCACCTGACGCAAGCACCAGGATCATCGACGACGAACGAGCACAGCCATGCCGCCCTCTCCACCACCAGCTCCGGACACCACCAGCAGCCCAGCTGCGCCGGAACCACCGCCCATCTTCCACCGAAACCCCGCAGCACCCTCCGCCGAGGGACGCAGAACCGAGCTCCACCTCCAACCTTCCTCCTACACACCAGCACCTCACAAGCCCTGCATCATCGCTGGAGGAGACGACGCCACGACGAGGGCAGGGCCGGAGGACAGGGACTCCAAAGCGCGCAGACGACGCCACCGTCTCGCCGTCCGCCGCGGAGAAGACCTCCACCGATCCAAGGAACGGGGAGCACAAAGACCACCGGAACCGCCGTCCGGAGCCACCAAAACGGCCCCCACTCGCCAACTCCGGCGAGGAAGAGGGAGGGAGCCGAACCTACAACTCCCTATCGCCGCCGAATCCCTCTCAGATCCGCCGCCGAGGGAACCTAATCCTACTCTATCTACACACCGGAGTACCGGGAGCAAGATCCCCACCCCCCCCCCCCACCGCTGAGGCGGCGAGAGACGGCGGAGATCCGCCCCGGCTCCGGCGAGAGAAAGGGGAAACTTTTTCGCCGCCCTGGTCGCCTCTCTGCACTGTAGAGAAGGGAGAGGGGAAAGCGAAACGTTTTTTTATATGAACATGGTTTATGTTCCGAATATACTCCCCAAAATGTTTTGGGAGTCTAGAATTGCCTAGCAAAATGTTGTATATTGTCGAACAAGGCTACCACATGACAACAGAATCAATAAAAATAATAGCTTGTAAATTTCCAGCTAAGGGTCTTAGGTGGCATACACTCCTCATTGCGCTGATGCAAGGATGACATTTTATTTAGAAAACGATTAGATAGGTTGCTGACACGATGGGCTACTGCACTTACTCCTCCAGCAGTGGACATGTACACTGCCGGGTAAGCAGGAAAAAAACTCGGATATACACAAGTGGAAAAGCACACAAATGAATAAAAGAGAGCCTCTGGGGACGACCACCTTCGTGAAAACCTGAGGTGGTTCCTGCAAATTAATTGCAAACAGTGCCATGCCGACACCTTGACGAGCGAGTTGAACAATCACCCAGGGGTGGCACCATTTCCTCCATCTGCGGACATTGCCCTTCGTCCTCTTCCTCGTCTTCAACACACCGCCACCGCACATATATAGTAAGAAAACACGCACTGACTGGCACGCGCGGCGCGAGTTCACTGTGGTGGCGGCATCAAGAGCTCACTCCCTAACCCCACCGAGCACCCACCAACCACCGGCCAGCTGCGCTGCTGCATCACTCACACTAACACTGCGAGCTCGTGCGAAGGAGTGTCGGTGCTGCTCGGCTCTGGGATGGGGATGGAGTACGAGCCGGTGCAGAAGAAGGCGGCGGGCGGCGGGCGCGCCGCTGCCCTGAAGATTCTGCTGGCCGTGCTCCTCGCCGGCCTCGCGCTCAGGCTGCTCGCCGACCACTGCGCCTCCTACCGCTTGCCGCCCACCGCCGCGCCCGAGGAGGCTGCGGCGTTCGCCGTGACGGCGCCGGCGGAGGACACCGACGCCGGCGCTGAGGAGGACCGACCCGTAACTCGCAACGGTGAACGGGTGGTTTCTTGGAATTGTTCCTCTGTTCGTTGTCATTTCTTTTTTCCTTTTCTGCTTTGCTCTCTTTACTACCGACAGACAGATAAGTAGATGGGAAGGGATAATTAGCGGTTGTGGTTGGTACGAGTTGAATTTCGTGGTTTGGCATGTATATTGAGCAGATTGCTTCGATTTGCAGCATGAAAAGATATCTTTTGTTGGCTACTGAATAACATCAGTTGGCTCTAGCTGGGGGTGTTTGCCTCTTTTAAAGAAAACGAGGGATAATTCGAATCGTATGATTTCACAATGGGTTCTTGGTTAAGAGCAATTTTTAATGTGGAAACTAAAGAGTAACATTTTCTTGGGTGAAATTGTTAACTTTCGCTACCCAGAAAGTTCTTCTCTATGGTTTATCATGCCCAGAAATCCTCACCTTAGTTTAGTGAAAAAATCCGAGGGCCATGTGGATCCCGTCTCGTCTCTTGAGCTTATTGTATTGACCTCTGTTTAACCCTACAATCTAGATGCATGTTTTTGGCCTCAGTAGGCTTGATCTCTGCCATCAGGTACCTGCACTGCAGTTATTCTATTTTATTTTGCTGAGAATGCCTGCAGTTACAAATTAAGCAGTGATTGATCCACTGACCCCTTCCATTAATTAGTGTGGACTGTCGGTGGTGCTAGTACAAGGTTAACAGTACCTTGATTGACAGTGATGTTCTCCTTGACAGGTGCAGCAAAGTGTGATCTTTTCCATGGGGAATGGGTCCATGATTCGTCTGGCCCAGCTTACACCAACGCAACCTGCCGGTTCCTTGAGGTTCCACAGAACTGTATGTCAAATGGAAGGCCTGACGATGGCTATCTTTACTGGAAATGGAAGCCGTATGGCTGCGACGTGCTGCCACCGTTCGACAGCAAGGCGTTTCTGGAGGGCATGAGGGGCAAACACTGGGCACTGGTTGGCGATTCGATCCTGCGCAATCACGTCCAATCCTTGCTCTGCCTTCTTTCCAAGGTATTTTACATGCGGTTGTTTTGACAGTGTTGCGTGATTAGTTCTTCGTATTATGCATCTATATATAGCAGTAAGATGAAATAATTGCCATGGTCTTATGAATATTTTAGTTATTATAGATGTAGCACATTTTTTTACATATTTCTTTCCATACTGCACAGTTTATTTAAGTCTTATTACTACTTTTGTAGTATGCATGACTAGCTATATCAAGCATAAAGAGAAGGATGCAAATTGCCCAAGATTTAGTCATTTATGAAGTTTATATACTAACAATTTAACATACTAAGATCCTTAGAGGTATCCAACCCCTCTCTTTACAGTTTTCTCCACAACTTTGATGAGCCTGGCAGATTATGAATTTATCACCTTTTGACCAGACAGTTGACATTGTGTCTTCAACTATATCTATATAGTCTTATAGTACTTGATAACAATCCACCTACATCTCAAACCAGGAGGTAACAAATATAATTGAGTTAATTATGGAGGATCTTTGATGGCTTATGTTCTTGTTAAAGATGATGGATCTGCTTACGATGTGTCATTTTAGTACATTAAGCTCTAGTTTGTAAGTTCCATCTTGCCCTTTTCCACATTCAGATGCGTGTGGTATGTATGTTAGTCTGCATGTAGATGCTATCTGTTGTGCTTGGTTGAATTTTATAACCATACGATCTATCAGAAGCCAAAACCTTTTAACAAGCAAATCGTTATGTTGCCATTTTTCAGGCTGAAGATCCTACTGAGGTCTACCATTCTAAAACTTGGCAATCCAGGAGATGGCACTTCCCTTCGTACAATTTCACACTCTCTCTTGTTTGGGCACCATTTCTAGTCAAGGCTGAAATATTCGAGGATGAGAATGGGATAACGTCTTCTGAACCCCGGCTGCACTTTGATGCTCTTGATACAAACTGGGTAAGCCAATGGAACAGCTTCGACTATGTAGTTATATCAACTGGGCAATGGTTCTTCAAAATCGCAGTCTACTTGGAGAATGGAGCTGCGATCGGCTGCCACCATTGCAAGGATAAGAGCCTAAAAGAAATAACCATCGAGCATTCCTTCCGCCGATCTCTCAGGGAGGCCTTCAAGTTCATCACGACGTCGCCTCACAAACCGGTGGTCTTCTACCGGACGTGGTCGCCGTCGCATTTTGAGAATGGTGAATGGTTCAGCGGGGGTACTTGCGATAGGAAGGTGCCGTTCAAACCACGGCAGGTTGGTGACAGAGCATTAGACAATCTTATGTGGAGGATCGAAAGAGCGGAGTTCGCCAAGGCTGCAGCAGATGATGGGCGTAGCAACGCTGGCCGTCTGAAGTTGCTGGACACATTTGAGATGTCACTGCAGAGGCCTGATGCCCATGCAGGGCCTTATAGAATACATCATCCTTTCGCGAAGGAGCAGACCGGCAAAGTACAGAATGACTGCCTGCACTGGTGCTTGCCCGGGCCGATCGAGGCGTGGAACGATATCATCATGCAGATGTTGGCGAAGGATCTGTCGCAAGAATGATCAGGCCATCTAATTTTGACATGGCGCACAAACTGGAGCATCATTTGCTGGCACACTTTCACGATGTCCAGTAGTATTAGGAATCATACTTAGCTGTTGGGGTGTGTTGTGACTTGTAAAACGGTGTCGCCGGTTACAACAGAAGTACTGTGCCAAGTGGTTACTTAGCTTGTTTGGACTTCAACATGCTGGCCTTCTATAGACATTTTGTAACAACATAGTAGAATAATCATGGAATCTCACCAGAGTGCAAAACTGAGACAAAGTTTTTAGCGCTTGTCATATTGTCATAGATCTCCCACGGATTGTCATAGATCTCCCCTGTATAGTATGAGTATACTGAGTATAGTGGTTTATTTCCGTAGCTTTGGATCAGTTAGGTTTTGGTGCAAGTCGATGGCAACTGCAACATTTTCTATAGCAGTGTGACATATGCATGAGCATCTTATGCTTATGCACATCCATGATGACTCTCAACCAAGTCTGGTGACTTCTCTCGAAAATAATATCTTCGTCATAAACATGTGTTAACCAAACCAGACACTTCACAAATAAACAGTTAGCCCGGAATCTACAGAAATAAGTATACAAGATATGGAAAATCCAAGTGGTAAGTTCTGAGATAACTATGAACTTTGTCAACCAACTCTTTTATTATACGAATCCGTCGACATCTCGGTTTCTTTACAAGATACTGCAGAGCTTCACTTGCATTGCTAGAACATGCCATGTTCCCTTATTTTGCAGACATAAGAAGATATACACAAGAGTGAAGGATCACAAAGCTTTTAAACCACACAGAATTTCTCTTCCAGCTTTGGTCACTTTTGCACAAGTGGGAAGAAAAGGCTTTCTCTGGAGCACCTTTATCAACAGCACCTCAACCAAAAAAACCATAAGAGAATGTTAGGATGTCAACGAGTTGCAAGGCAACTACAGTCATAAAATCACCTTGCTTGCATTAGATGTCAGCATAAAAAAAATGTTATTATGAACCAATTTCAACTATCCTACACAGATCCGACTTATCCATGGGGAGAGAAATGTAGCTGAGTTAAGGCAGCAGATTTAAATTTCTCCCAGAGTCTACCAATAGAGGTTGTTCTCTATTTTTTTATCTTATAAAATCAAGGCAGGCGATGATTAAGGAAAATATATCGGAATTAATTAGCTTTATTTCTGGATTTGTTACATGTGATAGGGGTCTTTTCGCTCTGGCATAATTTGTTCGATCAATTCCTAGGTTGATAGAATTTTGCTTCTTCCAGTGTTGGTTCAAAGATGACCAGTCAATTCCTAGGCTGACATAATTTTACTTGGGCTTACTATTTCTTATGCCATCAACCTCATGTATTTTTTTAGTGATAATTATATATCTAGTAGAGACCAGACTTTGGTCACTGAAACATTCATCGATAAAATGATCACAATTTAGACAATATTAGCACAGCGCCAGAAGTTGATTGATAAGAAGTAATTTTTACCAAAACACTGATTCTCCTGTACTGTTAAGCAACACATCAAAGTCTTACGTACATTTTATTGGTCTAGTTAAATGTGGATTATATGACACAAAGGTAATATCATTAGATATGCTTTCAATGCAAATTAAATGATATCATATTTTGATCAAATAAACGACATTTTATTGGTCTAGTTGTCGGTCAAACTTGAACCCTGAAATGCTGAATGCCTTACAAAAGGAAATGGCGAGTGTTTTTATTATATATATTCAAGTGTACCTTCTAGTTTGTTATACCATGGTGTGTATGTGTTCCTAAGCATTAGAACATTACTAAGCACAGAAAGTGGATTTTCCACAACTAACTGCACTCCCATCCATGTTGCATGTAGTTTTTCTGAGTCCTCAACAATGAAATATTGAAGGACATGTTGTTATCTTGTTCACCTACAAAATTTCATCCAAAATATGACAATTTTGTGACCTATGCAAAAGAGAAAAGGCGGTAAGCGACTAACATCCTGTTTTATTCTGTATTCACACCACTCCTTTTTCTTGTGCAGGCCACAAATGGTCTTATTTATGGATAAAATTTTGTAGCTGCAAAAGATGTAGCATATCTTATACCCATAGTTTTTTTCCACATTTCTTGAGACCTCAAGAGGAGCTGCTTGTAACATGAGCTAAGAGTACAATTAGTTGCAGATTATAGTTTCCACACAAAATATCAGCTCCCATCTACAGAAAGAATGACACACTGGAAGACGAGAGATAGTATCATGTGATGCTAGGTCCACGAATAAATTCTTAAGGACAAGAATAGCATATTGCAGTGTCAGTGTGCACCCTAGTTTTTTACCTTCAAATTATTCTGCATGTCATAACTTAAGGTAAACTAAGAACTACTCCCTCCGTTCCAATTTAATTGACTTGCTATTCACCAAATGTGGATGTATCTAGACATGTTACATATATAGATACATCCACATGTGGTGAAAAGCAAATCAATTAAATTGGAACGGAGGGAGTAACTATTACTCCGAACTTTTGCCTTGCGCTAGCAAGTATATCCTATCCGATAGCATCGCAAAGTCGTTAGGATGTTTCTCACTATAATTTGTTGAAATTGCATCGCTGGCCTATGTTTCGCTTAGAACATAAAACTTGCTCCTTTTACTTGAACTACTTATCTCACCCGCAAATAACATGTATGAACTCAAGTGATTGGATTTTTCATCTCCAACTTGTTTATGAGATGCATATTTGTATACTTGTATACTAACACAAAAGGTATTCACTCCCAGCTTTCCAAAGATGAGAGATAGTACTGTGTATTTAGTGATACACTATGCTCAAGAACCAAGGAAAACAGCATGGTATAACAAAAATTACAAGATGTTTTAGCTTCATTCATTTTCATATATATCTAGATGTATCTAGACACATTTTAGTGTATATGTTCACTCATTTCACTCCGATGTAGTGTACATTGAAATGTCTATAGCATCTTATATTTAGGAACGGAGGGAGTAGCATACTACTGAGAAACAGAACACACAACAAACTAGGTTGGCCTATCTAAGAAATTGTTATTTTCAGTGTGTTCCTTAACAAAGTTGTTAAACACATAACGCGGACGCAACCACGTGCACAATCTCCATTCCGTAGCAACTAACTACCATCATTTTTTTCACAAAAGTATGATTCGGTTGAACCCCTAGAGACTAAAGCAAGATTCACAATCTAAAATATGCTCCTTCTATTCTAAGATTTGAATAAATTAACTTGTAGTCCACCCTGAAAATCCAATTAAGCAATTCCTTGTGATGATATGATGAACATTCTAGGAAAGAATATTCTAATGGTACATAACCAAGAGGTCACAAGGAGCCATCTAGCGCAGCTGCTTTGACTAACCTTAACCCCTGCAAGCCTCAAAGCCAGAACTAATTCACTTTATGCACTTCCGCTCTGAAGCTTTCAAATGCTCAAATAATTGGTTGTTGAAATAATTTCATTCAATTACTTGAAAAGTTCCGTCCGGGACTCCAATTTATTTATTACACACAAGTAACAGTTCTTTAATGTACTTAATAATAACCTAACACGCAAAGGCTGCACAAATTTCAATCTTGCCAAAACAAATTCCAGCGTTCAACGTTATGTAGCAGCAATTAAGAGGTCGAATCTAAACAAATCGAGAACTAGATCAATCAAGAATCGCGCGATCTCACCAGTCACTTCTTCTCCTCGTTGGCGCTGGCGCTGCCGTCGTTGGGGGCATGTTGCTCGCCGCGGGAAAGGATGGGGTTGGAGCCCTTGACGAGCCATCCGAGGGCGAAGAAGGCGCCGTCGGCGAGGATGGCGGTGCCCCAGGCGTGGGAGTACATCCGGCTGTACTGCCGCACGGCGAACCGCCACTGCTCCCGCAGCGTGGCCGCGTCGGGCGGGTTAGGGTAGCCGCCACCCCCCGCGCCTCCGCCGAACCCCCGGACGCGGGGGGCTCCCTCGGGCGCCGGCGGCGGAGGAAACGGCGACGGCGCGGTGGGCTTCTCTTGGCTCGCCATTCCAAGATGGATCTCTCGGTGGTTCGGGCTCCGGAGGGCTGGGGGAGGCGGTGGGATTGGTCGACGGTGGCAGACGCGGCGTCGGCCGAGATGGAAGCGGGATAGGGACGGACGGACGTGGCGGCGCCGCCGAGTTCTGGATTTATATGGAGGGGAAGTCGGGAAGGCAGGGAGAGTTGGGAAAACCGCAGGAGGGAACAGCTTCAGTGACTTCATGCACCGCGAAATGCCTCATCTGTGCAAGGATAACCACCGCAATTTAGATTTTTGACACGTAAATACCACTTTAGGGGCTGGTGTGGGACGCTGAGCACTGATTTTTATGTTTAATCATTTTGACACGATTTCTGACCGCTCGGTCCCACCCGTCAGGTCTACGTGGCAAAAAAGAAAGAAAAAATTTAGGTCAATGCTATATTTAAAAGTCAGCACCGTCCTCTCGTTGAGGTCGCCCGCGCCTGGCCGGATCTCTTCGTGGCTGACCGAGCTCGCCCTCAAGCCCGTCCTCCTCCATCCTGTGGTGGCTCGCCGCAGCCAGGAGTGCGACATCACGGACAAACACGGCGGCGGCGAGGTCGAGGACCGCTGAAAGGACAAGGATGTCGCCTAGAGGGGGTGAATAGGCGATTTAAAAACTTTTCCGGTTTAGGCTTGATAAATGCGGAATAAAACTAGGTGTTTAAATTATCAAGCACACAACCTAAATAAACTAGGTTCACCTATGTGCACCAACAACTTATGCTAAGCAAGACAAGTAACAAGGTGATAGCAAGATAAAATACTTCAAACTCGAAGGCTATCACAATGTAAAGTGCATAAGTAAAGAGCTCGGGTATAGAAATAACCGAGGCACGCAGAGACGACGATGTATTCCTGAGTTCCTCCTTTTTAGGGGAGTACGTCTCGTTGGAGGGGTGTGAGTTTCAAACTCAAGATGCCACAAAAAGTCTCACCCTATTCTCCGATGAACCTCGCACAAAAGCTCGGTTCACCTTCCACTATTGATTTCCTTTTGGGCGGAAATCGAATCCCTTACAACAATTTTGAGGCACAACCCACAAAAGAATTGGGAGCTCCCAAGTGGACCACAAAAGGTCCCAACTAGCCACAAAAGGCCTTGACCACAAAAGGTCACAAGAACACGTCTAGGGTCCAACGACCAAGAGTAATAAGCTCACAAACTTCACTTCCACGAATCCTCGTGGAGAGAGCAAACCGATGCACAAAAGCAAAGGCAAGAACACAAGAAGTGCTCAAGTCCTTCACTCCCAAATCCCACCAAAAGCAACAAATGCTTGTGGGGGGAGAAGAGAGGAAGAACAACGAAGGACACAACAAATGGAACTTCAAGAACTAGATCGAAAGGTTTCCACTCACTTAGAGGAGAAATGTATCGGTGGAAATGTAGATCTAGATCTTCTCCTTCAATCCTCCAAATATCAACGAGTTTGGGTGGAGGGATTGGGAGATCTTGTAGTTTTGAGTTTGTAACAATGGAGGAGAGAGAAAGCAAATCGTGCTGGGCAGAGCTAAGCTTCTTGGAGAAGAAACAGTCTTTAAATACGGGTCCCTGAAAAACTAACTGTTATGTGCAGAAAAACTGCACAGCGGTACTACCGCTGGTACAGCGGTACTACCGCTGCTGGTCTCCTTGCGGTACCCAGTGTACTGCACGACCCAGCTACGGCGGTACCTCGCAGAGGTACCGTAGCTGCCAGGTATGGCGGTACTACCGCGGCGCTGCCGGTAGTACCGCTGGGATCCTTCGAATAAAACAGAAGGAATCCAGCGGTAGTACGAGGCGACAACCGCTGTGGGTACCGTAGCGAGTCCAGAGAGTAAATTTGGCCTAGCGGTACCCCTGGCGGTATCACCACCGGTAGTACCGTTGGCTGAATCCAGCGGTACCACACGGTACCACCGCCAGGAGGAGTACCAGCTGTGCTGCAGGAGTCCCGCTCCAGATGGAGCGGTACTACCGCTGCGACAGCGGTACTACCGCCAGACACAGAAAAACTCTCCTGAGCTGATTTCCAGGGCCACTAGCTCTAACTTGACACAAAGATTCCAAAGACCTTAGCCTAACGATTCCTCTGTAAGAGGAAAACTCGACAGAAACAGCAGAACTAAAACTGCAAGAACTTTCTCATACGAACTCCAAATGAGGTGAAACCAATTTTGTTGGAAAGGTAACGACAAGGAGAATGCCTACAAAAAGTGGAAATATTAAGGGTCACAAATATAGAGGGGATACCACACATGGGAAGGTGTGGACCCTAACTCGAAGGTGGACCGGTAATACTTCCAACGCCGAGAACGAACAAGTTTTCCAAACAAAATCCATTTCCGAAGAACTTGGGCTTGTCATGAGGATCACGACAAGCACCAAAACCCAACAAGGAGAAGAACCAAATAAGAACCAAGAAAGATGATATGCCAAGAATACAAAGGTTTGACCTCTCCACAAAGATGCGATCAAGTTACTCACTTGAGAGCCCCTCTTGATAGTACGGCATCTATCCTATAACCCGGTCTCCCACACGATGAGACCGGTAAAAAGGAAACCCTATCAAGATCATACCTTTGCCTTGCGCATTCCACTTGAGCTCGATGAGTACGATCTTGATCTCTTCAAGTGGACCACTTTTCTTGATTTGCGCTTGCTAGCACATGCTTGATGAAGACATCTCCAAATGCTCCCCCATACTCCATTATGGGAGAGCCTCGCTAAGCTCCGTCTTCATGAATCCACTTGCGCTTCATATTCTTCTCTTGATATAGATGATGGCTTGGAGATAAACATGAAGTTCACTCAATCTTCTTTTTCAAGCCATGCTTGCAATAAGCTCAACTCTTCTCATGACCATTCTTCATATAAACCCTTGGATGGAACCTTGGTCATCATCTAATCTTCTAGAGTCCAACACATGAACTCTAATCTTTGCCTATGGACAAGATCTACAATAATATCTCAATGCAAACATTAGTCCATAAGGATTGTCATTAATTACCAAAATCACGCATGGGGCAACACATGCACTTTCAACCGCGAGGCGACGACATGGCGATGAGGTAGGTGAAGGCGGCGGCCGGCCGGCGCGCCTCCTTGACGCAGCATAGGCAGAATCCGAGCACTGCCGCAACGGCCCTGGAGCTCGGCTCGCCTTGTTTGCGCCCCTAGAGCTCGCGGACCATCGCCGCCGTCCCACCCTGGAGCTCGCGGATCAGCCAGCCCACGACACCCGCCGACGGACTCCAGCTCGCCTGCACGTGCGAGGACGGCGTCGGCTGCGCCACAGCTGGGCGTGCGTGCGCGCGTCGCAGTTGAGGACGCTATCGGCTGCGGCACGGCCGTGCGTGCGGCCGGACGGGCAACGGCGCCGCGCTCGATTAGGCCAGCCCGGCCGCCCGGTCGCCTGGTTGCTGGGTAAGGATCTGGGGAGGGCCCTAGGCGTGGCTGGCGGCGAGCTGGAGCGAGGAGGTGGCCAGAGCGGCGGCGGGACGCCACCTGCCGGCGGCTAGAGGAAGGGGCGGCATCGGATGGCCGGGAGCAGGGAGGAGGAAGGA
Source organism: Poa pratensis (assembly GCA_947311845.1). Taxonomy (NCBI): domain Eukaryota; kingdom Viridiplantae; phylum Streptophyta; class Magnoliopsida; order Poales; family Poaceae; genus Poa; species Poa pratensis. The sequence goes on from CAMZMU010000074.1 coordinate 68,170,687, forward strand.
GCACAGGGCTGGCGCCGGCGGGAGAGGAGGACGGGGCGCCGGAGGCGGAGTTGGAGGCGGAGGCCGGCGGGAAAGAGGAGCAAGCGATGAGGAGGAGAGCAGCGCGGGCGCTGGTGCTGAAGCAGGGGGGCGCGCTGGTGCGGGGCGAGGTGGCAGCGGCCGGAGCTTGGGGCGAGCTCGGGGGAGGATGAGCGAGCTTGGGGCATTTCTGGACGCGAGCGGCGGCCGGAGTTTGGTGCCGTTCCAGAAAAGAAAAGAGGAAGAGGAGAAGAGAGAGGAAAGAAGGTGGGCCCTACTACCAGTGTTGACCTGATTTTTCTTTGCCACGTAGACCTAACGGGTGGGGCCGAGCGGTCATAAATCGTGTCAAAATGCTTAAACATAAAAATCAGTGCTCAGCGTCCCACACCAGCCCCTGAAGTGGTATTTATGTGTCAAAAATCTGAATTGTGGTGGCTATCCTAGAACTCACCCACAAATGTGGTGGTTTTGTGTCATTTTCTCCATCTCTGCCCTCCTTTTAAGATCTATACTCCCAAATTTAAAAATCAAAGTAAGAAATGTTCAATTTTTTTTTGAAGAAAATCAAGCAAATCACAAATGTCTCGTTTTATATTATGAGAAAGTGTCATTTCCTTTGGACCAATATTTTTGGAGTAAGTGAATTTATAGCTTAAATTTACTTCCTCCCGAAATATTGGAAATGAAACTTTCCCATAGTTTAAAATGAGGCATTTGAGATTTACTGGAATTTTTCATTTTTTTTCCAAACACTTTTTATTTTGAGATAAAAATCTTATTGTTGTCCCATACTTTTCAAGTTCAAATTTCAGAAGCATGTCATGTTGACAACTAAGATCTGGTCAGGATCCAGCTTCTGGGCCAATTCCGCCGTGGTTCAGTCAGAGGTATTGTGGTGTGCCCACCACCGCAGTGGTTTCCCAGTAGGTCTAGGCTCACGGAGTCTCAGAAGCTTAGTATAGTCTGGTTAGGTCTAGCTTGCGCACAGGCGGCGTGCGTGTGGTGTTGTGTGTGTGTGTGGAGTGAGTTGTGCGTGAGTTCAGATACTACAGCTGTACTGTAAAAGACCAGGAATTCTCAAAAAAAAAAAGATCTGTTCAGGATCTAAGAAGAAACTTGTACTTCCTATCCATTTATATGGGGGCAGCGTTTTGGCTCCCGTGTCCAGCTAGTCCCGAAATCTAGGCCGCTAAACATGCCGTGACGATCTGTGCCAAAATCATTTATGTGTCAGATACACGGACTCTCTTCCGACCTGGAGGAATAAGCGCAAGCGAAACCTTGAGGTAACAGATCAATGCCCAGTATGTGGAGTGGAAGCGGAAGATAATTATCACCCTTTCCTTCGATGCACTCTAGCAAAGGATTTGTGGTTTCATATGTCCGAGGAGTGGCAGTTGCCTGCACTTGGCTCCATACCAAATACTGGGTCTGAATGGCTACTTAATCTAATAGGTAACTTGCCAGGTAGGAGAATTAACATGATATTGATGACTTTGTGGCGAGCATGGCATGTTCGTAATGAAATTGTGCATGGTAAACCACCTCCTCCAGTTGAAGCGTCTCGGCGTTTTTTACTGAGCTATATGGAGTCTTTGCTACAGATCAAGTATCATTCAGGGGAAGATATGGTCAAAGGAAAATTCATCTTAGATGTCGAGGAGAAGCAATTCCATACCTGTAAGAAAAAACAGGACGTTCAAAACCTGCAGTGGATTCCGCCTCCTGAAGGCTGGTATAAAGTAAATACTGATGGTTCCTTTGGAACTGATGGTACTGCAGGATCTGGTACAGTTGTCCGAGACCACAATGGTGAGATTATACTGTCAGCTTGCAAAGAGCTATTCTTTTGTAGAGATGCACTACAAGCAGAACTGAGTGCTGTTTTAGAAGGGTTATCTCTCGCATTGCATTGGTGTAATCAACCATTAGTCATTGAGATGGATTGTTTGGAGATAGTTAAGCTTCTGAAGAGTGATGGAGTAGATCGATCAGTCTACACGGCAATAGTAGAAGAAATAAAAGGCTTACTGAAGGTTCGCCAATCTTGTATTACTCATGTTAAAAGATGTCAGAACTCTAGTAGCCATTTCATGGCTAATTTTGCTAGAAATAGTGCTAAAACGGCAGTCTGGTTAGGCTCAGGTCCAGACGGTCTACAAAGCACTTGCCAGATACCTTGTAATTCTTGATATCTTTTGAGTAATACAAGTTCATTCGCAAAAAAAAAAAAAGATACGTGCGTTCAGAAACTGGCGTATTGATTGCGATGTATAGAGCAGCTGAGTACGATAGGCCCACGAGGAAACGGAAGGTTTCGGTTGACCGGTGGTACATTGATTGGTGGATGAGGCCCAAAGGGCTTTTAATCGTAGACACGAAACACAAAACATTTGTTATACTCTAACAAGAAGATTAACCCTAGGCCTATCCGAAGAAGGCGATCTAGGTTTTTTACCGCCGCCGCCGTCGGCGGCGCGCGGCTGCTCGTCGGGCGCTGCTTTGGTGGTGCTATCGGTCTTATTCCTGCTCGTTCATGCTGGGGCTTTGACGAGAGCATCTTCAAGGCTGCTTTGAGACGTGGTTTGCACACCGATGGCAAAGGGCATGCACTTCAACAGTTTTGCCTGATGCATCGTGCGTGGACCTGATTTTTCCTCCGCGTTGTTCAGCGACGGAGTCTGTTCTCCCTCCCGGCGGCAACGCAGTGGAGGTCTGTTCTCCCTCCCGACGGTAACGCAGTGGAGGTTTTCTTTCGTGGTGGTCATATATAGTCAGCTTGCTGGAGGACTGATCCGTGGTACTCAATCACATACGGGAACAATGAAACTTATCAGTCTAAATTGCCACGGCCTAATCGGGAAACCGGCAGTTCTCTCGCTTCTGGATATTCAGAGGCAGCACAACCCCGATGCGTTTTTTTCTGTCTGAGACGCACCTGGATGAAGACAAAGCAGAGGTTCTCAGGAAAAAACTGAAGATGGACCACATGATTGTTGCTCCGTCAGATGGCAGAAGTGGCGGAGTATTGTTGGTTTGGAAGAAGGAGGTGAGGATCTACTCCCAAACAACAATGTTTGATCTGATTGACACTGTAGTGGAAGAAGAGCAAGGAAAACTATGGAGGTTGACAGGAATTTACGGTGAACCAAGCTGGGATAACAAAGAGCGCACGTATGATTTGTTGCGCGATTTGCATACACACTCAAACCTTCCGTGGCTAGTTATTGGCGACTTCAATGAAATTCTAGTCTCTTCGGAAAAAGATGGTGGTGCTCCCCGGCATAGAACTAGAATGCAAGCATTCCAAAATGCGTTGTCGGATTGTTCGCTAGAGGATATCGGGTATGAGGGTGATATATTTACATGGATCTGTGGTGGACTTCGGGAGAGATTGGACCGAGCGGTTGGCAACTCGGAATGGAGCCTTTTGCATCCTTGGGCAGTGCTACGTCACTTGGAGTTTGGTAGGTCTGATCACCGCCCAATCATGTTGGATACAGAATATTTGGCGGGAGTGGCTAGTCCACAACCACCAAAAAGAAGGCTTTTGAAGCGAGGTGGCTAAGTGAAGAGTCTGTGGAGGAAATTGTGAAAACAGCTTGGGCAAAGGCAGTGCACCGAGGTCTGTATCCTGGTTTTAAGGATAAGCTAGAAAAGGTCCATTTGGACCTCCATGAATGGGACCGTAAAACACTCAAGGGGCCTCGAAACAGGCTAAGGAAGGCCCAGCGCGAGCTTGAGGTACTTATGCGGCAACCTCACGATGTTGAGGTTCGCATGAAACAAAAGGAGCTGATGGTACTGATTGAGAATTTGCTAGAGCAAGAAGAGATCACGTGGGCTCAAAGAGGTCGAGCAAATTGGTTACGCCACGGAGATAGAAATACAAACTTTTTTCACAGAAGTGCATCAGCAAGAAGGAAGAAAAATATGATAAAACGTTTGAAGAATGCACATGACGAATGGGTAGAAGGTAATACCAATCTGAGTCCATTAATAACTGATTACTTCAAAGGGTTGTTTACTTCAGAAGCACGAGAGCCGGATGAATATCTGTTAAACTCGATACGCCCATCTGTCATCGCTAGGATGAATGAAATTCTTACTGCTTCGTATTCACCGGAGGAAGTGAAAAAGGCACTATTTCAAATAGGAGATATGAAAGCCCCCGGCCCCGATGGACTGCATGCAATATTCTTTAAAAGGTTCTGGCACTTGCTAGGAGATGAATTAACAAAAGAAGTGCTTGCAGCCATGAATGCTAAGAAAATCCCGGATGGGTGGAATTCAACTAATGTTGTGCTTATTCCTAAAGTGGAGAGCCCTGATATTATAACTCAGTACCGGCCCATCAGTTTATGCAATGTAATCTATAAGGTTATTTCTAAGATGTTGGCAAATAGATTAAAGAAGATACTACCTGAAATAATTTCGCCAACACAGAGTGCTTTTGTGCCGGGGAGATTAATTACTGATAATGTTCTCGTCACTTATGAGTGCTTTCATACCATAAAAAAGAAGACTCATGGCCGGTCTGGCTTGTGTGCTGTAAAACTCGATATGCATAAGGCATATGATCGAGTGGAATGGGGATTTTTGAGAAGAATGATGATTACTATGGGCTTTAATGAAGGCTGGGTGGACCTCATCATGGAATGTGTGTCCTCCGTAAGATATAAAGTAAGGTTCAATGGAACTGAAACTGATGAATTTATCCCTAGTAGAGGACTGAGGCAAGGGGATCCCCTATCTCCGTACCTCTTTTTGTTATGCTCAGAGGGCCTCTCGAGTCTGTTGGCACATGAAGAGGAGATTGGGAGTTTGGAGGGAGTGAAAGTGTGCCGAAACGCACCATCCATATCTCATTTGCTTTTTGCAGATGATTCATTGATATTGATGAAGGCTACATTGGAGAATGCTACAACGTTGAAAAGTGTCCTCGATATGTATTGTCAAGCCTCGGGTCAACTGGTAAGCGTTGCAAAATCAAGTGTGTTTTTTTAGCCCGTGTACGAGCGTGTATGTCCGGGAAGAAATCTGCAACAAATTGGATATTCAAACTGAAGCACTCTCAGACAAGTATCTAGGTTTACCTACTATTGTTGGGGTAGATAAAAGTGACTGCTTTCAACACTTGATTGATCGTGTTTGTCAGCGTTTGAAAGGGTGGAAGGAGAAAAGCTTGTCATTGGCAGGGAAGGAGGTACTTTTAAAATCAGTTATCCAGGCGATTCCTTCCTATGCAATGTCTGTATTTAAACTGCCAATGGGTGTTTGTAAATCAATAAACGATGAGATATCAAGTTTTTGGTGGGGTGATGAAGAAACAAGAAAGAAGATGCATTGGTTTGCATGGTGGAAGATGTGTATACCGAAGAAGGAGGGGGGCATGGGTTTTAGAGACCTGCACAGTTTTAATCTTGCTATGTTAGCAAAACAGTGTTGGCGTCTAATCCATAACCCTGAATCTTTATGTGCACAGATTCTGCGTGCAAAATACTATCCAGATGGAAATATTCTGAAGGCTGGACCGAAAAATGGATCATCATATACTTGGCAAAGCATTCTTGCGGGAGTTCAGACTTTCAAAAGGGGTTGTATATGGCGTGTTGGTACTGGGTCACAGATTAATATCTGGAGAGATCCCTAGATCCCCACTAGCAGCTCACGTATGGTGATCACCCCAAGGGGAAATACTATGCTCACTCATGTTGAAGAACTAATCGACCCTCACTTGGGTTTGTGGGATGAGACACTGTTAAGAGATGTTTTCTCTACAGGGGATGTTGAGCGCATCCTTCAAATCCCACTTAATGTGCGGCGTGGATTCTCTGACTTTGCCCCTCTGCCTTTTCCCTGACTTTGAGTCACTGGACAGTGGGGCCCACGAGCTGTGGGACCCACCTGTCAATGACCCAAAGTCAGGCTTGGCAAAGTCAGAGAATCTCGTCCGCTTAATGTGGAAGGCCTTGATGATTTTGTCGCTTGGCAGTATACTAAATCTGGTACGTTCTCTGTAAGGTCAGCCTACCATAGAGAATGGGAGCATCAGTTTGGACGCCGTCAGGCCCAGATGGATAGGCAGGGATCCATTAATGTAAATCCAATATGGAATACGGTATGGAAGCTTTGTATCCCAGGGAAAATACGCATCTTCTTGTGGAAAGTTTTGCATGGTATACTACCATGCCTGGGGGTTCTAGTAAACAGACACGTACCAGTTCGGGCGCAGTGTCCTAGATGTGCTACAGGTATGGAAGATATCCAACATTGCCTCTTTAGCTGCAGTTATGCGAAGAAGGTTTGGAAGGAGGTTGGGTTAGATGATGAAATTCGAAAGTCAATAATGGTGGACAGATCTGGTTCAGTTATATGGAAAATCTATTATTCGGCTCATCTTCGCGACTTATCGATGGCGAGCTGAAAATACCTGAATTGATTCAGTAACAGCTTGATATATTTGGTGGCAAAGGAGACAAGTGGTAAGAGATGAACCAATACAGCCGGCAGAAAGAACAGCGCTGACTGTTAAAGCTTTGTGTCTGAATTTTGTGAGGTCGAATAACAGTAAAAAAGTGATGAAGAAAGAAGTGGAAAGGTGGAAGAAACCTGGTCATGGTAGGGTGAAATTGAATGTGGATGCATCGTTCCAGGTGGATTCATTAAGAGCAGCTTCAGGTGCTATTGTCCGAGATGACCAAGGACAATTTGTGGCTGCCGCAACATGGCTCATACCTTACGCAAGGAATGCTGAAGCAGCAGAAGCTATGGCACTAAGAAATGGGCTCTATCTGGCACATCGCCTTGGTTGTGGCAGGGTGATTGTTGAATCAGATTGCCTGACAGTAGTGGAAGCGATTAATGATCAAGGAAATTATCTGGGAAGTGAGGCAGCAGTCTATACTGAATGTGTTCAGTTAGCTAGAGACTTTGGAAGAATTCAGTTTCAGTTTTGTAATCGTGAAGCAAACAAAGTAGCTGATTGTCTAGCTAAGGTAGCACTAGAATCTGGTATCGCTGCTAGTTGGGAAGCGGAAGTACCTAGCTTTATTCAGCATCTTATTGTAAACGATATGGCTATTATCTGAATAAAGTTTTGAGATGTCAAAAAAAAAAAAAGATTAACCCGAACCTCTTCGGCCAAAAAAAAAAAGAAGAAACCGAACGACGGGCCACGGCCAATACGATGACAAGACTGACGGTTAGCCATGGCAAATGGACGATGCTCTTATCTTATCTGCTGTTAAGAAATAGAGTTGTGTGCCAATTAAATACTGTATATCTGCATGTAGATGGGTCATCATTCTATGACCAAATGGCTGTTGCATGCTTTCCATTGCCTGAAAACGTGATGTGTTCACGCTGGATTAGTATGTGCGTTTTTTTTTGAAACCGCCAGATTAGTATGTGCGTTATTTACGTTGTTTAAGCCACGATATCTATTCCGTGGGATGAGGCGATATTACGGGATCGTGGCATGAGTTCCAGACTTCCGGCACTCGGGCAACTAGTTTTTTTTTTGAACAGGGAATGGTACCGGAGGACCTAGAGTTTCCATTAATTCTCAGCGGCAGAAATACATTTTACAATAAGGGACTGAAGATAAATAGAAATTACAACCAAGTCCCTACATTTTGCACATAGGACCTCAAGGTGAAAATAAGAAATACAATCGAGGCATGCTCCTCCTCCGCCGCAAACTGACGCCGCCGTGCAGTCACCTTCATCGTCTCCGGGGACGATACCACTTGGGGCGATGAAGGGGGAGCAAACTGCCCAGCAAGCAAGTGCCTCCGCAACGGCAACAATGCCTAGAGGTTGTGAATGACCATCTGGCGCCGGTCGGAAGAGACCGACCCCGGCGCAAGAGGTGGGAGAGGTCGCCGTTCGACCATGAAGTACACCGACGACATGTTCGCCGGCGTTGGGAATCTCCCGAGAGAAGCAGAAACTCCTCCCCTGCTGCAGCGACGAAATGGAGCTCCACCCGACACCAATTTCCTTTTCCTCAACACCTCCACGGCAAGAAGAAAGAGGAAGGACAGGAGCAGAAGCAACTCCATGGTCGCTGCAATTAACGAACCTAGTTATTGAAGAGGGCGCAGAGATGATGAAGTAGACCTCCTGCTTCATCTCCTCCGCCGTGCAGCAGGGGCGGTTCCAGGACTCCAGCAAATCACACCTCAAAGCACCTCCTCTGACGATGCAGAAGAAATCGAAGCAGTGCTCCATCTCCTCACCCCCACGGCCAGCGAGAGAGAGCTCTGCTTGATCCACTTCGCAAGCAGAAGGAAAGTACCAGCGCTTATTGAAGAAGGCCGCCGCAGATCTGCCGCCCTCACCCAACCTCCACCATGAAGGCGTGATGAAGGAGCTTGCCACGGCCCACTTAGCGTCGCGCCATGACGCCGAGCTTGAAGGCCTTCGAGGGAAGAAAAAAGACAGCATCCGCCTTACCCCATGTATTTTGAATCGAGCAGCTCAAGCGAGCGTGGCTACAAATCTACGACCATGGCACCGGCCACTGTCGACATTACCTGGCACATGGCCTCCTTTAGTTTTTTTTTGAGAAACACAGTACAAGTACAACACAGACGCTCACATACACGCGCATACACTCACCCCTATGAACACACACACGCACACCCTACCCCTATGAGCACCTCCGAAAGACTGAGCCGGCGGTTGGATCTTGAGATTGACGAAGTCACCACGGGCGCCTCGCTGTCGACGGGAATGTCGCCTCTCACTGAAAGAATATTCCGCCTAAATGAGAAACACCAACGTCAAACCTGGGGTTTGAACTCTGGTGGGCTGGGGGTACAACCACCCTCCTAACAATCTTGCCACATGCAAGTTCTCCTCCTTTAGTTGAATACCTCGTGAGGACGAAAAAGAGCAGTGCATCTGGTGGAAATTTCGGTTCGGTAACGATACCTTGAGACAGCGGATTTATTCCTCACCTTCGCCGTTGAGAACCTAACGGCAATCTCCTCATTTATTACGGTGCACATGTGGCCTGGTTACTGTTCCTTAAGACTAGTCACAATGGGGAGTAACATAGAGTAGTAACATGGTGATGTTACTAGCCCATGTTACCACCTTCACAATGGAGAGTAACATAATTGTAGTGTCATATAAGATCTTATTTATTGCACTATAGACTCATTTTGTCTTGATAAGTGTGATGTTACGGTAACTAGCTAAGTTACTCTAAACACCTCTCTCCTCATTAACTATATGCCACATAAGCAAAATGGTCTTGAGATGTGTGATGTTATTAGCTAAGTTACTCCCATTGTGACTAGTCTAAAGCTACCAAGATCTGAAATACGGGTGAGAATACAAGGACAAGCGTGAATCTCGGCACTGTCCATCGGTGATGATAACAGGAGTATCTAGTCCCAGGAGCCAAATTGAATATCCGCATTAATATCTTCTTTTCAGGTTATACGGTTCACATGCTCTTTTTCGTTCAGAAGGAATTAAGTTGTTTCTTATCCGTATGACATTGCTTAACTATATTTTATTACCGTGTTCAACAATGCATATCATCACAAATGTTGGGGGTCGTGCGGTAGCATGCACCCCTAAATTTGATGGGTTAGTAGCATAGAAAACAAAAAAAATCCTACAATAAAAACACCAAGACACCGAGATCTAACCGGTATAACCAAGTTCCAAGAGAACTCACCCTCGAAAACCGAAAGCGTTCTGACAATGATTCACATGGACGGTGTAGTCGACCACTTGCCGATCTCAAGTGAAGATGACGCTGCAATGGGCAGCGCCTCCGTACTCGGTCACACGTACGGCTTGATGACGACCTTCATTCCCTCAATCCAGCGGGGCAGCGGAAGTAGAAGATCCACCGGAAAACTCAAATAGCATGATCGTGTGGTGTGGTGGAGAACAAATCGTCCATGGCTTCGCCAAGCGGATAGCCGGAAGGTGGAGCAGCGGGAGGAGGGAGAGAGGAGCATGTGTGTGCTTAAGAGGGAGCTCCCACCCCTCCATATATATAGGAGAGGGGCGAGGGTGAGACGTTGCCCCCTAGGGGTGACTTTACCTCTTCCCTCTTGATGCGAGTGGAGCATCCACTCATGGCCACTCACCCTCCTTTAATGTCCACTGAAAAATCCCAAGTGTTTCTTTATTAAATAAAAATTACTCTGTTTTAATATTTGGTAATCTTCTATATCTAAATAGCAATGACCCATTAAAGGGAATTATGTAAACATGCAAGGCATACACATCAGCAGGCCTCTAATTGGTCAAGGTGAAGCCAAGTCATCATTTAGCATATTTTTCGTTTTGCACTTTTTTATAGGTCATGCAAGGCGTTACATTTCTATCGTCTTCCGCGCAGCGCTCCTTCTCCACGGTGGACAGCAGTGTGTTTCTCTAACTTCATAACTATTACGTCCACAATAATTAATTCGCCTCTATCTTTTCATCTTCTACACTACTCATTGTTGTCCAAGGATTAACACCATTCTGGTCAGGTGTCTTTCTGTACGGACGTATGATTCGTTATTCCATTTCTTCTCTTCCGATGGGATCGAGGGTAATTACCAAGTGCTCTAAGAAATCTGTCAGATTATGGATTAAAAGAAACTATCAGTCATTTCCTACACTGTGCTACTAAGAAAAAAGACAACAAACTGCCGCAGCAACGCGCAGGGCACTGTCTAGTTCTATTAACAACAATTTGCTATTACCCCGTTAAACTATTTCAAAATTACCCGAAACAATTAGGGATATTAAAACTGAGCCAACTAGGGGCTCTGTCAGGTCATTAGCGTCCTAAGCCGTCAGATCACCTGTCATGATCGTTTTTGGCCGTTAGATCTTAATTAAGCCGCCAAGTGGGCCGGATATCCCTTAGGGCAGCTACTCTGGGCATCAAATCGGAGCCCTCTGGTTAAATGGGCCATAAATTGCGCACTAAAGCCCAACTAGGTCTGAACATACCGTCTCGGTAAAAAAGAACTGGCGAAGCAAACTTCCTCTCTCCCGTAGATGGAACGCCTCCCCTCCCCAAATTCCTCCTTGGCTGCGATCCCAATTGCGTCGCCACTCTTCCGGCTCCTGCTGCCGAGTGGTGCCCCTGTCGTCGTGTAGCCACCGTCGTCCTCTTTCTTCTGTGACGGTACAGCGGGGACGGGATCCGCGTTGTGGCGGCGAGGATCTCCGCTCTCATACCGAAGGCGGCGCTACATCAAGGTCTCGACCAACCCGTTTGTACGTGATATTCGCAGTCCTACGGGTGCTCCACCTGACCACCTCCATCAGGCCCTCGAGCAGGAAGGTACGTGCAGACATCATAGCGGCTATGGACGCCCATCCGTCTACTTCCCCTCCACCCACCACCACACCCATCCTTAACGACTGGGTAGTCTGCGAGTCAGCGCACTTTAGCCACCGCGTCCGAGGCTTTCTAACGAATAGGTGGAGTGCAGCGCGGAAGGCCCTACCAGATTCTGTGGTTCTCACATTGGTTTTTCATGTGGCTTATTGGTTTATGTGTTCTTTGCAGATGAAGGGTGAGTTGGAGGAGTTTTGTGCATGCCTGGTCCATGGTGACGCTGGCCGACGTCCAGGCTGGCTGGTACTCTTGTTCATGTTTAGTGTCGCACTACAGCATTCCCTTTGAGTTGTGTATGATCTCTGATGCATTGTTGTGTGTTTGCCTGTGTCCTAACTCTTAAGGCGTTGTGTGCAGCTCAAGGGGCTTGCCGGCGAAGATACACACGGTGCTCTCAAACAAACGGGGGTCGTGCAGATGGAGTCGACCACACAGCTCCGGAAGCTGTTTTCCATCAGTGAGTCTTGATTTTACAGAAGCTGACAACTCTGGATATTATTTGCTTATAAGGATTGAAACTAGGACAATTCTAGGGTAATCGCGGATACCTGACAACTTAGGATTCGTACAGTAAAAGGAGAAGTAATTTATATTCTGTAAAAGTACTTTTAAAGTGTTCTCAAGCTCTTAGATTCATATCTGGATGGCCCTTTAGCACAAAGTTTTCATACTAAACCCACAATTGAGCAATTTATTCCTGCAGATGTTCTAATTAAGATTGCCGTTTTGAGTTATGGACTAACCTTCGATACTCAATTTAACTACTAACTGTACCACCAGTTTTTTTTAAATTTGACACATACAGCTCAGCTTTTCTCTTATTTCTTACTGTTTAATTACTTCCTCAATCAAGTATATGGTTGTTTCTGCTATTGCAGGGTTTATTATGGTTCTTATCTGGAATATTGGCCTTTCTAGGATACACGATTCATTGTTGCTGAGTGATAAAAATCCTGGCTGCTGCAAGTCTGCAAGTATGTGTGTCTTATACTATTATTACAAGGTGAGTTGCTTGACGCTATCATGTGTCCTGAATTTCAATGATAGACATGACCACTCAGTGTAGCACGTCTGTTAGGTTGCCCTGCTAAATCTCAATTAAATAACTATGGCTTAGTAGAACATTGAGTACTACTATGTATATCTTTGTTCCACTAATTGTACATCTGTGCATAGGTGAAACTTTCTTTAACTCCATATTTGTGTTGTAATTATGTTTTCCACTGCACTACAAATCTAGAAATAAAACTCTGTTTACATCATGCAGTTTTTCTTTCCCTTAAAAACACCTAAAAAATATTTTATATAGATGGTCAGATGCACATATGCAAGTTAAATTAATCGCACCTTACAAATATGATGTTTTCGCACCTTACAAATATGATGTTTTTCCGTGTTCTATAAATTTATATGTTTGTAAAATTGCTTAGTTTCCAGTTCCATTAACAAGGCTATGTTTTCTGAACTGTTGGTAGAATGAAAAGTCTGAAGTAAATATGACCAAATGCCTGCCAAAAAACATGTATTAGTATGAAAGGATTTCAATTACATTTTCGTGTTTTACCTTGTCCAATCAGCTGTAAATATAATTAGAAGAGAACTTTATAAAGGGCTGAATACTATAGAGCCAACACTTCTTTGCCACATGCTTGCTGTTCTAACAAGAAATGTAAACTGCATATAGTGTCCTAATAAGAGGTAATAATTTAGTCATGTTTTTCCCTTTTGGTTTCAAGCACATACGTATGTGTTTCAAAAGCCATTTCTTCTCTTGCGTTGGATTGAGTAAGAATTAGGAACAGAAGAAAGAGGGGTAAAACAAAGACTAATTTGCTTCTTCAGCTACAATTTCCAGCTCAAAGAGTCAAAGTAATAATTCTATGCGGTCTCTTCATGCATTTCCTTTCCTTCTATGCATTCCTTTTTTTTTCCCATTATTACTGCAGATGAAGCAATTTAGAGACCAACACGCTTTGTTTCCATAGTGCTGCAGCTAACCTCCCTTCATTGCACTGAGGTTTGTTTCCGAGAGTGATCAGAAATGGCAGTATCGAGGATAAGAAGCAACATCCTTTACGCCGCCATATCATGGCAAAATACGAGGCCGGATGGGAAACTCAAGTGATCGACAAACGTGATAAACGAAGCACTCCCGTGTGTGCCTTTGGTGCATTGCTTGTGCTCGGATCGGCACCAGCCAAACTGTAAAGTTTCTGTCCTAAGGCAGTGAACCGTACAAAACCATGATGTCTCATGTTACACTTAAGCGACAATGCATTTGCTTGTACTTGCACATGGCCAAATCCATTGCTAGCGCCTCTCCAGTTCAACGGCTAAACCTGCACATTGTGAATCAACAGTTCGGAACATGTTATCCAAATATATTTACATCATTCCTAACATTCTATTGTTGTAATGGACGGGCGCGGCAACGCGCGCCTAAATGTTCTAGTTTAGGTGATGTCCGAACTTTTCTCCAATATTCCGTATCTTCTCAATAGCGTCGTCAAACTTTAAGTGTGTCACGCTACGGTTCGTGAATAATGTAGACATGATGGAGGCACTCTCCGATCAATAGTCACTAGCGGGACCTGGAGATCTGTAATGGCTCCTACACATTCGACGATGAATCTTGTGATCGCGTGAACCAGAAACGTTGTAACCAATTCCTTTTATCTCGTGATATTTTACTTGTCCGAGATCCGATCATCGGTATCGACCATACCTAGTTCTCTCTTGTTACCTGGTAAGTACTCTTTACTCGTTCCGTGATATGACATCCTTGTGACCTAGTCACGTGCTTGCAAGCGGTGTTGATGTGATATCACCGAGAGGGCCCAGAGTATATCTCTCCGTCATTTAGATGGACAAATCCCACTCTTGATCCATGAGCCTCAACTAATACTTTCAGAGTACCCAACGCCACCTTTATAGTCACCCTTTCACGGCGTGACGTTTTTGCATAAAAGCACTCATCCAGTGTTAGTGATTGACATGATCTCATGGTTTAAGGATTATAGTTACTTTGTACGTGAAAGATATACAATGTGAACTTAATGACTTGATCGCATTGCTATACTACTTTGGGTGTATGTTCATCATATCATTCTCCTAATGACGTGATCCCGTTATTAACAACATCCAATATTCATGATCAGGAAACCTTAATCATCAGTTAATCAACGAGCTAGTTAAGCGAGAGGCGTTACTAGGAACTCTTACTTGTCTATTAGTCACACATGTATCAACGGTTCCGATTAATACAATTCTAGCATGAAAAATAAAACTTTATCATAAACATGAAATAAGATAATAACCACTTTATTATTGTCTCTCGGGCATATTCCTTTCAAAATTAAGTTATTTTAAATCGCCTATGAACCCCTTCCCTAAGCGGCATTCATTCGTGTCATTTCCTCATATACATACTAATTACTTAATCATATACTAGAAACCATTATTGAGATATTTGTTAGATCATACTCTTTGTAATAAATTGTATAGATTATGCACTGTAGAACCAATAGTTCTAAACACTTTGTTACAACACGGAGCAATATATTTCAATGATATTATATACAAACAAAAAACACATCAACCAAATATATTGAAATGTTGTTACTTATGTTTCAAATTATGCGAACAAACATATGTACTTGTAACATTGTAACATGGTAAAAATAAGGTCTAGATAAGTATAATAGTTTAGTACAAATTATGTTTATTCAAGCTATAAGAAATTTAGCACATAATGATGATTTGATTATGTTCCTTGGGTCCATCGGAGTGGTTAGTGAAAGCATCTCCTGATGAGGAACTACGTTTACTTCGTGTACTTAAACGGTTAAACCAATGTCGGAAAAGTTCCAAAGACTTCATTGGCCATGTTCATATTCTGATGGTTAAAATGTAAGACTTATTGCATAGTTTCATTGACCAAATTTTTAATCCTCATATCAGAAACGGCAACTGCAATGAATCTCATGTATTCATAATTTTGTAATCCATCTAGGACTTTGTGGGCTTCATACTGGAATGTATTCAATAAAGACAAACACTATCAGCAAGGTAGGTTCTCATTGACATTGTTGCAACAATTAACCATGATGGTTATGTTATAATTTTTTTAGTTACTATGAAGATTGGCTTTTCCAGGAGACTCAAAATGAGCAGAAGTTCACCGGTAGTGAGAAAACACAACAACTTTCTTAATTATTTTTCTACCTTATTGTAATTTTTGGACTCCAAAGATTTTATCATCTAGTAATATCATATCTTCCGACTCTTGACAACAATTGAGATATGCACTTGAGCATGTTTCGTGATTACATACCCAAGCATGATCGAACAACACATGTTCTAGTAGGGGTGAGTATTTACCTTGTGTGTGATTTAAATGTAGTAAAAATAAGTTTGGGATTTGCCTTGCTGTCTGATGGTTAATTATGCTTTATATGTGATGCAAATGCGTTTTAGGAGTAATCTGTACGCCATATTTACTTACACTAGATGTTGCGGAAATTGCGATTGCCATCATATTGTAGCCATTAAGACTTTTTATGTACCTGGTGGTGGCAGGCAGGTAGCCAAATGAAAACTGAGACATTTATGTACTAATGTATATATCTATATACTACTATTAAAAGAGCAAACTTGTGTTGTGCTATGTTGATACATTAAATCTGATACGTTCATTTGATCAACTATCCAGATCAAATCCCCAAACGGTATGTGCCCACCTTTTGCGTTTTGCACCTCCTCTACGTCTGCTCCAACGCCGTCCAGTAAGGAGCACGAATACGAGCGTGACTCGGCCGGCCAGACAGGACCTGGCCGGATGCCACAACCTTAGTGACAGCGATGGGAAAGGCCGGGGAGGCGAGTGGTCGCGAGGGCACCGTCGAGAACCAGAGCACGGCCAGGCAGGCAGGAGCTGCCCTCTCTTGATCTTGAGCCAAGGCATGCAAGCCCCAGCGCAGCAGGTCGCCGTCCTCGGATCCCACCACGCACAAGAGGCGTTCCTCGCCGGTGGCCATGTGCTGGTGTTATCCTCACCCTGTACCTGAGCAAGAACGGCGGCCAGAACCAACTCCTTCTCTCCTGTATGTGTTCCAAACTGAAGAGTCACCGACGGAAATCATACTCCAACACGAATTGTGATTTGATACGGTCACCAATCGAGCCGGCGCCAATTGGGAGAAGGGCAGAGAGGAGGAAGTAGCTAAAAGGGATTAGGTAGCGGGCATATTAGAGCGACAAGATGGAGAGCTCGACCTCGAGGGCGAACCTGAATTGCATCAGCCTGGCTGACCCCGACGTTCAGAGATCCGACGTGCAGGTTTAGTTCTTGGAGTCTTAGTCGATGGGTGTATGAATGGAAAAAGATGTGGGCATAGGTTATCACCAGGTGCAGGGGAATAATTTTCTTGATGTTCAGCTCTGAATTTTTTCTTATCTTACTATGTGCTAGCGTACAGAATTACCCATGTCTGCGTGTCTAACCTCCCGCTTCTTTCAGTGTATTTCGAGCAAAAACTGTTTTGTTCAGAATGACTTACAGTTTCAGGGTAATTGTGAGGAATATACAATCGATAAGTATGATCTTGCTATTGTGACATCTGCGTAGTTTGCCGAGTCTTTGACTATTTATTATACTAGTGTGCATGTACGTGCAACACATGTTTTCACAATTAATTGGGACAATTCGTGGTCTACGTGGATTACCTTCTACACTTTTGCATTCCTAGATTTTATATTGAAAATAGAACAATGCTTGTTTATGTAAGCATCAAGTAGTACATAAATCTCATACAGAAGCCAACAAAACTGGTGTGCGACGTCGTTACCGTCACGAAATATGCCCTCGGCCCTTACAGTTCACGTGGTGCTCGCCAAAACTACACCCGCCGACAACGAAAGAGGAGCTTCAGAGATCTTCCTGTGGGTAGGAGGGAGTATTGGAGAAGAATTTGTAATTCTTAGGATTATAATACCATTTAAATTTCTGGATGAAGCAAATTATACAAATGCTTCAAGTCATGGGAAAAAGTTTCAAAACTGAAAGGCGACTAACACACTAATATAGTTCGAACCTATAACTTTTAAACATAAGTTTGCAAACAGTAGCGATCTCGGCCAGAAAATAATATGAATAAAATGTGAACTGAGAGACGATTACATATTAATATACAGACCTACAACTTTTATACATAGTTCTCAAGCGTGAGTGATCTTATTCGGACAATATTTGACATTCTACACAATTATTATATTATCTTCTTACCCATTAATATACGTGTGAAGAAAAATTAAACCTAAAAAGGCAAAGTAGTTAGACCAAAGTATGTATTAATCTGCACTTTTTTTTTTGCTTCCAAGCTAGAGGACATTGACCAAGGAGTGAAGACTGTTATATGTTGTAAAGATAAACAGAGAGCACTGTATTTCCAATCATGGCCTGCATGACTATTGAAAAGCTTCTGTGATGACATGTTCAGAAAATACACACAGATTCAATAAATAGTGTTACACCTGTAGATAAGTAAATGCAGGTCAATGACCAAGAAACGTAGGCATTAGAGAAACCCTCAGCACAACAAGAAAATGTCATGTTTACGTGGTTCAATCTACCGAGTGACTTCTTCAGATGCTCCGGTTACATGATTTTGACACTAAAGCTAGGGTATTTAGATATACTAGAAAAATACCCCGCGTGTTGCGGCGGGTATTTGTTGCATTATATTTAGATTATATTAAGTTGTATTGATGATCGAATACATTGTTGGATGAAAAGTACGAGAAATCAAACGGGACATACATATGATATAAGTATTTTATTTCATTATTATAGTATGACATAAAATTTATTGGATATGAGGATAAATATGACTAAAATAATTTTCGGTTGACCACGTGGGTATCTTCATCGCCGAGAACAATTTGGACATGAGGGGTCCAATTTTTGGTGTACTCGAAGATATACTTGTTTCTTATGAACTGACTAGTTGAATGCTGTGCGTTGCTACGGGTTTTTCAAATTTATTTTGTCGTATCAAACATTGTGTACGTGAAAGTTTCCAGTGACGCGGAGGATATGTTAATCAAACAACTCAAATGAATAAACACAATACATCTGAGGGAAACAATATTTAGTTTGGATCATGTTTTTTAGGTGTCCGCCTTAGAACCCTTAGGAACCGGTTAGGCAACAAGGCGTGTTCAAGCAGCGTCTTGGAAATTTGCCCGTTTTAGGCGTCTGCTTTACCATGTGTAGAACCCTTTATGATGTCCTATTGCCGTAAAAATCATGATTCACGTTACTCAAACCACATTTCATGCTCTTGTTATGCTTCATCACCAGAAATTGAACCAATACACTTATATGCGTTTTTTTAAGTCTCTTCTATGCGTTTGTTGTTTGTTGGCGGTTCTTCTGAACTAACAATTGCCATAAGTAGGTATAAGCAAAAAAAATTGGTCCATGAACTATACGGTTATTCGTATTGAGTAAATCCACATGTTTCAAGAAAAATCGAGGAAATTTGATAGAAATAAAAATTCGATATTTTTCATGAATTCCTATATTTTAATTTATTTTCTTTAGTTGTTTGTGATTTTAGTGAATGAATAGATAAATTAATTTTGAGAACTTGGATTTCTAGTTTTTGGCAGTTTCACAATATATGTTTTCTTATTATTTTCGCTTGCTCTTGTATATGTATTAGCAGATGCTGATTTTAACTTTTGCACATGCTTTGTTTACTGGACTATATGCATTATTCACCGTCATGTTAATCATACTGTCCATCCTGCAATTTCGTGTTTTTTTATGTGTTTGTGTTTTTCAGTTAGGCTTTAGAGGACAATTGCCCTTAATGAAGAAACATGACGGTTCATGAGACAAAATGTATTCAATGCACGCCTCATTATGTAAAGTGTGATATGTAATGCATGCCTCGTTCAGGCTAAGTGCAGTATGGACCCAGCCCCACAAAATGAGCAAAGTCAAATAATGATCACAATGGACACCAAAATGTCGAACACGCCTGGTTGACTCGACAGATCAGAATTACAACAGGCATGCAGACACCAGATCGCATAGATAGAAGGTAGCGATTTTCGTGAGTAGCTTTTCTCATTATTTTCTCCAACACGACAACATACATTGGTTTCTCAACTCACAAAGGCTGATGAATTTATTCTCTGTCCCCTATAGAAGGATGCACACATCACTCAGCAGCCTTTCCTTTCCGATGATGGCTGCTGAGGCGCCTCCAATCTCCACCGGGTAGCAGCTCATCGAGTCCACGTCCTCCCCGAAAATGTTGTAGTCTCTCATCACTTGGATGCAAATAAAGCTCATTGCTAGGAGAAATTGCATCCTGAGAGTCAACACGTTGTCTCGGAATACGACCCCTCACTGCCTTTATCCACCACCATGGCTGAATCAAACAAGTACTAACTACAAATGTCTTTGCCTAGGCAAGGTATCTTGACGTCAAGCTCCCCTGCAAGTGGCAGGTCGATGGACATAATGTAGGCTTGGCTACTCACGAAATAATCTCAGCTGTAACTTCACCCGCAACTAAAAAATCCTAGATGCAACCCCAACTGGAAAACTCTCTGTTGCAACCCCACCGCAACCGGAAAACTCTCTATTGCAACCCCACCCACAACTGGAAAAATCTCAGTTGCAATCTCGCTTACAATTGAAAATAATCTCAACTGTAATTGAAAAAACACCAATTGCATCCCCACATGCAAATGGAAAAGTCTCGGTTGCAACTCGACCGGCAACTAGAAATTCTCAGTTACAACCCCGTTTGCAAAAAAAAAAAAAAATCAAGTTGTAACCCAACCCGTAACTGGAAAATTCTTTTTTTATCAGTAGGGATTATCCCCAGTTTTCTGAAAAACATTTGAACTCCACCCGCTACTGAAATCCTTAGTCCCCTATTGTCTTCCACACACAAGTTTTCTTTTTGATCTCATTTTTTCAGTATCCTTTTTTTCTTGCTGAAACATTTTTCTTTGTATTCTTTGTTGGCCTATGAACATAATGAAGGACTTACAGCCGTAGAAAGCAAGAAGGACGTCGTGGATCAGCTATATAGGACTTGGACAAGCCTAGTGGGGTAATGTACATCTGTCTTGCGGTGGAGATAGAAAAATATTAATTGCACTTAGTGAGGTTTTTCTTTATAAAAAATATAAATTGCTTACACAAGCTAGTTTATCATTATCAACAAGCGATGCAAGCGGAATACAAATATATACAATCTCAAATCTTCTGGAAATATAAACTTTCTTGTGGTAATTACCACGCCTTTTTTATCTTATATGTAAAGATCATTTTCAGACCGTAACTTCGTGTATATTACGGAGTACTTCTTCAATTATTACCTAGAAAATGTAAAGTGAAAATAGGGTGATCTGTACACTGGCGCTGGCGCACGGCACAGACTATAGCTTGGGTTCCATGTTGCGCGCCCGGCGCCTCGACACGAAGCACCATACAGCCACGGAGACGATGGCGGCTGTGGCCGCCACGGACCCGACCACCGCGATCAGTATCACCCACCATGACGTTCCCTTCTTCTTCTTGCCGTCGAACCTGTCCACCGTCAGGTCCCAGTCACGAACACCGACAAAGATATCGCGGACGGTGCCGGCGAAGAAACCAACGAGCGCGGTCTGCGTGGTGCGCTGCCCGGCGAGAGAGAGCGGCGTCTCGACGAGAGCTTTCGACGGCTTACCGACGTAGACGCGCAGGAGGTGCGCGGCGGCGTCGTACTCAATCCACACGGCGGCCGCCGCGGTGCCGTTGGGCGTTACGGTGACGTTCAGGCCGACGTCAGGGGACTCCGGCGCGTACGAGTTGACTGTGCCAACCTCGACCACGGCGAGGCCGTCCGCCGTGGCGTTGGACATGGCGGCCGAGCCGTTGGCGCCGCGGAGGCCCACCGGGTTGTTGAACGTCGGGAACCTGTCGAGGAGGACGACGAACGAGACGGGAGAGGCGGAGCTCTCGACCGTGAAGCTCGTGTTGAAGGACGACTCGCGTGCCGGCACCCCGCCGACGCCGCTGCCGGAGCGCCAGACGTCGACCGTGTTGGGGAGCAGCAGGAAGCCCTCGGACGCGTTGAACTTCGGTAAGCTAAGCTCGGGCTGGAAGACGAGCGACGCCGGCACGAGGACGGACATGTTTGTGGCGACCACGAGGTTGCCGGTCGTGTTGGCGTTGAAGACGGGGTAGCTATAGGACTGGACGTCCGCCCCCGCCGTCGCCGGCGACGGCATCATGATGGTCGCTGCGCAGAGCAGCACTAGAGCTAGAGCGGTAAGCTTAGGAGAGCTTGCCATCTTGCAAACTGTCTCAAAACGTTTGTGATTGGTAATTCTGATAGAAACACGAAAGTTGGGAAATGGGTTTTTATAGGTTTGGCCTACGGTGACAAAGTCAAGAAAGGACGAAATGTAGTATACTGGTCATTGGTCAAATGAACAGAGAGAAGAAACGTCAAGATCCAAAGCCGGGTCAAAGCTAGACAAGAACACTGATCTGATTTGTAGCTCAAAACGGGGCGATGTACGCTTGCGTCGAGGCTTGGCAGTCATCGATTCATCATCCACAAGATACTGGATATGTTTAACGATATACTGGATACCATTACGAGGTGAAGTTCAGGATTAAAAAAAATACGAGGTTGAAGAATCGCCACGTATGCTTGATGCGACATGACAATTCTAACAAGGCATGTATCCTGCTTGCGCTGTACCTCTGTTCGCTGGAGTAGTATTGTACCGTGTGGAAGGTAGTTCGCATACGGAACGTGTCTGCATGCAATGGTCTTGGTCAACGAATTATACCGCACATGTGTCCGTGGCTGGCTGAAGATTTACAAATCTCTGGCGATAGTGGGATGCCAAAGTGGGACAAGTAGGATAAGTGTGACAGTACAAATCTACAATAATTTATACATCGCATCCTTCTATACATTTTTATTGCAATAGTTCCTAATAGTGATGATATTTCTATACCAAGTAAAAACCATGCACACATTATCAACTTATCGCAATTACTATAACTAGCAAGACAATCTAACCATGAAAACCCGGGTAAAAGACTATGCAAACGACTAAATTTATAGCCTGGAGGTTTCTATAAACGCCCTTACCTAACCATGCACTAGAAACCACTATACGGATATTTTAAGATCATATGTTTTAGAGTTCTTTACTAAACATGTATTCTACACACATGTAAAATGTCAATTTAGAAAGGAAATGATGTTACAAAAGATATTTCAAAATCAGCATAATGCGGACGATTTGTGATACAAATTAAAATGTACAACAAATGACACAACAAGCATATTTAACAAAGTTTCATTTCATTAACTATGCCAAATGACTAATAATGCTCATTAACAATGCCAAAATGGTTAAAATGTTCAACAAATGACACAACAAGCATATAAACAATTTTAGAGAAATAAAAAAGTTTAGTATAAATTATATTTATTCTACTTCAGTCTTGATCTACTTTGTGTGGGACGACCGTAACAAACAACATTACAACTAGCATTAGCAATGGTCAAGCTTTAGGTGAACCCGTGGACTTTTGTACTTTATATCTGTATTTCCCTTATTTAGTGCCAGTGACATGTGAATTAGCAATAACCCTACCTAGCCAAAATGAACCAATATCCGTATAAGTCTAATAGTCGTTGTTAGCGTATTCCACGTTGTGCATTCTTTTATGCGTTACATCCTTGCACACTCATTGAGTTTGTTGCTAATAAGTAGAATTTCTAAGACGATGAGGTTTCTTTGTTTCT
This sequence comes from Poa pratensis, assembly GCA_947311845.1. Classification (NCBI taxonomy): domain Eukaryota; kingdom Viridiplantae; phylum Streptophyta; class Magnoliopsida; order Poales; family Poaceae; genus Poa; species Poa pratensis. The sequence goes on from CAMZMU010000074.1 coordinate 68,193,919, forward strand.
GATGGATGAGAGAAAAAAATGAAGATGCATTTTGTGCTTCTCCTAAAAGGAAAAAATATATTATATAATTATTATATGTTAACGTCGCGATATAAGAAAAACATATCTTCAAGCTCTATGATAATAAAATATTGGCTACCGGAGAAAGGCAAGGAAATACTGAACATGCAGAGCCACACCCTAGATCTTACGGCCCATGGATCAGAGACTAGCAGCATGACCCTATAGCCAACACACTCCACACAACGGGTGCAAAAGGATAAAAAAACTAGGTCAGGGAGGTCGAGGGCACGATATGTAGCACACGACTGCAAGGGTCGTGCATGGCAGGCCAGAGATGAGGGTGGGGGGGGGGGGGGAAGCTTCGACCCCCACGGGAGGCTTACCATGGGACCGAGCCTCGCACTTGGGTTATGGGGAATAATAACTCGATCGAGGTTGGGAGAGTACTTATTTCACCCTTCTTTGTGGGGTGTCCAATTTTTTCCCTGCTACAGTATGATTATACAGTGGCTCTTATCATAGTACTACACACAAGTTAGCGGTTCCATGTGTTCTTCCTTGTGTACACGTTTGTTTTTTATTGAGAAATTTGAGGATGCCGCAGGACCTAATTGACTACAAGCATGTTGTTGGTCCTAGAAACACAACAAAAGCTTGATCCAACATGACATTGATTTTTCTTTTTGCAAATATAACAAAATCATCATATTTTCTGTTTTTAAGCAGACAATCATCAGGTCGATTGTACTTTGTTTTAGGCCAGTAGACCTGTACGTCAAGCCCAGTAGATTTTTTTTTTGAGAAAAGTCAAGCCCAGTAGATAAATGCTAGCATATGGCTAACCACTTGGAAGGCCCAGCCACATATGGTTAAGCCCAGTAGCCGAATCGCTGGGCCCAACTATGGCCTTACATTTCGTTTATCTCTCCTTATCCCCTCCATTCGTCCATCATCTCGCACTTATCCACACCAATCCAACACATCCTCTCCTTCCTGCTCCCTCCAATGGCGCTCCTCGCCGTCCAGGGCATGGCCGTGTCCACCGCCGCCTTCCCCTCCCACCACCACGGCGCAGTATCCTCCTCCTCCTTCGGGCTCTCCGGAACCGTATCGTTCTCCCGGTCCCGCAGCAGCCTCGCCGCCACCGCCGTCTCGGCCCCTCTCACCTCAGTTCTTGATGGTAAATTCACTTATTCTTTCCCTCTTGTTTCGCAATATTCTGTTGAGAAGTAGTAATGTACTAATGTTAGTCAGCTGGTTAGGGGAATTCTTCTCCCTTGTATCAAGAGAAAAAGTACGACCGACGGGCCGAGTAGGAACCTAATTTCACTTAGTTGGGAATGCCATGAAACACCGAGGGAGCTGAAACTCGTTTCAAAGAAGAATTTCACTTCGATTTCGAAAATTAATTTCCCAGGAAAGTCCACAATAAGCTGGCTTTCCAAATGGGTAGTGGTGTTGAGTTACTGTGAGTTGTAGTGTGTCCATGAACATTAGAATTCAGTAAAGACCTTTGAGTTGATGAGTTGGTACCTGGTAGTTTGTCGATGAGCATAAAATTCAGTTGAGGTTATGTGTGGATTAACTAAAAAATACGAAATTCTGCTCGTAAAAATACCTGAGGGTTGCAGATGTTGAATATCACATGAGCATTTGAACTTTGAACCAATTCTGACTTCAGAACTCTCTCTGTTGTGACCAGTCTACTGTGGAAGAGGGGACAGGAAGACAAAGAGAGGAAAAAGGTTCAGCCACTCATATGGGAATGTGAGTCCTCTAGCACAATCTCAAACTGATGCACCTATAATGATTCTTATTTCTCTGTATGTTCATGTTAGGCACGGCCCCGTAACAAGAAGAAGGGAACAGGCCCAGCTCGGCTGTACGCCCCGCCTGCGCCTCCCAGGAAGGACCAGTTCGAAGACGGGGAGATCATTGCGATCGAGATTGACGATGACATCATGGAGAGGATGGACTAGGCTGTCTGAATTTTCCCTTATTTCCCGGCTTCCCTGCCTTGTGTAAAATACAATTCCTCAGGAGTAATTATTTTGTCATCGTCCTATGCGAAGTGCAATTTCTTATGAGTAATCATTTGTTTTTTCTCGACAAAACACATATGCGTATGTGTATTTGATTGCTTCAGGCTATCCTGCGCGCATAAAGTAAGACCGGTGCCTTGTGTTGTCTTTTCTGTTGCATCCTGTGTGACTCCAAAATTAAGTTGTAGCTGTTCTAGCTGAGTCTTTTTTGGAAGGAAAATAGATAAATGCCCATAGGTTCTTGTTATGTTGTTAGTTTCCTTCTGTCTTTTCACTTCTGCAGATGGTGTGGTTATCCAGCATTACCAAGTATATCACTGAAGTGAATGGCAAGAGGCTCAGTAGTGGTGTCTACCTCTTGTCTCTGGTATGTTTATAGAATTATAGAAAAGCACTAGCCTGCCTTTGTCTTACATGTCAAGTCTTGTCCAAACCCGAGAAATAAGATTGTAGATTGGCGTTCAAGACAGAGGCTACTTTCTCGGCTCCCAGGTCTCGCGTCGCCCCCCGCGTGGGCGACCGAGACCCTCCCCAGCCCGCCGCCTCCTCCCTCCCCGTTCCTCCTTCCTCCTCCGGCCGCTGCCGGCGTGCGCCGCCGGGCTTCTCCCGTGCGGTGCCAGCGGCGGCCGTCCGTTCTCTACCCTACGCAGGGATCCCGGGCGCAGTGGCGGCTGTCCTTGGCGGAGGTGCGTATAGGGCGGCGGCGGTTCGGCCTCAGGCCGAGTGGCGGCGGCGCGGTGAGGCGCACAACACGGCGGGGTGGTGAGCTGCGGCAGGGCGGCGCTGGTAGCCCGTCGGCCTAGATCTGGGCCCTTTGGGCCCGATCTGGGTTGAGGCGGGTGGGTCTGCCATGTTGCCTCGATCTGCATGTGGAGGTGAGGGTGCTCGTGCAGGGGTGCAGTAGCGCCGGCGGCTGCTCCGGTTGCAGCATGGCGGCGGGCTTTACGGGCCTAGATCTGGGCCCGGCTGGACCTCTTGGGACCGGCAGTGTGGCTGGACCTAAAGGGGACCAGTGTGCCCTGCGGCCGCGTCCGGTCGACTACCGTTTCGGCGGTGGAGGCAGTTCCCTCCCGCGCGGCCACGGTTCCGCTGACCCCGAGTTGAGCGACCTTCTCGTCTTCGTTCGCAGACCTCGTGATGGTCTCCTCGGGAAGATGATGCTAGCGGCGGCTTTGCAACCGTAGTGGCGCAAGTTGGTGGGCGAAGAGTCTGGGTGGACGAGGCTTCGTCCTCGCGGGGCTCCTATGCTATGTATCGTCTGGGTTGTGGATATGGATATCGGGAGAAATCCTTGTCGATGTGTTCGACACCGACGCGGTGCCACCCTCGGGTGACATCATTCCTTCTTGAAGGGCCTCGTGGCTACCCTCCATCCACGTATTTTTTTGCCAAAAATGGCCCCTGGGCTAAACTAAGCACATATGTGGCCCTTTTGTGAAACTATTGCCCAAATCTGGCCCCTGGGCTCGGCGCCAAATGGGTCGGCGCCGAAGTTGTACATCTCGGCGCCAAAATCCTCTGGCGCCGACCGGTTCGGCAGAGGCCCATTTTGGCGCCGAGCTGTACAACTTCGGCGCCGGCCCATTTGGCGCCGAGCCCAGGGGCCAGATTTGAGCAATAGTTTCACAAAAGGGCCACATATGTGTTTAGTTTGCTAAAAGGGCCAGATTGGATGAAAAATACTCCATCCACTGCCCTGCGAGTGTCAGGGGAAACTCTAGGACCAGTAATGGTCCGGGCAGCAGCGATTGCTTTCCTTCTCGAAGGTGCTGCTTGATTCTCGACGATTCAGCGCTAGGAGCGTGGTGGTGCTTCTCCGGAGGGCGCGACGGTTGGGGGTCACCTTAGTGTAGTCTTCCCACCTATGTCTCCATTTGTTTCTTTCGTGGGCGTGTGTTTGCTGTTGGCCCCAGCATTTGTGGTGTTGCGTTTGTATGTTGATTGTATGTCGGTTGTTGCTTTATTTATAAAGCTGGGCGAAAGCTGTTTCGTGGATTGGCGTTCAAAACAATACTGTGTAGCTCTAGAAACAAGATCAAAGTTCTTCGCCTCTATTCTTGTCACCAGCATGTTTGTATTCATAGCAAACCAATACGATGAAGGTAGGAGTGAAGAATTTGAATCCTGTTTACTGACCTGCAGAAGCCAGCATGAACGCGCCCCAACTCACCAAGTGTTGGATGGACCTTAAACATTATGTAAGTAAGCTATATTTCTCTCTGTGTACTTAGGAATAAACCATGCGAATTTGAACTTCTCTTAAGTTTGCACTACGAAGTGCTAGTAGTATTCCTGCTTTCTTCTGAAAACCAAAGCTATGACATCAAATCTGGCAAATTACTCAGATTCCTAGATTCCTCCACACCTCCATGTCTGAAGATACAATCTCTTGTGATCTACAAAAATGAAAAATGAAGACTCTTTCTTCAGTCGTAGGCTAGGGATGATAGAAGTTCAAAACACGAGTCAGGAGTGCAGAACAAATAGTAGTACTAGCAGTTAGCACATGAGAGTGACAAAAACAGATGCCCGCCTGACCTCACTACTGATGTCAACTATAGAAGGATCCTCATCAACTACCCGGAAATCTCTGTTACTTGCAAGTTCCAGGTTGTACCCACAACCGCAAGAGGGAGCTGACGAGCGCGATTACGCAACAATCGGCTCCATATAGGCGCACCATCTCGATCGCGATCGCCCTTCCGTTACCGGATCACGATTCGTGCTCCGTTCATCCTCATCTCATGGTCCAATCAACAACTCTTTGATTTTCTTTTTACACTTGTGGCCACAGCTGTTTTGGCATGGCCACTTAATTAGCTATTGTCACTGCTAAATTCTTACAACACCACGAACATTGGATGTATGTAAACTAAAACAGAAGAACTTGCTGCACAGTCTGATAAGTGATATGGCTAATCGCTATGTATGTTTCAGCTACAAAGCGACATCGAATGGCGCCATGGGAGACGCCGTCTTGCTGCCGATGAACCGCTCTGACTGAACCCTGCGCAGCGCACTCGGGTCGGCGACGATCGGCGGCGACAACCCGGTCTCCGGGCTGCTGCCGCCGCCCTCCTCCGGGATGGACGTCAGCGCCCCGGACCACGGCGAGCCCGTGCCGCCGTAGTATTCCCCGTGGCCGTATCCCTCGTACCGGTACCGGTCGTGATGTCTCCCGCCGCGCACCGAGGCTGGGAGCCGCAGCCGGATGAGCACCTTGGAGAAGAGCCTCCGAAGCATAGCCGGCAGCCTCCTCGCGCGCCTCTTCCTGCCGCCAACCGCCGCTGCCGCCGGCGTGGCCGTGGGAAGGTGAGGCATGGAGATGGACCGGCAGGCGAGCACGGCGGCGTCGAGCTGGCGCTTGAAGGCGGTGAGCTCGTAGGAGTCGTAGAGCGCGCTGCCGCAGTCCCACAGCACGAGGGCGCTGTCATCTGTCGGCTCGTGATCAGCCCGGACGTCTGTCGCCATGTTTATAGCTTTCCCTTCACCTTTCTGCTTCGATCAAACAAGCAAGAAATGGATGATGAGAGGGAGATGAGCTTTACAAGTGGGTGGATGAACAAGCGGTCTGCAGCTTGTGATTGATAAAGGGGACGAACGGGCTCACGGCTCGCACGACACAACGCGATCGACCTCCGTCTCCACTTGCAAACGATATAATCGATCGACGTGAGACACAAAGGTGCAGAGATGGCGATCCGAAGGTAGTCGACGCGGAAAGTCACGTTCTTTTTGGATGATTAGTTAGGTCTAAACGCGTATGCTTATCGGTCGCAGCAGGTAAGCACTTGGGTTGAGTGGCTTCACCATTAACTTTTGGACGATTATTTCCAAGGTCTTATTGACGATCGAGATGTGAGTGGAGTATATATATCATAGATGTCGACGTCTGTATTAATCAGCCCAACTACTACCAGCAAACATGTTATACTTCAAACTTCCAAGGCTTTCAGAGAGCAACATCAGATTTAAAAGATATGGAATTCACATATTATTTCCTTATAGCATTCAAATATCGTGGAAGGAGCGCAAGCAGCATAAAGAAAGTGTTGCTTACTGAACTGTCATACATAGTTTCAAAGACTGAAGTTATATATTTGTTTCCTCGAACACGGACGGTTTAGTTCAGAATTTGAAATAACTTTTTTTTTAGCTTATGGTGGTCGATATCCACTGCTCGAATAGAAAGAAGAGAATTGATCCGATTTATAAGGGAAAACAGGTCCAAAAACCATACAAACTGTACAGAATCACACAGACAAATCGACCCGCCGCCCACACGACACAAGTCGACCAAACGACACAAAACACACCACCGATTCCGGGGCCGCCGCCCCGGCATAGCAACCGGATCGACTTTTGCATTGCCCAAAAGCGATCCAGTCATGGTCGACAAACACTCTGCCCGCGCAGTTTTCATCCAGGTCGCCACCAAACCACCTGTTACGGGGCCGCCGCCCCGGCGTAGCAACCAGATCGACCTTCGCATTGCCCGAAGATGATCCAGTCGGTCAACGAACCCTCTGCCCACGCAGTTTTCATCCAGGTCGCCACCCAAACCCACACTAAACAACGGTTCTACCTCATGGAACTGACGAAATAACTATGTGTAGTCAACAAACGAGGGAATACATAAAAATCATGGACTCACAAGTTTAATGTCGTGCAAGTTCACCCAAACAAATAGCTCTAGGGCCAATACCGGACATATCATTTTTCCCAGGGTCGCCGAGTGCAATTTAAAATATACACCGAGTGCATCCTAAAAATAGTAGGCCCGATTTAAAATATATGCCGAGTGCAAACAGAAGAGGAATTTTGTTTTAGAAAAAACTGACCAAAGTATAAACACATGAGGAAACATACAAAACATTTTTGGATCCGGTTCTAAGGGCAACTCCAACGCGCGACCCATTTTGACACATTTTGGGTCCGTTTTTTGGTCATGTGGGTCGCGAAACAGACAGTGTATGGCCCATGACCACAAAATCTGCCACAGATCCCAACGCAGCGACCCATTTGGTTCTCGACATAGACTTTTCATTTTACATGTAATAAAATCAAAATAACATTGGATGATGAACAATACTGGAAGTAGCATAGTTTATTACAGCCAGATGAAAAGAAATCACGAATTATTCATTACAGCCAAATTGAAATAAAAATGTACCAACCGAATGTCAATAAACCATCATAGTTTACAACCAAGTAGAATAAAAGTAGTAACAAATCAGGCCCTGGTTGGTTTGACGTCGGTAGGTTTCCAACGTGTTGCCACATATGCTCAACCAAGTCTCTTTGAAGTTGCATGTGAGCGTCACGGTCACACATTTCTTCATGGAAGCGGATGAAGTTGGCAAAGGTGGCCGCTCCACCAATAGGCTTGACCAACCACCTCAAAATTGTCAATCATTATCGAATAGCCTTTCATCACGCTCATCCTCCACGATCATGTTGTGCATGATCACACAAGTAGTTATCACCTTCCACATAATGTTCAGGCTCCATGTTCTAGCAGGGTGGCGAACAATGGACCATGAGATTGGAGGACACAAAAGCACGCTCCACGTCCTTCCTAGCACTCTCTTGTTTTTTGGAGAACCTTGCTTGCTTCTCTCATCAGCCTTGGGTATGGTCTTCACAAAAGTGGTCCATGTAGGATAGATACCATCAGCTAGGTAGTATCCCCCTCGTTGTACGTGTTGCCATTGATATCATAGCTCACCATCGGGGTATTGCCCTCTGAAAGTCTGAAAAATCCGGAGACTGTTGTAGGACGTTGATATCATTGTGGGATCCGGCCATGACAAAGAATGAGTGCCAAATCCAAAGGTCCTAGGAAAACACTGCCTCAAGTATGACCGTGCACTCGCCAACATGGCCCCTACTGAGCAAAAGGGCAATTCTTCCACTTCCAATGCATATAATCTATGCTTCCAAACATACCGGGAAAACCCCTTGTCTCATTGATGGAAAGGAGCGGGTTGTGCCGTACATATTTGGCTCTCTCAAATACTCAGGGCCAAACATCGCAACCACAGCTTTGCAAAATTTGTACATTGCCATTAAGCAAGTGGACTCACTCATGCGCATCTACTCTGATATGTTTCAAACATATGTATAATTTTTTATGTTCCATGCTTGTTTTATACCAATTTATAAATATTTATCTGCACTTCATATCATGTTTATGCATTTTCTGTACTAACCTATTAACAAGATGCCACAGTGCAGTTTCTGTTTATTATGTTCGTGCATTGCAGAAAAGGCCAAAAATCAAAGTGCTCAGAAAAATCTTCAAAATTCTATTTCGCCAGAAGACTCCTTAGGCCAGAAGGACAAGTCCAGAGGATGCCCACAGTCACCAGATGACACCTGGGCACGACATGGAGGGGTGGCGCCGAGGTGTGGTGTGTCCACCTCGTGCACCGTCTCGCGACGCCCTTTGAACTATATATTCCCACGATGAATAAACCCTAACTCCCGAAGGATTTTTCCACAAACACTCCCGAGCTCAGCCGCCATACAAAACCCTAATTCGGGGGACATAAGTATCTGTTTTGGCACCTTGCCGGGATGGGGAATTGCCCTCGGAGCCATCTTCATCACCATTGCTGCCTCCCATTATGAGGAGGGAGTAGTTCTTCATCGAGGCTGAGGGCTCTACCGGTAGCTATGTGGTTTATCTCTCTCCCATGGTGTGATCTTTATGTGATCATGAGCATTGTGATATAGTTGAATTCATAGATGTTTCCCCCTTCATTATGTTATGGATATGCTACTCTTTATCATTGTAATCTCCGGAGTCATCTTAGTCCCACGGTGCGAAGTTGGTAGTGTGCGTGCCGTGTGTGACTCTTTGGATTAAAGATTAGAGGATACTTACCATAGGTGTTCTTGTGTTGGATGTCACTATACAATTGTGGTGTTTGTTTAGTACTACTTAGGGTGCTCTTGATGACAGGGTGGGGTGCCATAGGTTGGGAATGACAAACTTTAAGGTGTGCTTGTGTAGCTAGCCTTACGCGATGGTCTTGGTGTTTATTATATTATGGTGTTTGTTTACTCGACTTTAAGGTATGCTTTTGTAGACCTACGCAGTAGATTGATATTTCTATTCAATATGAGAATAGTTCAGAGTAGAATCTAAGTACATATTGAAGAGGAAGTATTAATATGTGTTCAGTTATATTATTATTATTATTGAGAGTGACCACGAGTGAAAGTATTATCCCTAGGCCTTGTTTCCAAGCATCGAAACACCATTTACTCTCAGTTCTACTCTATGATCGCTCGCTGCCATTATTATTTCAGATTACAAATAATACTTGTAATCATCCATATCACTGGTATTTCACTATCTGTTCGCCGAACTAGTGCACCTATACACCTGACAAGTGTATTAGGTGTGTTGGGGACGCAAGAGACTTCTTGTATCTTAATTGCAGGCTGCTTGAGAGGGATATTTTGACCTCTACCTCCCTGAGTTCGATAAACCTTGGGTTACTCACTTAAGAGGAATTTGCTGCTGTTATGCAAACCTCTGCACTTGGAGTCCCAACACTGTCTACAAGAATAGAAGCGTGAGTAGACATCATACTCATCAACAAGATCGGCGGCTACTTCGTACGGATTGCAGTGTATTTCTAGTAGGAGGAGAACCCAAGCACTCCAAGGGCATCTCACTTGCTTTTGAAGAAGCTATCATGGCTAAGCACTCCAAGCCCAAGACGGTTGAACACATGACGGGCCATACGAAAACGACGCCGACACTTTGGGCCTTGTACATTGGATTACGGCAGATGTAGTCCTTGAACAGCTGGACATGGACGCCTTCTCTATTACGGTCCACTGCCGGTGCACGGCAGGGGACTGAGCCCCTGTACATGGGTTGCATCCTAGAAATGTGGTCATTGACGACGAGCGTAGCAACCAATATGTCGCTATTGTCGTCCGAGGACTCATCGGAGGAAGATGAGTACGCTATGTTCTTGTAGTAGAAGTACTCGTCCGAGCTATCGGCCATAGAAACTAGTGATGAATTCGTACCTCAGGCCAGGGTCGAGAACCTTGCGGGCGAGACAAGGCTTCGTTGCCTTCGACGGATTCCAGGCGGTTCTCGACCGTCAAAACACGGCCTAGAAGCGGGAAGGCGGTGCTGCGAGGAAAACTGGCCGATTGCGAAGGGATTCCGGCGAGAAGTAGGGCGAAGGGGCCGGTGGCGGCGAGGGGGCGAGGAGGGTGCGAGAGGAAGAACTAGGACGAGCCGGGTGGGGAATGATTTTGATGTGACTAGCGAGAGGGCTAGGGGTGAACAAGGGGAGCGATGCGCGGTCGACTGCGCGTGTCCGCGCCGAGCCGAATCAAATTTGGACCGGATTTGGATCCGCGTGGACAAAAAGACAAACCCCAAAGCAAATGGTCTACGCATTGAGCCAGCCATTTTCCCAAATCGGATGGAAACCGACGAAAATGGATCAATTTTTTTTTTGAGTTTTTCGAAAATGGATCAACTTTTTTTTTTGAGAACATCCACGTATATTCAACAAGATACCACGTACACAGTACACAGTACAGAAACAAAATATAGCACAACATACGTAGAGGCTACAGAAACAGAGCAAACCACAGCAGCTCTACCGGCGTCGACGACGAAGGCCGCCGTCCTCCAGCACACCTCAGCCCGAGAGCACCTTAGGTTTTGAACGCCACTAGAGCCGTCCGCCGCACAGCGGCAGAACTGATGTCGATGAACGAGCCAGGCAAGAGCCCTCCCGCTCCAGCTTCTCCGCCTTGCCGCAGCCACCTTCGACGCCGATGCAGACAGGGGCCACCGAGCTTGCTCCGCCCTGAAGTCCAGCCACCAGATCCGCCACAGATCTGACCGGACACCGGAGATCTCGAGCACCACGCCGGGCCTCAAGCCTCCGCAAGTCGGGGACGACGACGACGAACTCCGAGGAGCACCACCGCCAGAGAAGGCCGCCCCGACACCAAACCACCCGCCGCCAGCTCCACCTCCTCCGAGAAGCCGCCGGCGAGATCCCCACCCTACCCTACCAAATGTACAGGCCAGAGACGGGGATCCCCCACCCTCCCGCTGCCGAAGCAGCCGGCGGAGGAGAGGAATCCCACGCCTCGACGGCGCGGACGCGGTGGATCGACGGGGTTCGTCCAAAAATCGCCTTCCGCCTCTCTTCAACAGTGACGGGAGAGGAGAAGATATTTTGGAACATTGCTGCACTCGAAAATGGATCAACTGGGTTGGCACGTTGGAGTTGCACTAAGGCCCGATTACAGTTTGGTACCGTTTTTGGGTCGTCGTTTGGTCCCTCCCAGCCAATCGCCCGTGTTGTACCGAGTAGAGCAGAACGCTCACAGCGGGCCGTAAATACTATTTACACTGACTGACGCAGCGAGCGTGGTATAGCAGAAGTCTTTTTTTTAGGGATGCAGCAGTCTTTGTGTATCGCTATATGTATGCATGAACCATGGGCCGAAGAAGCCAGCTCAAGACATCATTGAACCTCTCTATATGGGCCACAATCAGGGCATCAGGCAAAGCTTGACCTTGACCGAAATGTCCATTTTGCTCAAAAAAACAATTTTACCGAAAAGTCCATGTATTGCCTGGGCTACATGTAGCCTGTTTTCTGAAATTTTTGAAAACAATGTTTTAAAAGTTTCAAAAACTTCTGTGAAAAACTATATACAATTATAATGATGTATTCTACAAAGTGCAAAACACTTTGTATTTTGAGCCACACAAAAAAGACAAATCAGGCAAACTTTAGATATTCATATATGTGTACTATTCACTACTTAAAATCTCTGTTTTTGTAATTTTCGCACAAGCTATAATACACTGTATTTTCTGTTAAAAAATCATATTGATGTAATACACCATTATCTATACTTTGGATGTTTTTCAGATTTTTCAAACTTTAAATTATTATTTTAAAATTTTCAAAAAAGGGATACATGTAGCCCGGGCTACAAAACACCAAACTCAACCTTGACCCAGAAATTGCAAACAACCTAAATTCCAACATAGGGACTCTTATCTTGAAGTGAACTTACATTTCTTAATTGGCTTGTTAATTTCAAGGATAATATGATGCCGAAAACTTGTTAAGCCCCTATACGACATAGTTTTGGTGTTCCTGAAATGACACTGCAAGCAAAACTAGCCCTCCTTTGCCTAACACGCTACTCTTTGCGGGTAGAAATAAATGGAGGAAGGAGTAGAGCTGCGTATTGAGGAGAAGAAAGATGTTGCTAATAGCAAAGAGTTTGAAACTTGCAAAATCACTACTGGAAAGTGTAGCAAGTTGACTCTTAAGTGAGACCAAGTCCAGTAGGGCTCAAATAAACATGCAATTATATATAACTAGTCTTAATGGACATGCATTGATTGATAGATAGTCTTAATAACAAGGTGAAGAAACAAATTAGTGTTAGAGAGTTGTTTCACTACATGATGCTAATTTTGTCTTTACTCCCTTTATTCCATATTAGTTATCGCGGAAATGGATGTATCTAGATGTACTTCAATACGCTTGGTGCTGAACTCTTTTGTGGTTGTATGAGCTTGGTGCACCGGCATAGAATCAATACGACTTTAATTTTAAAATAGAAAAGGTAGTAGCAAAGCTAAGATAGACACATGCATCCAAATAAAAACATGACAGCACATACCAATCGTAGTCCTTTATCAAACCTAACCCACACCCTGCATGAAGCCATGCGTCCCGGCAACACTCAGAAGGATGTGTAGCGTGAGACAAGGCATGGCAGAAGGCTGAATGAGCCATTCAGAAGCACCAGAAGCCATCTTTATGGCCTCGATCGCTCGCATTGAATCTGCCGCCGGTCGCCGTGGGTCTGGAAGGCCGACATACATCCCGGCGAAACATCACTAGCTCTGATAAATGTCCTGTACGTGAGTGAGACCATGCATGCAAGCATGCAGCGGCAGCCCTTGATTTCCTCTCATTTATGTTCTCCATTACTGTGCAATGGAGGAGCCTCCTTCATCCGTGGGTCCGCCCGCAGATCTCTCCTCAAATGTTCGGATGGATAAATATTCTTTCTCTTCCTTTAATTTGCTTGCAATAGTACATGGCCATCCCAAACTCCTGAAACCCTAGTTGTGCAAGTTAAGGAGATCTCGCCAATCCCTGTCATACCTCTTTCGTGGATGTCATTCAATGCACTCAACTTAGCTTCAATGAAGCTTCATCTAGTAGTATGAAAGTTGAGATGTAGGGGGAGTTCGATAGATTTGAATTCTAAATGATATGGTAGTAAACATCAGTACTACACTTATAATATTCACGGTTATTTCGGTTGTACATGTAGAATGATTTATATTATCTTATTTTATACATTGCATGTGGGCTAGAGAAGACAAAAAACAAGTTATGGAATAAATTATCTCTTAGTGTCTGCCCCAACGATTTATATTTCCATCCTTCTAAATTATAGCACGATTAAAAACATTTCATACAATCCAGAAAATGTGTTGTATTTCATATACTAAAAGATCTCTTAGCATTTCTTTCGTTCCGCTCTTCTCCAGCTACACAACTATTCTAGGTGGCATTGCTAAGGTAGCACCATTTTACATAGTAGGAGTCAGTTACATCTACGATTCGTAAATCCGAGATGCATTTTGTTGAACTCCATGAGTTTGGTCCACCAACTGTAATAACACAATTGAAAGTAGTATTTCTTTCAAAAGTACGCGACCGTGTACCATATTTTTTAAAAGAAGAGATATAATTCAATTACAAGAGATTACCCAAACTGAGAGCAGCCTAGATCGACAGTGTTGAAAAAATACAAGTTGAATTAAATTTCAGGCAGAATATGATAAACTTTGTTCCATTTTTCTAAAATATTTTACGTTAATTTTTTGTTATGGTCATTTTTTTGTCACCAGTTGACAGGCTATCTCCCAACCATACCCGCCCTAGCTCCTAGTAGCTGGTAGAGTGAGGGCTAGAAGGAAGTATGGCTGGAGTAGGTGAAACAGTACACATCACCGAATTAATCAATAACATTGCTACCTCTTTCCTACCCTGATGGTATATATGGATATTTTTTACAAATATGACCACCTGCCCAATATAATTGTAAAAAATAGCCTCCACCGATTTTCTTTTGTCAAAAATGACCCTAGCGGGAGGTTGAGAAAGAGGCACTTGTCTTCCCGCCAACCGAGCTGGCGGAAAGTGACTTCCCGTCGTTCTGTCCGGCCAAAGGACAGATGTTGCTTCCAGAGTCAAACGGATGATTTTCTTAACAGCTCAAAGTTACTTCCCGCAAGTCCAGTTGGCACGAAGTTACCTCCAGCCGTTCCGTGTCGCTTAAAGTCACTTTGTGCCACTTGGGTCGGTGGTAAGACACGTGTCGCTTTCTCCACATCCTGCCAGGGCCGTTTTTAGACAATTTTCTATGATGGCTGTTTTTGACAATTATATTTGTAAAAACTCGTTACATATGGCCTCCTTATACAAAATTTTCAATCCTTATTCCGTTATCGTTTCTATCGATTAACTCACAAAGACATTTATATACTTTATAAGCTTTTTTAATTTAATTCTAGTGGGTCTTTCAAACTATTCTAGAGCATCCTAAGCTACTAGATCCGTTACTGCCAGCAGGCCTTCCGACAACCTCGTTGGTGCTTTTTCCTAAGCTTGCTTCTCGACGATGATGTCCCTTATTTGCCACCACTTGCTAATCCTAACACTTTCATCCTTCTAAACCATACCCTATCCATCTTGCTACTGTCGGTAATTTAGAAGTGAGAAATCTAGATGACTTATCAGAAGATTTAACATGAGAAATCTCTAACAAACATTCAACAGTGAGAGATTTCTAACAAACTGCTTGCTAGCTCCTCCTCATGCCCTTATACTCCTTGATAATACAAAAATGTCACTACAGTATATGAAGGTGTGAGCCATGAATGATGCAACACACGGAGAAGTCATGGCACAGTTAAGCAAGACATGAATATGATCGTCCCATCTTTGCCATCGAAGTAATGGCAACTGCAGCCGCTATTTAGTGATCATCAGCTAGCCGTCGCGTCCGGCGTCCCTCCCTCGATCTCGCCCCTGCATCCTGCCTCAACATTTACTCCCACATTAACCCCATCAACAACCGGATGCATTCGGAACTTAGCTTATGAATCTCCTCTCAAGCACGATGCACATATGAAATTGCACTGGCCGTGCATTCACGTTTGCATGCAATACAGCGTACGTCCCAGCATGCTCAGCACAGTACTGATTTCTCTGATCTTTGAAAGCATGTCAGGGCGAAGATGGAAACAAGGGCGAGACGACAAAGGCCAAGAAGAGAACAACAGCGAGACGACAAAGGAGGATCCTGTGTATGCGCCGGTGGCCACGGAACAGAACTGCCAGGGCAGGGCAACAATAATAGGGCAACAGCACCATGCATGCTGCAGGGACATTGCACATACTATGATACTAGATGCACATGTCAGGGAAACTTAAATTTAGCTCAATCATACGTACAACAACGCGATCGAGATAGCGGGCGTTCCCCTCCCTGCTACAGTAAATCAGAGCGAAAGCGAGGCGACCGAGTTCTTCGCCGGCGAATCCGCCGCTTCCCTCCGTCTTCGGCGCCGTTCCGGCGTCGCGAGGCGGGGGAAGCTCCGGATCTCGACCGCGCGAGTAGTTAGGTTTAGTTTTCTGCTAGTTCTCGTCTTCGCCGTCGGCATCGGGCCGGAGTTGGTGCCGGCGACTTTGAAGAATAAAGACTCCCCCTCGTCTCTCCGGCCCGGCGGCGCTGCTGTCGGGGAGGTTGTGGAGGTATGTGTGTCCTCCTTGCAGGCGGCCGTCAGGGCGGCGGCGGCTGCTGTGCGTGATGGAGTATCCGTCCTTCGGACCTGTCGCCTAGGTCTCGTCATTTTCTCCAGTGGCGAGGCACGGTCCGTGAGGTGCTGTGATGGAGATGCGGCTGTGGCGGTGGAGGTTCTTGGGGTTCGTGGAAGATGGCGAGCGGATCTGGTGGCAGACATGGATCCGAGGTTGGAGAAGAGCGGGGCGTTGCCCTGGCCGACGTTCCACATCGACGATGAGCTCCGCGTTCTTGCGGATGTTCAATCCAGAGGTCCAACAAAGCAATTCGGGTTGCGATGGATCTTTCTCCATCCATGGGTTGGCGTCGGCGGCGCTGTTCCGGTGACGGCGAGGCCAGGAGGCTTGCTGACTTTGAAGAAGATGACACCTAGGGACCTATTTGTTATTTCCTTGTTGTTTGAGGGTGTCGTTGTATTTTCTGGTAGACTGGTAGGTTTCCATTGCCTATCTGTTGTATTCCTGTTCTGTACTCTGTATTTTCGATGAATACAATGAAGTCGCTTGTGTCAAAAAAAAGAAAAAAAGAAAAAGGGAAACTTAAATTTCTCGTGCCATGCAGAAGCTCGATCATCACGGTGCATGGTGGCCACCTAGCTAGACCTAGCTTCAGGATCACACACACGGTTGCTCAGATCAGCTAACGTTTCTTCTTGTACTCCTACGACTGCAAGCACAACCATAACATATTTTCATATGACACTCGATCGGATATGCAAAGAAAATTTACAGGTCAGGGTTCAAGAAGACAGAAGGATAACTAATCCCTTACGTTCTACTCTCGTACGTACAACTCGTGCAAGTCTAGGGGAAATTCCTTTGATCCATGGAGATACGGTGGAGCCTCAACGTCGCTCCTCTTTCGTGGGCATTAGAGCATCTCCACCGGGGCCTCCAAATTCATGTCCGGCACCCCCAATCGAGGCCCCATTGGGGTGCCGGATATGTGTCTGCCCAATATTTGGAGTCCCTCCACAGCGGCGCATCCCAAAGGCCCACCCCTAAACGTGAGCAAATTGTCGAACACCTTGTGGGCATGATGCCGTGATCGGCGAACACTGTGGCGCGCTAGAATTCAAACTTAAATTTAGATTCAAACAATTTGATTTAAACTTACAAACGATAGCCTAATCTAAACTCCGCCTTGTCCTGCCTCGTCGTCGTGCCTAGGCGCCTCTCCTGCCTGGGTGGCCTTCTGGCTCTCCTGGGCCAAGCGTGAGCGTACACGCCTCTCCTGCCGGAGCATGCTCGCCGCCCGGCGCATGGCATCCCTCTCGCGCGCCGCCTCCCTCGCTGCTGCCTCTCTCGCTGCTGCCTGCCTCGCCTCCCGCATCTGGTTCAGCTATTCGTGAACCGCCTGCTCGGCGGCCAGCTGCGTGGCCGCATTCTCCCGCTGTGTGTCCACGGCGTTGAGGTCCGCATACGCCGCACGCTCAGCGGTCATGAAGGCGCGGCAACGGTCGTCCCGCTCCACGTTCTTGATGGAGGCCTGCAAGATGGCGGCCTCGACTGCGTTGCCAACCGCCTCGTAGCCGAGCCGGAGCTGGTGGGTCGCCTGCTCGTTGCGCCAGGTGTCGAACGAGTTGACGGCGACCACCTGGTCTGGCCACGGCGGCGGCAGCTCCTGCTCCGGGGCCGACACCTGCTCCGGAGGCGGCTCCTGCCCAGGGTAAGTAACCTCCTATTCCGGCTCCTGCTCCTCCTGCTCATCGACGTCGACGTTGACGTCCGCCCAATTGAAGGGCGCCTCCTCGCAGCAGGCTCCACGGCAGGCTCCTCGACGGGAGGCTGGTCCTCCTGTCCCAGAGGGTGAGCGCGGCGTGCTGCCTGGGTGAGGGTAGACCAAGTGGTTTGGAGCCGGCGAGGCATGTTGTTTGCTGTGGACTACGGCGAGCGGTGGTGTGGTGACAAACTGATGGACGGCGGGGAGTGTTATATAGGCGGGTAGGGGTGGGAAGCGGTGGCGCTGGGCGGGAAACGGAGGCAGGAAGTGGTGGCGCTGGCGGGAAGTGCCGGGTGGGTACGCGTCGCGTCGGAGTTATGTGGTGGCGACACGATTCGGCCACGCCGACGCTTGGGAAGCCGGGAAAGCCTGGGCGCCGATGTAATTGCGAGGCGTGCCGCAACGCCTCGCCGTCCCGTCCTTTTGTCGCCTGCAGAAACGCGTCGCCATTAACGCTGGCGGAATGACCTCATGCACGGCGCCATTACAACACCTCCTCGCGCCCTATGTCTATGACGGGTGGGGAGCACCTGTCGGAGGCCATGTCCGGGCAATGTCTTGGAGGCCCTCTCGGGGGTGCCGGACATAAAATCGCTCGGGGCGAGGCTTTGGGGGTGCCGCTGGTGGCGGTTTTCGGTGTCCGGACCCCCAATGTGCCTTTGAGGTGTCGTTTGGAGGCCCCGGTGGAGATGCTCTTATGCTTAGAGTTGCCTCCGGTCATATTGACCAAAGGTTATAGGTGGCTTTCATGGTAGATGGGGCTGCAACAACAACGTGGATGAGCGATGTTGGTGTCGCGACAAGGTTGTGGCATAAGGTTCTTCGGGGTGTTCATGGCTTGTTGTGATATGTTTGTCGCGGCGGACGGAGTCGGAACTACAACGGCGAGTCAGGACGGTGGCGATGATACGAAACAAGTGCTCCATTTCGATGATCCTTCGCGGTGCCAACTTGCAACTTACCCCTTTGCCCCCACCCTCAAAATCGGTTTTGCTTGTCGCTGGCATGTGAGGCCGACTATCTTTGGGTGTTCTTAGGGTGACCTCACATTATTGTTGTGGTGAGTGCTCTAGTAGTGGTCATCTGCCGTAAATTCTAAGTCCCTTGCTCGTGATGATGATGATGCTGCTTGTGTGCTCCCTTGGTGCTGTTTTCATCTCAACGGTAAACATGTTGTATTTGTTGTGAGCCGGGTCGATCACACATGTCCACGTGACTATTGTTTTCATGATTGGCAACAAGGAAATTTATATCGGTTTTCTGTTGGTTTTTCGCTAATTAACCGGTCGATTCTTCCACCTTATTAAATAAAATGAGGAAAAACCATTGCCAGTTTTGTACGGAAACAAGATATCTCCAATCATGCTTCTTTCGTGGACTTGCCTAGAAGATAAATTTGGGTATCTAGAGTGTATAATTTGAGATGTGTTCTTTCACTTGTACCTACACTAGATTAACTTACAAAGCAGGCAGATTTAGGGATTGTTGCACAAATGTGCTATCAATATCGATATTCGATCCTAGTTCGTCTTATGCACATATAAACGTTAAAATGGTATCATCTTGTTTGTTTTTTTGGGTAGCTTATCGCGTGTATCACGCGATGTTAAAATGGTATCATCGTATGCACATATAAAGGCTAAAACAAAAATATGAAATCGTTTCTAAATTTAGCCAATTTTTTACACGATATATATACCTCCTGCAGTTGCTAGCATTTACGTAGCTGATCTGGTCGTGGTCCAAAAAAGGACCTAGTTGATTATTAGATAACACAACTATATGCATGAAAGCCAATAAGACATACAGAAAGAGACATGTACATGTTGCTATGTCGCCACTTTAAACATTCATCGAACTTGATAAGCTTGCCTTGGCTTTATCTTGTTAGTTCTTTGTGGTTTATTGT
This sequence comes from Poa pratensis, assembly GCA_947311845.1. Classification (NCBI taxonomy): domain Eukaryota; kingdom Viridiplantae; phylum Streptophyta; class Magnoliopsida; order Poales; family Poaceae; genus Poa; species Poa pratensis. The sequence goes on from CAMZMU010000074.1 coordinate 68,213,500, forward strand.
TTAAGCAGCTTTCTTAACTATTGGTGTGGCCAGTCGCAGGGAATATTTACCTAGAGACGTTAACATGCATGCACGTTACTTGCAGGGCAAAAGGAATGTGCCGTTATTACTGCGGTGAAAAGTGTACACCAGTAATGGCAATACGCAGTGTGCCTTAAATGGAATTTAATCACTATAGTTTGCTGCTGCATTCATGCGTGGCAGGGTGCAAATGGATCGAGCAAGGGGTCATGGAAATGCAAGGCGCGCAGGCAAGAGAGATTAATTTTATCCATTTAATTAGAGAGCAAAAGCACAATGATGAGAAGGCTGCCGTAAACCTGAGCTATGTCGTGCATTCAGTCGCACTCCCTTCTTTTCAATATACATTGTCCATAACACTTTTTGATTAAAATTTACCTAGTGTTTTTGAAATTTCCAGCGATTGTTTCTCATTCTGCCAATCTCCTTGTGCGACTTGTAGCACCACCTCTATAACAGTTGCTCCTCTTAAATTTCGTCGTCTTGAGATACATTTGTCTAGCAAACGTCGAGAGTATCTTTCATTGAGTTTCTCTTTTACGTCAAATATGAATTAAGTATTCAAGCACCTTTTTTCCTCAGACACGCATGGAAGCGCATCATTTAATTAAGACGACAACCCATAGTTTATGTGTGACTTGTTGATCCTTAAACTACGGATTCCTAGTTGTAGCTAGATAGTTATGTCTTCTCCATGTTCTTCAATACAAAAGTCTCGTGAGCTGCCTAACATGTTCGAGATCCATATAATATAATTGCTATTAGTGGTTGTGTTTTCTAGGATATGATTAATTGTGATGTTATGATCTGTTAAGCATCTTATCTTTTATGCTATTATTATAATAAGTTGCTTTATTTATGTTCCTACATGCATGCTCTCTAATTTATGTGTATACTCTGAACAAGTTTATGTATAAATCACTAAGATGGAGTTTTTTTTCCGAAAAGAATGCAGTAGGGGAAGCCCCTACATCGATTTTTATTTTGAAATAATAAGAACCCAAATTTGCATCCGTGAGGACTTGAACCTTGGTGGCTGGGTGGTACATCCACTTCCCTAACCAAGTGAGTTGGGCTCTCGATAGTGGGTTCTAACCGGACTCTCATGTACTTGAGTGAGGGAATGAGTAAGAGGGGTTATGTGTTGTTGCCACTAATGGGAAAACAACCGTGTTCATATCCTTGTGAGATAATAAATATTTTTTACATTATGTATTGTGCTTGAGGTGATACTTCGTTGTTCACAACTTAATACCTAGAGAGGAAAGCATAGAAGCACTTTCAAAGTGGAGTATTAGTTATATATGCAGTTCAGTAATGGTTTTTATATATTTGACGTAATACCTACATGCGTATTTCCTTGAATTCTGTTTCATAATTGCTTGATTATAATTTCAGTCAATCGTCCATCTAACATTTATTTACTCAACAATGCTATATTATTTATGGAGAGATACCTTCAGTGAAACTATTGCCCCTTATTGTTTCCTAGCTGGTCCGCTTTTACTCTTATTACTTTGACTTATATATCTTCAACATTATATGTTTAATCATTTCTGTGAGACGTGAAGGCTGAAATTCCTAAAACATTGGGGGCAACGAGTTTTGTGTCTTGCATGCAGGTACCACTTCAATTTTGATGAGCGTTTGCACTCATACTAGTTTGATAAATCTTGATTCTTAATCCAGTGAAATACTTGCTATTGCTTACATCCAGTAGTACAAAAGGGCACTATAGACACCCCTCTATGGAAACGGCAGCGATAAGCCCTGAGATTTAGCAATTTTCCCATGGTCCACGTGGTCTGGCAAAATTGGGGCTAGCCCACCAACATTGGTTTCGTATATATTGTAATCTTCATTACTCATTATATGGGAAATGGGCTTACGCTGATCACCGTTACCGATGTTTGACCCTATGGCAACAGTCATTGATGTATATCCGTGTGCGGTGTGCTTGGTAAATTGCGGATGCAAACTGGAAGGGCACATGTTGGATGAATTAACGAAGAATTGGAACCGCTCGCTCTCGGCTAGTAAAATGACATTGGAATCACGCAATGGCAGAGTTCTCGTATTATCTCCTTCATTCCTTACCTAGCACAACCACCATGGCCGACAACTGGTGGCGGAATGAGGACGTCCCAAGCGATGACGTGAGCGACGAAGACACCGAGGGACACATCCCCTGGTTGGATCAAGGGGCGCCGTCGGACTCTAACCCCGACGACTCGACCCGCTGGAGGACTCAGACCCACTGTCAGACTCGGATCCCAACGATGAGGACCTGCCGGAGGAGGAGGAGGTGCCAGAGGTGGAGCATGAGTGGGAGTAGGAGGCCATAGTAAATCGACAGCAGCGATGATGTGCCGACGGCGACAATGTCAATGAGCTGCGGACGAAGAAAACATAGAGAGGTAGTAGTATTGTAAACCCTCGCTTGGTCGGCATCTGTCATACGTAGGCCCGACATGTTAGTTAACCAGCGTAATGGATACGGTTGTCCTTAATGTGCATTTCCGATGTGTCATTTGTGCTATAAAATGCTCTAGAACATGCAACCATAACCCTTACTATTACTTGCACTCTCTCTAGGAAATGAAAACTGTGTGGCGGCGGCTTACGTCACCTCCGAGCTGTGCGACAGGCATCGCCGCTGCACATGTCCGTCGAGTGGCGCAGTGTGGCGTCCTATTCCGGGGAAAGACATCGCATCATCCGCATGAAAGCATGGTGGCTCGTCCTCATTCTTCGCTCATCTCCTGGTGCAATTTGCCTCGGATCTTGGCGATTGGCGTATCTGCCGCCTTCGGTCACTTTCTCCCTCATCTACAGCCATATCTATTGCTAGAGGGCGCATGGCGTGTAGATCCGCGGATGGTGCAGCAGCTTCAGAACCTGTCGTACCGGAGGGAAGGACGGCTACGTACTCTCGTCGAGTGCAAGGTATACATCTTTGTGCAATTGGCCGTCGTGCCGATGAACTAGGATTTGTATTATTGTTATGAATACGTTATTGTCAGTTTCTGTTTAGGTTATTTTCAAAGGACGGTTTAGGCTTACACAGTTCAAAACCATTTGTTGTTTAGAAATCTAGTTTTGCAATTCTAAAGGAATGTTTTTGTCATTGTGCTGTTATCTGATTTTTAAAACTCATGGCTGACTTTACTCATTTGAAAAACATAAGTACATTTCAGTGGTACCGCAAAAAATGGTCTGGTTTTGGCAAGGTGTTGTTGTCCTCCGGCGTAATTGTGTACACAACACTTATGCAATGGATTGGTAAGTTTTTTTTCCTTATTATGCGCCTTTACGATATGCGTCCTTCGCCACAGTGAGCGAACATGGAGTCATATATTCTCCTTTTCCATTTCAGTGACCACTTTATAGAGGACCCACCTTTCGGCAAAGATGAAGACATCTCCAAACATTTTAGATAGTGCACATTAGGATAGAAATATAATCTTGTAGATATTTCTGATAACACTGCTCTTTGTTTTAGTCCTTATTTTGTCGGCATGTTCATATGTTGTTGCATATATAGTCCTGTTGTAGACATCCAAAAAGCTCAGTATAAAGGAGCAGAATAAGAAACACTGTCTGTGATGAGCCTCATATGAAGGAAGTGGAGCTTAGTACAAAACCGTCGCTGATGGTTGTCTTCATCGGTGAGGGTTATCTGCCTCTGTTGCCATAGTGAGATTTCACATCAACAACAGGGCTCCAGACACGGACCATTTTTCGCCGATGAGGGTTTTCACCCGTCTCCATAGTGACCTTCTATATATGTGATCATACCTTCCACTTTGGGTTTCCCAACAACGTCACTGAGAAGCGTCATTGAGCCAAGCTTTTATGGGAGTGTGTGGTTACCCGGGGATTTTCTTGGCTCTTGGGGCATGGCCATGCAGGGACAGGTTTTAGTTAAACACGCCTTGAGCCATGTTGCGCACTATGTATGGTCGCCAACAAAATTCTATGCAGAATCGGTACAACCTAAATGAGGTAGCAAGCACCGATGTTTGGTTGCTGTGTGCTTTCGAGGGGAAAACAACAGATGTTTAGTTATGTGCCCACATACATGTACTCTGACCAATTGTTTTACTCGTGATGATGTTACCAGCATCAACGACAGTTTAAACAAGTAGACTAAGTACAAGCAGTAGAACCATATCAAGACTACCATAGCAGTCATAACACACAAACATAGTTAATGTTATCAGGATTTGACAAACATGACTGACATAGACATAGTTTAGACAAGGACACATAAACTCATCATAAACTCGGTAGGCTTACAAATGCTGAATGGAAAATGATGGAGGAAAGGCTTCAATTACGTTTAAATAGTTGGAAAGGCAAACTCCTATCCCTGGGTGGAAGATTGGTTCTCATAAACTCGGTACTAACTAACATGGTACTGTATATGATTTCATTCTTCCAACTGCCTAAAGGGGTCTTAAAACGAGACGAGTTTGGCAAACCCTCCTTAGGAAAAAATATGTCGGAGATCAAGCTGTTTCCCTGGTTCTTTGGAAGCCTGGCGATTCACACTTCTGGGCAGGCCTCATGGCTACAAAGAAGTTATTTTTTCCACATGGCTCTTTCTCAATTAGGGATGGATCGGAAATTCGTTTTTGGGAGGATATTTGGCTTGGTCAATCTTCCCTCAAAGAACAATATCCGGCTCTATATTCTATTGTTCGAAACAAAAGCGACACGATCGCAAAGGTGTTGGGTACTTTCCCACCAGATGTTTCGTTCAGAAGAAGTTTACTTGAAACAAGACAAGCATCTTGGAATGCTTTGCTCATCCGATTGGATTCAAACCAATTGCCGGAAGGTCCAGATAAGTTTCAATGGAATCTCACTAAGAACGGCAAATTCTCAGTTGATTCTATGTATAGAGCGCTTATTCTACCCGAAATTCCAGTCGATAGTTCCAATAATAACAAACTTTGGAAGATGAAGATACCACTTAAAACTAAAGTGTTTGCGTGGTATTTACGTCGAGGAGTAATTCTCACCAAAGATAACCTTGCCAAACGCAATTGGCACGGAAGTAAAAAGTGTGTTTTCTGTCAACATGACGAGACCATTACGCACTTATTCTTTCAGTGCGAGTTCGCTAGGTCTATATGGTCAGCCATCCAGATAGGTTCTACCTTACATCCACCTACCTCTGTTGCTAACATTTTTGGCAACTGGTTAAACGGGGTGGACCTAGGTTCAAACTATTTAGTAGGGTGGGAGCGATTGCTGTGATTTGGTCGCTATGGCTATGTAGAAATGACAAGGTTTTTAATGATAAAAATGCTTCTCTTATGCAGGTTATTTACCGGTGCACATCGTCGCTACGAGCATGGTCATCCCTGCAGCGTGTGGAGCACCGAGACTTATTTTTGGAGGTGGCGTCGAGACTGGAGGCTGCGGCCAGATTGTTATTTTCCCAGCATGGGTGGCAACATAGACTCCGGATAGACCTACCAGCATCTTAGGCGGATCTATAATTTCTCATTTTGATATGTAATTCGCCTTTTTTATCTTCTGTGTATCGACTTGGGAGATGGTGAACTGGTGGCTGTGTGCATCCTACTATGCAGAGGCCGGGTGTAATTCTTAAACTTCTTAAGTAATAAAAGTCCTTTATCTAAAAAAAACATAAATTCATCATGGATCATCGAGATCACTCATCATTGATCAGCATCAGGTCTATCGGATGCTGCTCGCACTTTAGGATCTCCGCATGGGTGTAGTCAAAGATGGTGATCCTGTTGTAAACATTTGTCCTCAATACTTGCCAAGTAGTCGGTCTTAATTAATCTGCTGAGAGATGGAAAAACATGTCTAGCCTTGATCCATGGTAGCATCCCCATTGATATCAACGAGCCTCGCTTTCCAGTTGCATACAATGTTGGTCTTGAGCATGCTTTATTATAAAGGATTAAATGCTTAGAGCTCCAATTTCCATATGGCTGATGCTTGTTTTCACTTTAAGTGATCCGTGAACTGTAGTAATTTTTGTACACATTGAACTTTGCAATAAATTCCAGTTGTGTGCTCCCCGCTCCCCATTTCGAAAACTATGCATATGTAAGAGTTAATCATTCATGATTAGCTCGTTAAGATCGACAAGTATGCCTCGAGTTGCCCTAACAAGTATGGCCGAAGTGTTGTTGATGGGGCCACGCCAAGTGTGACGCCTCTCTCACCGATCATCACTCCTGCAACCCTACCGGTATTTATGTCATTTCGACTCTTCTCATGACAATGACCCAAGCAAACGGCCGAACTCTAGCTCCATGCTTAAAAGAAGCAAGGCTGTGGCTGTCTAGCCAAGATTCCACTTTCACACGACACCCTTCCCTTCACCACTCAGAGTACAGCAGCAGGTAGCAACACAAGCTCCTCAGTCCTGATCATGGGAGACACGCAGTGCGATCAACTCCTCGTGGACGTCGACGGCGAGTTCCAGATCCCCTCCGACGCCGAGGACCTATTCAGGATCCTCGAGACGTGGGAGGACTGCGTGAACGGCGCTGCCGCGGCGTTGAGCCCAACGGCTGGCACCGGCAGCGGTGGTCGTGGGCTGCTGGCTGGTCCTGCACCACCCGGGAACAAAGGCAGCAAGCGGCGAACGCGGCCGCTCGAATGTGACGGCACAGCACAGGCACAGAAGAGGCAGAGGTGCTCGCCCGAGGAGGGAGGCGGCGCGATGCCCAAGACGGCGCACATCACGGTGGAGCGCAACCGGAGAAAGCAGATGAACGAGCACCTCGCCGTGCTGAGGTCGCTCATGCCATGTTTCTACGTCAAGCGTGTAAGCTCATCACACTGTCTATATATCTGTGCATCAAGCATAGCTTTCTATCTACGCATGTCTATCTATCATCTCTACATCTGAGTGCACGTACTCGATCTTTACTGTTAAGATGTCGATTCGTTAGTGTTAGCTGACTAACTATTTGATGATTTATTACATTGTACCAGTACTCCGGTGCTATTTCTAAAAGAAAAAAGTAGCCCGGTACTGCTAGTACACTGGCCGGTTAGGTATCATTTTATTGACATCAAATCTCTCCATGGATCTTCCTCGTTGGGAATTGGGATCTGGTCCTATATGTAACGTACGTGCTACTAGCTAGCTAAAACACTGCTTGCCAAGTGCATGCATGGCATGCAGCTGAATGCACGACCGTGGACCGGCCTAGATAACAAACTGAAGCCCAGCAAGCTATTTTTTCTTCTGGGAAACCCTGAGCTTACACTGCTTTCATCAAAGTCGTAAGACCATATACATCTGGAATTGTGGATGACATTTGATGTGTCTTCTTGATCAGGGTGACCAAGCATCAATCATAGGAGGGGTGGTTGACTACATCCAGGAGCTGCAGCAAGTGAAGCAGTCGCTGGAGGCCAAGAAGCAGCGCAAGGCCTACACCGAGCATGTCCTCAGCCCTCGGCCGCCGCCGTCATCCTACAGCCCACGCCTCCCGCTGAGCCCGCTCCACAGATCCACGCCGCCTCTCAGCCCGCTCCTCAAGTCTACGCCGCCGCTTAGCCCTCGCCTCTCCGTCGTCCCGATCAGCCCCGCCAGGACGCCGCCGACGCCAGGCAGCCCCTACAAGCTACGGCCTCTGCCGCCGCACATGTCGGGCTACGTGTCCCCGGCGATGACGCCGACAGGCCACGATCTGGCCTCCTCCTGCCTCCCTTCGCTGGACGCCATCTCTGCCGAGCTGTCGGTCTATACTAACAGGCAGGCGCTCCAGATGCCCCTCCCCGACGTGAGGGTGGAGTTCGCCGGCGCGAACCTGGTGCTGAAGACGGTTTCACACCGCGCGCCGGGGCAGGCGGTGAAGATCATCGCCGCGCTCGAGGGACGTGCGCCGGCGCTGGAGATCCTCCACGCCAAGATCAGCACCATCGACGACACCGACGTCAACGCCTTCACCGTCAAGGTGCGTACTACGTCTAGCCTTCTAGTCCCCCCTTCTTCCAGCATCAACATAGCATAGGCATGGACCAATGAAACACTGCATGAGCATAGTAAAGTCGAGGATCGGAGGATTGCATTTGTTTCATGTGAGGTTCCCCTGTGATGTGCGTGTATGGCTACCGGCCAATCATGCATGCATGCTGAAGCGGTGAAGCCGCACTGGCCATAAATGTGGGCTGCATGCATGGCCGGCTAGCTTGGACCCGGACATCTTCAAAATAGCTAGGGCTCGACTAGTGCACAGTTCAAGTGAATACTAGTATACAACATGGTATAGTGACCTATATATGTAGTACAGTTCAGTGAATACTAGTAGTATACAACATGGTGTAGTGACCTATATATGTAGTACAGTTCAGTGAATAGGTTGGACCTGAATGACACCGGTTTATTCAAATGCGGCAAATATTCTCGATTCAAGAACTGTCTCATCCGGATGTACTAACAAAAAAATGCATTGTAGTTCGCATTACCTACCTTTTTTTTAGCAAACCTGTGAGTTTCCTAACGTTGTATACATGCATGTGTGTTTGCTTTGCCGCAGATTGGAATCGAGTGTGCGCTCAGCGCGGAAGAGCTGGTGCAAGAGATTCAGCAAACGTTCTCGTAAACGGGCAATGTTGGTTTGATACTTTGATCAAGGCCGTGTTTAAGTGAATTCGGAACACGAATTTGGCATGAAATAAACATTATTTCCTTGTGAAGCTCTTTTGTTGTCACCAAGGGCTGAACTACTCGACGAATTAACGTTGGAGAGGCTGTACAACAGGTGGCTAGATAGATCATCGTTTTGCCTAGCTGCGTACTACGCATATGTAGCTGCGCTTGTGTGTTAGATTGTGCATTTAATTTCACCTCTCAACTCGATCGTACCGGCCGGCCAGTACAGGTTCATTTCAAATGCTGCCTTGGAATTTCCCTTGTATGTAGGAGTCCGTGGACGTTTTGTTTGAACAGATTAGTTAGGCTTCACCCGCACGTACGGCATCAATAATATCTACACTCCTCTCGTGTTTCAATTTGAAAAGTTCAAATAAAGACTAGTAACACCATGTGTGCGCAAAACATTCTATCATAACTATGATATGAATAAAACACTTTTCGTGTCAAATTTATATGTTTTGCTTCTGCAATTCAGTGTTGTTTATGTTGAAAAGAATGAGATTTTTTTTTTAATTTTGGGCGCTTTTTTCAAGCCTGCATAGATCATCGTGAAAATTCATGTTAAACTTAAAGGGGTTGTATAAAAAATCAGATAACATGCACTGCAGGTGAGAGCAAAGCTATGTTCGTTGAATGTATCCTGCAAAAAAAAACTACAACCCAGTAATAAAGTCTTGTGCATACAATGAAATTAGAAGGCGTTTTATAGTTCCAAATCTATGAGTACAGGAATAATAGAGGTGTAAAACCAGTAGATGGGTAACTTTGAAATTGGATAAAAAATACATGGTTTTGAACAAAATTATGCCAACCAAGTCATAATTTTTATATTGGTGTGTACATAATGCTAAAACAAATGCTCTATAAATGTTTGTAGCCCACTAAATTACAATAACTTAGATAAATATCCACACTAAATTCAGGAGTAAAAAAAACTTTTGCTTCCTGCCTAAATGTTAATTTGGTTTCATAAAATATATTTTTAAATGATAAAGAGAAAATTGTAACACCCCTTAGCCGTGACATTGTGTATATGCTGCATAATAAACGGTAAGCTTTGTTAATTCAGTAAGAAAGATGACAATAAATGGCATTCGCTTGGATTAAGTATTTTCTTGCAGAATGGTTGAAGAGATATTTTATTCAGCATAAGACTTACATTCTTTGACGAAAAACCCCAGTAGACAATACTCCCTTACATTGGAAGGATTAATTTATGAGACTCCATCGTTGAAATGTAGGGCGCTCTTGCTATTGGATAGAGTAATTTCATGTTTGGAGAAAAGCTAATTGATTGGTCATTGACGAACCAATAAGTAGATATTAGTTTAGTGCAGGATGCTTGAAGCGCTCCTCTGACACGTCGGCAAGAGACCTAAGATTGCACCTTAGGATGACTCCAACGGGCCGACGCATCGAGTCCGCGCCGGTCCGTCGCTGTCCGCGAGGGGCAAAAACAAGGCTCAACAGGGCGACGCAAATGGACCGCGGTCCGTTTTTCTGTCCGCCGCGACGCATCACTGGCCCAAATTTGGGCCACCGATGCGTCGGCTCCGGACGCGAGCGGAGCTCTTTTGTGTCCTCCCCTGTCCGCTTTTAGAGGCAAAATTCCCACTCTTCCCCCAAAAACCCCAGTCCACATTCCAGACCTACCCATGGCCGCCGCCGCCGCCAGGGCAGCCAAGGCCGCCGCCGCCATCGCCTCCGCCGAGACCCAAGAGCAAGCCGATGACGCCGCCGGACTTGCGCCCCGGCTGAAGAAAGTGAAGAAGGAGCTCACGGAGGAGCAGAGGGCCAGGGAGACCCTGAAGCGGGGCGAACGGAGGAGGAGGCTGAAGCAGGACAAGCTCCACGCCGCCGCCAAGGCTGCCGCCGAGGAAAAGGGCGACGACGCCAACGCCGACCTCATGACCAAGACCGCGACAGCTGCCCTCCTCCTCATTGGACTAGCCCCGTCCGCGGCGCCGGTTGGGGTAGCGACCGCGGCGGCGGTCGGGGTTTCCTCTGCGGCGGCCAGCTCCAACGCTTCCACGGCCCGACCTCCAAGGACGAGACCGCTCGCGACCGCACCATCTCCTGCGTACGGGTTCCTCCCGCCGCGAGTTTCTCCTACCTCCGGCGAGTGGGGCGAGGTACCTACCCTCGATCTCAACGCGCCGGCGACACCGTTGGTCGCACAGTCGCCCGCGCCGCAGACTGCGGAGGCGCGTGCAGCTACCCCGGCAGTGGTCGCCCCGGCACGCAACCTGTTCGGCACTGTGCCCATGCCATCGCCGGGTGACCCCAGCTACTACGAGGAGGAAGATGACCGCTTTTACGCGGAGGACGTCCTCCAGGACATGGTCTGCGACAACAACCAGTACGACGACGACGACTACAATGCCGGGGATGATGAGACTCTTCCGACCGGCCCCGATGTGATCAACATCAATAATGAGCCGGTCTTCAACGAGCTCGATGCCGCCGCCGCGGCCATGAGGAAGAAGGTCAGCCAAAGAGGCGCCTCGTTCACCTCCGAGGAAGACGTGCTCATTTGCGAGTCGTGGATCGAGGTTGGAACCAACCAAATCGTCGGGGCCGAGCACAGAGGGTCGGCATTTTGGGGCCGGTTCACCAAGCGCTACAATGAGGGTCGAATCCTTCCGCCCCGAAACATTCTAACGCTGCGGACCGAGCTATCAATCGCTAAGAGGTGGAACCACATTCAAGCGGAGATGAGCAAGTTTTGCGGCGCCGTTGAGAACATTGAAAGCCGGCCGCCACAAAGTGGCTATGGAATCTTGACGCACTTGCAGTCCTAAATGAGTCTCCTTATGTCCTCGTTTCTTGTCAGGGCTTGCAGTCCTAGAAGATTTAGTGCTATCGTGGACTTGAGTCAGATGTTAACCTAAAGTTAGATATGATAAGTTAGTGTGGTATTCTTGTAATTTCACAATTTAATTTTTATGAGGTAAGGCTCGTGTCTTCACGAGGTTGTCGTAAAATTGCAGTTTCCTTCGAGATCTTGACGCACTTGCTTCAGGCGGTGCATGAAGGTCATTGTCTGATTTGCCGGTTAGGTTGCAAAAACCACAGGCTATTTTGTTAAGGATCGGGGGTCTTTTGTATCTTGCGAAACTGTCAGTTCTTATCGGGAGATGGTTTAGATGAGAGGAAAAAAATATTTTCAGAAAGTTTTTCCTAGGCGGGTTTATATCTGCAACAAGGTGCAACTATGGCGAAGAGGTCAAAAATGGTTTTCGTTAGGTGGCAAACGGAGTTTTACAAAAATAGAATTTTGGGATTACTTTGTGTTGCCGGCAAGGCGTGATTGTGAATACACAAGAAAAACAACACACAAATAGAGAACTCACAACAAACAACACATAAGCAGAGTACACACAAGCAAAGAGCATACAAAGTATGTCTAGTACCAAAGGACATCTAATACTCGCGGTAGTCGGGTAGTACAACCAAGGTTCCTATCCGGTTTATCCTATGGTCTTGGTTAAACATGGTTGCTGAAATCTTCATTTTATCGCCTTAGTCTTCAACTGGAGAAATTGGGATTGTCGAAGTTGCAACTTGAGTAGAATTGTTGATATTAAGTTGAGGTCTTCGAGGTCTCTTGCTTTGTTGATACCGACGATCTTGGTATTTGCAGATCAATCACCTTGATGTTGAATGTTGAATATTCGAGATGGAAGCTTCTTCTTGTAGGTGCTAACTGATTAGGTCTCACTTGGGTACATCGTCCAGTATTTTGAAAGGGTAAGAGGGAGTAGAGAAATCCTTGGAAAATCTTAAAATAGAGGGATGAGACTCAGAAATATTTGAGAAGGTGAGAAGAGTGGAAGCTATTTTTGGACTTCCTTGATAAAATGTACTTTGATAGTAATATATTTTTAACAAAATATTTCCTTTCCTAACTAACGTCCATGCTAACTAAGGTCTCCTACAGTCAACCTGGCTCTGATACCAAGTCTGTGAGGACCCTGGATTAACTATCCGAGATACTCGTTATGTTTCCTGCAACAATCCCATGACCAGTCTGTTGTTGCATATAACTCGAATTGGCATCACAGAACACCCATAAATACCGAATAAATATACTTACTTGATTGAAGCCGTAACTTCAACAGGTACTTGCAGCGGAAATCACCAAAACAACGTGGAGCCCAAGTCACTTGCCAACCCTACAGGCAGTTGACTGGGAAGCGCCCTAGTTTGCATCGACGTTATTGAAGTCTTCTTCTTCGAATTGCTCTTCTTCAAAATCTGGCTAAGACAATAGCCAGGGACGAAACCAATATGAGTACATTTGAATTTACTCGCAAACTACCCCGAAATGAGCATGACTACTCTTTTTATTGTTTAAATAAAACTTCGTTTGCTTTGAAAACTCTATATCCTTGTTGAAAAGGGAAGGATAGACTTTTGTTTGATAAAACTTTGTTTTGAAATCTCTATATCTTTATTGAAAAAGAAAAGAAGGCTTTTAGATCTTTTCCCATAAACCTGTCTTTGTAAGAAGTCTCTTTTAAAACTTTTCCTGAAAATATATCTTTATTGGAGAAGATAAGAGGTCTCTTTAAAAATGTTTTCCCGAAATTCATCACCAGGTTTTATTTCCCCATAACTCCTCATTTTCCAACCATAGCCCTTCATGGCCATTTATCCCCTGCAAACTCATACCAGCCCGTCGGTATAGTTGCAGATACAACACATCTCCATTTTAGTTTCAATCCTCAAAACTTTCCAAAACTTGCACATGGTCAGAGGACAGCCTCCCAACTGTCCATATCCGAGGACTCGGCTATTCGAATAGTTTTACCCTCTGCAGAGGTAGCACGCTTTTCCCACACCCATCCGGTAACTCATCATGTCAGCCACGTCCCGCCATACAAGGTGTATGCGAAGTTGAGTCACCGACCATAGCCTGTCCTTTGCTCATACTAGTATAGGACCCTACCGCTAGGAAACTTTCCATCAACACTTAACCCAGCCCGTCAGAATCTAAGTGTGAGGACTCGTAGTTCTGCCCGGCGATTTATGGTGGAACCTTCAATCCTCTTTCTCCAATACACTCATACCAACCCTGTTGGCAGACTTCTCTTAAGAGGACCCAGGTCAGGGGGTAGGTCCTCAGACCATCCCCTCATGGAACGGGGTCATCCCCGTTGTTGAGGCATCCAGTACTAATATGAGCAAACTGTATGACTACGCCTTTTCCCATATGTGGGTAAATGTGGTCGCACAGATTATCGGCTGGTCGTCATAGTACAAAGACACAATGTGCATTTTTCATAAACATCACCATTCACCACTTCATTTCCACACCGACATCTCGGTATTCCACAACCTCACGAGTATTTTCAAAGGAGTTTTGAGTAAACAATATTTTTCCCATCCTATAGTTTAAAAAGGAATTTTCCATCTAGTATCTCCATATAGGTGTCAAAATAATATCCTTGTATTTTTAAAAACACAAGGGTTTTCAAAATCATAGCTTTAGTGGCAAACACCACCTAAATCACTTATATTCTTTATAAGTAAAACATGTGAATCAAAATAGATGTATATAGATGCAAGCTCAGAGAATAGCTTGCCTGATTTCAGCATGATGTTCTTGGACTTCTCCTCATTGATCAAAGAAATAAACTCTCATCCTTCTCCGATAAATCCTTTCCAAATACCACTCCGGTAGCGTTTATCTCTAGCGTCGCAAACATGAAAATAAAACAACACTCAATAAGCAACCAAACCACAAGTGGTATACAAACAACGAATCATACCAATAACATATCACTAATTTAATCAGGCAACAAACTAAAATCTACTCTAAGAACACTTCAAGGAAAACTGCCTTAATAACAAGCCTAGCATAATTTATTTACTAAAGCTACAACACTCATAAATAAAGGATACAAGTTAATCTAAAAACAAGCACTTAACAACAATCACCACACTTAGCTAGATGCTAACAAGTAATTAATCCAATCAAGCAAGGCAACACATAACCACATGTTTAACTCTATGCTAACCAAAACACTTAACTTAACAAGCTAATTCACCCGGACAAAATCACAAGGGCATTATACTAGCAAGAGTATAACACCATACACCTGCTAAAAATATAGAGCACCAAGACATCCTCTATTAAAGGTACCTAACAAACATCTTTCTTTAAACAGGAAATACTTCAGACAAAAGTTAAATCACCAATTAATCTTTGTAATTCAAAATATCTCACCAAGCTAAGGTGGATATACTAAGAAGATACTTAAGCTAGTACTCAACTCGAGGACCATCAAGTTTATCGAGCAATGCAAACATATTACTCACACCAACATGTCTAACAAATACCACTAACAGTACTAACTTATTATAACCTGCTAAACAATAATATCATGCAAGCAACAGTACCACAACAATCATTAACCAGCAAGGCATATGTATTAATCACACACAATATTCTCCCATCAAAATAAACAAGCTTAATAAATTCCTAATTACTAGGAGAAAAGCTATATAGGGAATAAAACCCCAACAAACACATGACTCACAAATAGCTCTCCTAACATGCTAGCAAGATTAAGGAAACACATCACAACAGTGGATTACCACCCTACACATGCTAGGAAACACATCTATAACAATAAAGTTATAAAACAACAATTAATAAAGTTTTAATAAAAATAGGCAGAAAAGGCCTAAACCTTATAATTAGCACCACAGTCAATCAGTGACTCCTAAATTCAAACCAAGCTAGGGATAAGTTGTCCTACACATATGGAAGACAAGCCAATTGGATTTACTCTAAAAATCATCTCACAAAAATCTACAAAAATCACCAAAGTGCCACTAGTGTGTTTACAAGAATGAGTAGAACTTTTGTTTTAGGTTTCATTTGCAAGCAAGACCAATAGATCTGGAAAGGTATCACTTCAAGCTTTCCATAGAATTTTAGTTTGCAATTTTTGGAGTTATAAAACTCTAGATATTACATATTTAATGAAAAGGATACTTTTTACAAGATCTAATCTAGACAACTGCTAAAAATATATTTTTGCAAACAACCAGTTTGGCATGTTTAAGAAAACTCTCAGGAACATTGCAAAATTTATCTCACAATATTTGCACGTATAGATCTACCGGAAACAAATTAAAGCTACACTGCAATTATCACAGGAAACTAAAACAGGAAATAGATCTATTAGGGAAAAACATTAATGGGCCAGATCCAGCCCAGATCTGGCCGTGCAGCACAGAAACTAGGCCAGCCAGCGGCCCAGTGCGCATGGCGAAGCGTTACGAGGCCTTCTTCTTCCTCGTCAACACGCTGGGACGAGCTCGGTGCTCCAGGAGCAAGGCGAGGACGGCGACGGCACTCCGGTGGACCTGAGAAGAAGGGGTGATGTCCCTGAGTTAGCTCGTGAGGAGGGGATATCAGGGAGACAAAAATGGCGGAGAATGGTGGTCCGTGCAGCCCGTGAGCTTCCTCGACGTTTGGCGGCCGGAGATGAAGAAGATGCAGATGGCCCATTCGATTCACGGCTTCACAGCGCGATTCCTTGGACGAGGATGGAGAGGACGTCGAGGCCGATCTTCTGGCGGTCCTCGATCTGTTCGGGGATACTCCAATCGCCGGAGATGCGCGACGGCATCCATGGACGGGGTTCGGTTTTCGAAGGAGAGAACAGAGGGAGAGGGAGAGGGCAGGAGGGCGAGTGAGTGAGTGAGGGAGGGCAGAGCATCGTGGGGAGCATCCTTATCTCCTCACCGAGCGGCCGGAGAGCGTGAGGAGGGGGGTCCGGGCGGCGAGTGGCGTCGAGCGGACGACACGGCGGCACGCAGCACGTTGCTCGGTCGCGCTACAGGAAGACGATGAGGATTTTGCAGAACGCCCCTTAGACTTCTTTTCCCATTTACAAATAAGTCATTTTCTGTTTCTTTTAAAACTAGTGAGTTTCAGTGATTTAAATGAGGCGCTTAAACATTTTCTAAAAATCTGAGAAAATTCATGTAGCCTCCCATATGCATGTAGAAGCTCCACAAAAATTGGTATTTGAAAGTAAAATGTTTTGAACCACATTGGTTCATAGGGTTTGAATATATTATTTTTGGATAAAACCAATTTGACAAATGGAAATATCTTTGTAATTGGAGATTAGATATTTTGAGGAGAGAGTAATATGATAATGAGATGGTTATCATCTTATTCCTCGATTTTATAAGATAAGATAATTGTTATAACAAAATAGAGAAATAGGTAGAGAAGGAATTTGAATAAGATCATTTTCTTTAATCAAGATTTTATTTTGAGGGTGTGAGTAATCATAGAGGTCTTGTTTTGTTTTCAAGTCATATTTCAAGTTTGTGATCAGTGGGTTTTCATTTTAGTGTTGAGCACAACAGAGGAATTATCCACACAAGCAACAACACAACAAGATCAACATCACAACCAAGATCACACAACTTAAACAACAAGTCACACAACTTAAACAACCAGTCGCACAAGGTCAAACAGAACAATGGGAAGGAAAATACAACCATCAGTGAAATATTTCAAAAAGTTTTTGTTGGTTCTGAATTTTGGGTCTTGTTAAACTAAGTTTTTCTTAGTTTCAAAATTTGGGATGTTACAGCAATAGACTCAACCAGGTAATAGTCTGCCGACACTAGTATAGAACGACACATCGGATACCCCCCCTATGGAAACGGCACGAGTTAGGCGACAGAGAATCACGATTTTAGCGTTGCGGACGAGGCCTGACAGAGGCTGGTCCGTCAACATTGGTTACGGAGAATTTTATATCTCCGTTACCAAAAGTATTGACAACGGTCATAAATTTGTCTACGTTTCCAATATGTATCTCTATGGCTACGATTGTTTATGTATATCCGTTTGCGATGTGCTTGGGACATTGAAGTTGCAATCTGGAAGCGCGCCTGTTCAATGCGGCTTAATTCACGAGGGATTGGAACCGCCTGACACTAGTAGGAAAACCCAATTCTATGAAAGCTTATTCTGTGGCGCACCTTATAGCCGTGCGCCACAGAATAAGATTCTGTGGCGCACCAGCCATGGTGCGCCACAGAATAGCCTTATTCTGTGGCGCACGGCTATAAGGTGCGCCACAGAATAAGCGCGGGCCCCACACCAACGAACGGGTCTGCCACTTTTGACCTTATTCTGTGGCGCACTGGGTCAGGTGCGCCACAGAATAGGCGCATCCATGCAGGTGCGCCACAGAATAAGGTGCTCTGGCCCCACAAATAATTGGGGGGAACTATTCTGTGGCGCACCTGACCCAGTGCGCCACAGAATAATTATTCTGTGGCGCACCAGTTAGGGGTGCGCCACAGAATAAATGTACCAGATATTTTATAAGGCCATCTCCACCCACTTTCCCCTACCCATTTCTCATTTCCTCTTCTTCCTCCTCTCCTCCCAACTCGTGGTGCTCCTCCTTCCCATCCATTTTTGACCATATATTTCTCCTTTTTTTTTAGTTAAACTTATTTTGGTTGATAGACTCCTCCATACATAGTCTCCTTTCTCCCATCTTCTATTTTGGATCAAATCTACAAGGTGAGAAAGGTTATTGTGCTTTGACCATCTTGTTGGAAATGTTTGGAGGTACCTTGAGAGACCCTTGAGATTGCCGGAACGTCGATTAACTTCCGTTCCGGCAACTTCGGGTACTCCATATGTCCCTTTTTTAGCAAAGGTCATGCCGGATTTTTTCGTGAAATTTGGCATGACTTTGTTAAAAATAGGACATGTGAGGTATTAATTGTGCTTGTGCTTCCGACCATCGTGTCGTTGAGATGCCGGACTTAGATGTGTTGTGTGTGTTTGTGTGTGCATGCATGTTGCGGCTCTAATTAAGTTATGTACTCTCGTTTCTTCTCTATGTATAGCGCGTAGTCAACCATGGTCATAATGATGAGCTCCAGTCAAATCAGAACATACAAGGACCAAGCGAAGGCGGACATGATTCGGTCCAACGGGAGGCAGATAAGATGTCCGTGTCGAAAATGCAAACATGAGAGGTGGATACACCCTGATTCTGGATTATTGGAGGAGCACCTGCTCAGGCACGGTTTCATGCCGGAACAAGCCAAACAAGATCATCGTCATGACGAAGGAGATGCCCGCGGCGGACAAGATGATCATGACGAAGGAGATGCCCGCGGCGGACAAGATGATGACGAAGGAGATGCCGGTGACGGACAAGATCATCATGATGACGAAGGAGATGCCGGCGGACATGATCATCATGACGAAGGAGACGAGCAGACCCCGCTAAGTTTGGGCTTGCATGATGCTCATTTTCAAGAACTGCTTCTCAGTCAGACGAGCAACGACAGAGAGAAAGCCAAGCTAGCGCAAATGGGGATAGACGGGATCACTCCGTTGTATCCTGGGTGCCGGCCTCAGGATACGCGCTTGCAAGTAACGCTTAATGCTATGGAGATGAAGTCGGGAAACAGTTGGACCGACAAGAGCTTCAACCAGAACCTGAAATTCTGGCACGATATTCTCCCCGAGGGTAACACATTACCAACTACTATCGAGGAGGCCAAGAAAGTCCTGTGCCCTCTTGACCTACCGCACGAGAGATACCACGCCTGCATCAATGATTGCGTAATTTATCGGGGCGATTACGAGGACTTGACCAAATGTCCGGTGTGCGGTCACGGACGGTACAAGAGTGGAAAGAAGAAAAATCCTCGAAAAGTGGTATGGTACTTTCCTATCACTCCCCGTCTTCAGCGGTGGTTCGTGGATCCTAAGGAAGCAAAGCTCATGCAATGGCACGCGGAAAGGGAGAAGCCCGCAGAAGATCCGGAGAAGGGCACCATCCTGACACACCCTGCAGACGCTATCAATTGGCAAGCATTGGACATCGCCTTCGAAGATTTTGGGCGCGACGCAAGGAACGTCAGGCTGGGTATGTGCACAGATGGAATGAATCCGTTCTTCAATGGCACACATAGCACCTGGCCCGTGTTTGTATGGCCTTACAACCTTCCCCCGTGGCTGTGCACGAAGTCAAAGTACATACACATGAGTATGCTTATTCAGGGTCCGAAACAACCAGGTGTCGACATACATCTGTATTTCGAGCTGTTGAAAGAGGAGTTAGAAACGTTATGGAAGACGCCTGTCCGTACGTGGGACGCCTACACTAAAGAATATTTCAATATGAGCGCCGCGTTGCTCACGACGGTGCAGGACTATCCTGGAATGTCGTCTGTATCGGCCCAGGTGGGCCACGGATTCTGTGGATGTATCAGGTGCATGGATGAGACCCCGCATATCCAGCTACCAAGAATACAAGGGTCTTCGAAAACCGTGTACCCAGGGGCTCGAAGGTGGCTTCGCATGGACCACCCGTGGAGAAAACGCGGGGATTTGTTCGATGGTCAAGAAGAAAGAGAAACAAAACCGATCCCGAGGACCGGCATAGAAATTGATGAGCTTTTGACAAATTGGGAGGAGTGCCCTGCGCCGGGAAAGAAGCGACCGAGGGTAAAACCGCTGCTGGGTGTATGGAAAGCGAGGTGTGCTTTCCATGACTTGGAGTACTGGAAGGTCCTCCACACGCCCCATAGCCTCGATGTAATGCACATTACGAAGAATGTTACCGAGGCTGTTCTTGGCACTCTTTCAAACATGCCGGAAAAGACCAAGGATGGGAAGAAAGCACGATACGATCTGAAATGGCTTGGCATCAAGAAAGATATTCACGGCCCCGATAGTGATGATGATGATGATGATAATGATGACCAGACGGAAGGGACTCAAGGTCGCCGCAAAAGGAGGAAGAAGAGCGCGGTTGTGCTTCCACCTACCTGCTTCACTATGAGTCCGGAGGAGCTCAAGCAGTTCTACAAGTGCCTCTTAGGAGTCAAATTTCCTTACGGTTACGCGGGGAAGACAAGCAGATATCTGGACGAAACAAAGAAGAGGTTCAGCGGGATGAAGTCTCACGATTGTCATGTGCTTATGACGCAGATAATTCCCGTTGCGATCCGAGGGATAATGGACGAGCACGTCCGTGATACGCTGTCTGCACTTTGCAACTTTTTTGACGTCATCAACCGTAAGTCGATCGGCGTGAGGCAGCTCCAGAAGATACAGGATGAGATCGTGGGGATACTATGCGAGCTCGAGATTTACTTCCCGCCCGCGTTCTTTGACATCTGCGTGCATCTCCTTCTCCACGTCGTTGATGACATACTGAAGCTCGGTCCGACGTTCCTGCACTACATGATGCCGTTCGAAAGGCAGAACGGTGTCATCAAAGGATTCGTTCGCAACAGGGCCCGTCCAGACGCAAGCATGGCCAAGGGCTTTCTGACCAAAGAGTGCATCACCTTCTGCCAGAGTTATCTAAGCACCGAGAACGAGGATGTTGGTCTGGCCACCAGGCCGCACGTCGGCAGGCTCGCTGGTTTTGGTCACCGTGAGGGCTACCGCTCACTCCCTGTCTTGATTGATGGTCGACACGTCGACTTCGATAGGGCTCACCGGGTCGCGCTACAACACTTAGAATTGATCGAACCTTGGGTGGAAGAGCACAGAAGCATAATCGAGAAGAACTACATCGACCTGGGCCGGCCGAGGAAGAACGGAGACGTAACCAGAGAGCACAACTCCAGCTTCACGCGTTGGTTCAGGGAAAAACAACTGTCCGAATCACGGGTCAGAAAGCCAAGTACGGAAGATGAAAAAATCATATTCTCCATATCACAGGGCCCCGCGCAGAACGTGAAGACCTATCAGACGTACGACATCAATGGTTACAGATTCTGCACCGAGGAAAAGGACAGGAGTAGCGAATATCAAAACTCAGGAGTAACTATGCTATCCTACGCCGATGACGAGGCTACCGTCAAACAAAGATACTTCGGAAGGATAGAGGAGATATGGGAGCTCAACTACTGTGGAGAGTCGGTGCCAATGTTCCGTGTGAGATGGGCCAAGAACGTCGAAAAAGAAGGCCGGTATTTCACCACCATGGTTATACCCGAAGCCAACTCGAAGAAAGCCTCCGCGAAAAATGAGCCATGGGTACTCGCTAGCCAAGTCGATCAATGCTTCTTCATTACCGACCCGTCAAAGCCTAACCGTGTTGTCGTGAGGAGGGGCAAGAGGAGCATCATCGGAATGGAAGGAGACGCCAATGAGGAGGACCTGGACGGCGATCCGAAGATCGAGGAGGAATTCGACAACTACTTCGACATGCCTACTACTAATTCTAAAGAAAAAAGGAAGACCTCCCTACCTACCAAAGGTTGTCCGTTCACGCGAAGAAGTCTCAAGGTGACCGGCCTAAGCTATTCAACCGCCAAGAAGGGAAAAAAGAAATGCTAGTTTGGAACCGGCCGGGACGAAGATCGAAAACTTTTTTGTGTATTATATATAATTTGTTTTGTATGAGAGACAAGCATATGGTCTATGTAATTTGATATATATGGCACAGTTTCAATATTTGTATTAACTGTTTTTTATTAACATGTGTGTAAAAACAGAAAATTTAAATAAAAAAACCAACTATTAACTGTTTTTTTATTAACATGTGTGTAAAAACAGAAAATTTAAATAAAAAAACAACTATTAACTGTTTTTTTATTAACATGTGTGTAAAAACAGAAAATTTAAATAAAAAACCAACTATTAACTGTTTTTTTATTAACATGTGTGTAAAAACAGAAAATTTAAATAAAAAAACCAACTATTCTGTGGCGCACCCCTTGTCGGGTGCGCCACAGAATAAGATAATTCTGTGGCGCACCGCCAGGGGGATGCGCCACAGAATAAGGTACCTTATCCAAAAACCGGCCGCGCCGCCGCCGTTTTCTTCTTCGTTCTCATTCTTCTTCCTCTCCCCATAACCCGCGCCGCCACCAACTCTCTCCCTCCCTCTTCTTCTTTTCTTCCCGAGAAAATCGACGCCATGGCCGTGACAAGCCCAAGCTCGCCACGCCAAGCTCGTCTTCTTCTTCCGGCCGGGTGCGCGCCGTCATCGTCCCCGTTGGTCCGCGCATCCCCGACCCAAGCCTCCATGTCCCGGAGATCCGTGCCGCTGTGATCCAGCTTCTCCGCCAAGAACAGGAGCCGGAGGAGCCCCAGGACAGCCGCAGCAACCTCGTCTTCTTCAACGCCGACCGTCCGCGGGAGCGCCAAGGCCACGATCTTCTTCCTCTACTTCCCGTCGCCGTCGTCCGCGGGCTGCACAACCACGACAACCGCAGCCTCTTGGTGAGCCTCCCGTCCTCCTGGACATCTTCCCCTTCCCCTCTTGCTCTAGGTGCTCTTGCCGTCCGTCACCGTCCGCCATGGCCGTCGCGTGCAAGCCGTGAGCTTGCACGTCCTTGCACAGCACGCCCGCGCTGGTGTTGCTCCTGCTCCCTCCTATACAAACCAGCACCCACACCACTCTAGCATCATCTCTGCACCCCGAAGACACCGTGTGCCGCCCGATGGCAAGCTACGTATTTTCCTTCTTTTATTTCCATGCAGCTAATATACTTGATGGCAATCAAAATAGTATTTTGTAGTAGATGCGACAAGCTTGAAATAACTATATAGTAAGTCCCTCTATCGTACATGTTTCAAAAAATTCTCACGATTTCTATGTCAATTGTTCATTTGTTTTGAGTGTTTCGGTGGTTTCCCAAAAGGAATTACAAATGTTAGTTTCTAAATGTTATGATATTTAACACCACAAATCAGAATCAGAATTGTATATGGGAAAGCAATCATCTAACACCTAAAATCAGAATTTGTCGTGAATCGTGACGCCTGCACGTACCAAAATGCACCTTAAAATATCGGACCGTATGAAAGAATGGCTACCGGTCTCGCACTCCACGCCATGATGGCAATGTGGCATTCAAGTTTGCGGACAATCCTCCATAATTATAGAAGAAACAATCAACATTTGAAATACTAAAAAAATGTGTTAATATATACTCCCTCATATTTTATATCAACATTTGATTAATTTTATTTTATTCTCTGCAATTGCTAAGTAATATCGTGACTGTGGAGATGCTTATGTGTTGTGTATGTGTGTAGGCCCCCCCGTTGCTTCCTGCTGCTCAAGGTGGTGCCCTCCTATATTTTGCGGATGTTCTTGTGATGTTGTTGACCGGGGATGCATGTGTTGTTGTGATGTTGTTGGCCGGGAATGCCGGCCAACATGATTTGTGAAATGTTTGCAGGTACCCCGAGAGGCCCTTGAGATTGCCGGAACGTCGATTAACTTCCGTTCCGGCAATTTCGGGTACTCCATATGTCCCTTTTTTAGCAAAGGTCATGCCGGATTTTTTCGTGAAATTTGGCATGACTTTGCTAAAAATAGGACATATGGGGTATTGTGCTTGTGCTCCGACCATCGTGTCGTTGAGATGCCGGCCGGAGGTGCCGGCCGTAGATGTGTTTTTTTTTGTTCGAAATGTTTGCAGGTACCCCGAGAGGCCCTTGAGATTGCCGGAACGTCGATTAACTTCCGTTCCGGCAATTTCGGGTACTCCATATGTCCCTTTTTTAGCAAAGGTCATGCCGGATTTTTTCGTGAAATTTGGCATGACTTTGCTAAAAATAGGACATATGGGGTATTGCGACTAGTGCATGGGCCGGGTATCTTAGTACTTATTAGTTAGGTGATTTTTTTATCTTAAATTTGTTATACTAACTTTTTGCCTCTTTTTAATGCAGTGCAAACATGGCCGACAATGACGAGGCTGGGGTTTCTGGAACAAGGGGCGAGGAACCGATGGAGCAAAATATTATGATTCCGAGTTTCATCTCAGCGGCGGTGACAAATACGCTCACGTCGCTCTTTACAACCATATGTGAGTCTGTCAGGGATTGGACTGAAGGAGGGAAAAAAGGGCCTGCCCCAGTGATCAGCTTCGGCTCCAGACAGTACCCAATACTGCCTCCGGAAGATACACCAGATACAGCAGAGAAGAAGAAGAAGCACAGGAAGAGGAGTAAGCCAGCTCCGAAGACGAAACTTAGCACACCGGGGTATGTCCGGAGTGACCCCATGATACCACCCCGTGCGGGTGACTTGTCGTCCCGGTTGCATGAAGCTGGTCAACCGATACTGCCTTCGGAGCTGCTCCACCTCGCAGATGGATGCATGGCCCCTTTGCAACTTGCTATCTTGAAGCTAGAGGACAACCTTCTTAAAGACGAGAATCCGAACTACCCGGTGTTCACTGTCAAGGTGCCAAGGGACTTGGTTGACTTCGTTGATGAATCTCCAGCGGATCTGTTCTTCATATCGTGCGAGGACGTCTTCAACTTGTTTCACTTTAAACGGCTGGACTATAACTTGGTCCGCCTATACGCGCTCAGCCAGGCGATGATGATCAGGAGAGAACAAACCCCGTACGTCAAGGTAGTGGATCCCTACTACATGCGGGACAGCCAGCTGGAGGAAGGATCACCGACACGGGCTAAGGCCACGGAGTACCTCCAGAGAATCATGCTGAACATGAGCACGAAGACCAGCCTTCTTCTGCCTTTCTTTTTCAAGTAAGTCCGCATCTAGTCGCCGCTGTCGTATCTTATGCTTTCTTATAGATTTCTTCTGTTGTGTTGATCCTTTCCAATATTCCGTTTCAATTGTGTTGAGCAGTGACAAGTACTCAGTACTCATCGCCGTGCACCCGAAGTGGTCAACTGCCACATATTTAGACTCAGGGACTACGCCGAAAGACTACACTAGAATTAAGGGTGTTCTCGATGAGGCTCTCGAGGGCTACGCCAAAAACGGAGGTTCCTTCGAGAAGAAAGCGAAACGTATAATTGACAACACACACAAGTTTTACCATGGGACGGGGTTTCATTGCATCAAGCAAAAGTCTGGCAACGTGGATGCCTTCTACGTCCTCTTACACATGAAATCGTATGTCCGGGATGCAGTGATAACGAATTTGCCATATCGTCTCCAAGAATGGGCCAAATATGATGAGGATCTCACTGATGATGACCTTAGAGCAGACTTCCATCGCATCCAGTTACAGTTATCGAAAATCATCCTGGAAGATGTCAAGACAGCAGGGGGGTCCTTACACAACGCCAGAGGTAGAAACCTTGCTTCTTTCTTTTCTATATTAGATGAATAAATCATACTCTAGTTATATCATGCATTAATCAAATATATATCCCAACCGATTTTCAGCGTTGTCTAAGTGGGAGATCGAAGAACGCCTAGATAAGCAGAATGACAGGAGGACGTGGATGACGAAAGACGGCATTTATCCGTTTCCGGAGCGGATCAGGAAGAAGGATCCATCATACGGGTTTTTCTCTATTTGATCTTTTTGTGGTAAGTTGATATAAAATATGAGGCATGATTTTTGTAAGTTGATACCAGTTAAGTATGAGGCATGATTGTTAGTTGACCTTAGCTAATTCATTTCTAGAATGCCGATGATTAAAATGTTGTGACACTATGTGACGCAGAGATGGCGTCAGTGAAACTTGTGATATGCAGGAATACAAACTCAAGGGCCTCTCGGCAAACCGTTCCCGGCGCCGCTCCGCTCGTAGCGCTCGCGAAGAAGGCTACATGAGATCGTCGTGTTCCCGCTATTGCTCACCGTCAACGCCGAGATGTAATCTATTCGATCCTAGTGTAGGCGGTGAACACTTCATTTTGTAACGTGGGCAACGATTCGATGAACTTTTGTATATCTCAACAATTGTGTAAAACTTCCGCACTTTTGTATCAACTTGTGATGACATATATTAGTAATGTGTTTGTTTTGATATATCTGTGAAAATATATCTCTGTTTCTGTTATATCTGTGTAAATATGAAATATACATGTATTCTGGTATTATACTGGTATTTGTATGAATATACGGGTACAGTACTGCGCAGTAATTCTGTGGCGCACCCATGACTATTCTGTGGCGCACCCTATTCTGTGGCGCATGGTTACACGGGTGCGCCACAGAATAGTTATTCTGTGGCGCACCAGTCGCGGTGCGCCACAGAATAGCCACTATTCTGTGGCGCATGGGTGGTGCGCCACAGAATAGCTTATTTAGTGGCGACTATTCTGTGGCGCACCACCCATGCGCCACAGAATAGCAAAATGGTGCGCCACAGAAAAGCTTTTCTGTACTAGTGTGATCGACGCTAATAAAATGTGACTGGAACCCGCGAAGCCAGGCAGGTCCCGCATTCTCCCCTTCGTTATCTCCCACATTATCTACCACACTAGCACAACCGCCATGGAGGAACCCTGGTGGCAGAACGAGGAAGTCCCGAGCGACGACGCGAGCGCAGAAGACCGCGGTGAAGTTCCATGGTGGGATCAAGACGGGCCGCCGGACTCGGACCCCGACGACTCGGACCCGCCATCTTCACCCTCTGTAGAAGATGACTCCGATGACTTGGACCCGCCGTATTCACGCGAAGGAGAAGACGACTCCGAAGAGGACGAGTCGCCAGAGGAAGAGGAGCCGGAGGATCCGCCGGAGCCGTATTATTCTAGCCAGGAAGAATACGACGCTGACGACGACGAGGAGGAGGCGGCGGAGGAGGAGCGCCGGAGGAGGACGCGCCGGAGAAGGAGGATCACGCTCCGGAGAAGGAGGCGCGAGAGGAGGATTCGCCGGAGAAGGACGCACGGCCGGAGAAGGAGGAGCACGAGCCGGAGGAGGAGGAGCACGTGCCTGAGGAAAAGGCAACCGGCAAGAAGCGATGCCGCGCCACGGATGACAATGGCGCAGAGGCAGGGCGTAACCAGAACAAGTAGAGTAGATAGTTAGTTCAATTACTCTATCGATCCTTTGTAAGTAGGCCCAGTGTGTCAGTGAAGAAATTAGAGGAAACGGTTGTTTATCGCCTCCGTTTGTGATGTTATATGCTATAAATGTGCCACTGCGGCAACCCTAACGCTCTCGCTCTCACTCTCACTCTCACTCCACAGTCATAGTGTGGCGGCGGCTCCAGACCTAACCCTTATCTCGCAGATCTGAGCGGCGCGTCCGGCCGGCATCGCCGCCGTGCATCTTCCCCCAGCGGCGCGTCGGCGCATCTTCACCCAGCGGCGCGTCGGCGCATCTTCCCCCAGCGGCGCGTCGTGAGCCGCCGCGCATCACCCCCAGCGGCTCGTCGGCGAGCTGCCGCGCATCTTCCCCGAGTATGTCGCCGACACGGATCTACTGGTCTATTGCCGTGCATCTTCCCGGGGTATGTAGCCGACTAGATCTTACATTTTGTTTAAAGTAGCATAGAAAATTTGTCTAGTATTTGAAGTCTAGTATTGTGTTCTGTCTAGTGCCGATGATGAATACACCACTCGACACTAGATCTTACATATTATTTAAAGTAGCATCTACCGATCTAGTATTGTAGTACTGTCTAGTATTGTAGTATTGTGTTCTGTCTAGTATTGTAGTACTGCCGATGATGAATACACCCCTCAACACTAGATCTTACATTTTTTTTAAGTAGCATATAAAACTTGTCTAGTATTTGAAGTCTAGTATTGTGTTTGTGTTTGTTTTTAGTACTGCCGATGATGAATACATTACCTTCAACTTGTCTAGTATTTGAAGTCTAGTATTGTGTTGTGTTTGTTTTTAGTATTTGAAGTCTAATAGATTAATTTCAACCCTTTGTCAATGTGCTAATCCTCGTTATGGTTTTGTGTAGCTAGTATATGAAGGAATAGTATATTTCAGCGACAATGAATAAAAATGGTGAGGCAATTGAAGGTAACATCACCTTCAAGTTCTGCCTCCAAATCGTTTCGATCGGACAGCAAGCACACGGATATAGGCGCTTAAGGTGTAAACTGTTTTCATCTTAAATTGTATTTATGTCATGTAGCATCATATTTGGCTCTTTTCTAACTAGACATCCATGTATTTATATGCAGAAGCGCCATGCAGATCCAAACAAGCTTTAAAAGAGCTAAATACAAAGTGGGATCATATCCGTGAACCGTCCCTGTTGTGACGTTTCGCTGCACTGTTCAAAACATTTTTTTAATTAAGAGTGTCTTGGACAGTGTGGCCGAAATGTCACAGCGGTGACGTTATTATATTTCGCCGACACCGTCCAAGATGGAGCAAGCCTCGCTGCGAAGAATTTGGCAAGATTAATTTGCTAAGGAAGCTTGCGAGCTCGGTGTGGTTTCTTGTTTTTAGTTTCTCCATCTATTTTGTGTATGTGTGTAGCAATTTGTCTGCAGAAGTGATTTGGAGAAGCATGAAACTGCTACTCGAGTCTTTTGCTAGGTCGAATTCCGTTTTCGGCGCTTCGGAACTGAGGAAGAAGGTAGAGCTGGAGAAGAGTGGAGTGTCATAAAAGTTTAGTTTAGGG
This sequence comes from Poa pratensis, assembly GCA_947311845.1. Classification (NCBI taxonomy): domain Eukaryota; kingdom Viridiplantae; phylum Streptophyta; class Magnoliopsida; order Poales; family Poaceae; genus Poa; species Poa pratensis. Next base: position 68,242,539 of record CAMZMU010000074.1, read on the forward strand.
AGACATGAGAATGATAGGATTAGCGAGCCATGTGTAACTCATCTTTTGATGCTATGTAATGATGACAATTCTTATATACGTTATGAATGGATTTGGTAGCAACTTTGTGCCTCTGTTATGAGATTTTGAATGTAATTTGGCAACCGAATTGCTCATGTAGGCTTCTAAAAGAACCTCAATGCAAACGAGTAAAATAGAATCTCCGTTACTGATGCACCGATACATCGGAAACAGAGATGGGTCCGCAACCGTAGCCAACTTATGCCTCATCGGTGACGGTTTTTTTGCCTCCGTTACGGATTAAGGCCTTCACATCAGTGACAGGGTCGGGGACACGGACCCTTTCTCCGTTGCCGAAGGGGTTTTTGGCCCGTTTCCGATGTGTCGTTCTGTACTAGTGCGAGGATATGCGAATGAAGGAAGAAACCTCTGACGACCCATCCATAGTGAATCTGTTGGCTGATGCTTCAATACGGTGCTAGGATCACTGGGCCATGGGTTATTAATCCTAGGTACATACTTTCCCGTACAGTGGAACCTCCACCACAACATCAATCCGTGGTTCCACTGCCAGCCAACCATATACATTTAACAATTCACATCATTCGAAAATAGGTTTTTCTTTTTCATGCAATGATAAATTATAATACTTTGCAATTACTTTGATAAAATAATCAATCAAGAATATGCAAGTTGGAACTTGCCTTGAGACTGATAGGTAGTGCAATCTAAAGCTTCCGACGATTTGGGACTCGCGTGTTCTGAAAATCAATATCACTGTCTGTATCAGACAATGTTGAAAAACCAAATACAAGCCAATATGCATAGAACGAGATGATTTTTATTTTCCCCAAAATTCCCCAGAGTTTTGTTAAGGATTTCTTTTGATGATTTCTTTGATTTGAATTTTAGGTAGGATGAGTAACATGATAGTCTTAATGTAGTTCAAATTATACTTTGAACTTGATACATAATTTTCCCATATTATTTTCTTTGAAAAATAATTTGAAATATTTCAAAGTCATTGCAACTTAAGGATCCTTTGAATTTTTGCTACAAGAAATCATTTTCAAAAATTCAAAGAGATATTTTATTTGGATAGATTATTTTCTGCTGATATGTATACATATTTTGTTTGTGTTTTTAGGATTTTATTTGAATTTATAGGATTCTTTGGAAGTTTTGAATTTTCAAGTGGGTGTAATTACCAAAATACCCCTGCTCGACTTGGTTCAACCAAGTCAAGACTCGGGTCCGGTCCAGGTCGGGTCAACCGACCGGACCACTCTCTCTCTCTCACACCTCTCACGCGCGCCCGGGCTCGCGCTCGACTCGGCCGGCTACCGTGTCGCCCGCGGCGTCGCCGCCTCGCCCCGGCCTGCTCCGGCCGTCTCCGCCGCCGTGGCGTGGGGCAAAAGAATCCCCACACGCCGCTCTCCCTCTCCACCGGAGGGATTTGGGGATCGCTCCCTCTCGCGTTCACGTGCAACCCCTCTCCCTAGGGTTAGGGTTTGGGTGTTGCCACCATTTTCTTCTTCTCCAACCGGTGTGCTCGCCATGGCTCGGCGCAGGGTCTCGCCCCCTGTGCCGCCGTGGTGCGGTGTGTCTGAACCTCTATTGCCGTGTGCCCCCTCCATCGGTTACGCGGGCACTGCCTCGCCGCCGAGGAGCTACGGCCACGGTCGCCAGGTAAACTTCATGTTCCTCCACTCTCTCTACCCACTGCTAGCTCTACTAGCTGATACTCATGCCCGTATGCCTCTCTGGCTTAGGATTTGGTTGAGCAGATGATGCTCTGCTGCTGCTATGCTTGTATATGTGCACTGATTACCTCTCTGTGTCACTCGTGTGGTGAATGGTGTAGATCTTAGTGTGTAGATCACACCACTGTCTCTGAATGAATCATTGTGATCTTAACTTGCTCATAGATGTGATATGTGCAATAGGAAAAATAATTCTGAGCACTAGCAGTGATGATTAGCTTATTTAGAACATGATTTGCTCAGGTTTTGCTTGCTGTGACGCCTCCATGTTGACTTACACAGCAAGCTTGCTTGGTTAGCATGCTTTTATGCTTTCATGTGCTTCCTCTAAGTGCACAACTTTGATATGAACAACTAATCCAGCTCTGCTGGTTCACTGGCTTGTGTGCTTTGATAAAAACAGAATAAGAACAGATACTATACTGAAAATAGTTCCCTTGCTTCTGTAGATGCTCAAACAAATGGTAAAACACTCAACTTCACTCCCTTTCATCTCTCTGTCCTATTTCTTGCACAGAACAGAAGTACTCTGCTTGCAAATCAACTTCTATAGCACCATACCTTGCTGAGCAAGGTTCTGTTAAGAACAGATGCTAATTCAGCACTCAAGCATGGTTCTGTCATTTACAGAACCTGCTAAATCACTCTCTAGCACTTATGTATCAACCTCTGTTGTAGAGCAGCTAGAGCTATGGAAAAGCTCTGGTCTTTCTCCAAGGTTCAACCGTCTCTTCTGGACTGCACCTTGTGGTTCTACCTTCTCCTCCTTGTTGCTTGACTTCTCCTAAGTTTTAATGGCTTGTGGTGGATGGTTTAGGTAATTTCCATGATTGGCTTGTGGTTTGTGGTTGTTCTTGGTGAAGAACAGATGGAAATGGTGCTGCTGGATGTGTTGTGCTTGTGAATATGTGTGATTTGTGTTTGCTGAAATTTTTATGAGCTGGGGCTTCGAACTGGTGCTGATTATATACTGTTTTGATGTTTCATGTGCTTGTGACACCAGGATAATTGGCTTGTGATGATTCACCTGCTTGCAGTGGCCCTTCCTTGCCTCGAGCTGCCTATTTGGACTACTTTAACACTCCTTTTAACACTAGAGATAGACTCCAGTCTGCTGCTGCTCAGTTCATCTCCCCTTGGGGATAAAACTTGGTTCTGCTGCTCAGTTCATCTCCCCTTGGTGATAAAACTTGAGTCACAGCCGAGTCATTGATCCTATCTTGATCTAGATATTTTGCTGGTTTGCTTGGCTGTGAAGTATGTGATTAGTGAATGTCGGTTTGAGATGTTTTAACTCAAGTGTATGTGTAATTAAGCTAGTCATTAGCTTAATAAGTGGGAATTAGGATCCATTTGTCAATTAATGGCAAATGTGATACCATTAAGTTGCCTTTGCTTTTATTTGCTTCCTGGTTTTAATTGTGGAGATGTGAATTCATGAGTTGCTTTGCTTAAATGATCATGAGATCAAAATGCTCAATTAGCACTTGTTGCCTTTGATGTTTGTTGCTTAAAGGTGATTTCTGTTAAGTGCTATGCTTAAGCCTTTGCCCCTAATGTTGCCTTCGGATTCAATGAGCATGATCAAACAGATCAGTCTCTTTGTTGCCTCAGGATTTTATTTGCATTCTCCACACTAGTCTAACCAAACCATAGTTTTGGTTAGGCTGAACCAGGTCTCATATATTAACATGCCAGCACCAAATGGTGTTGGCAACATTTTAACACTAACCCCAATTTCTTCTTATTTTTTTTGTTTGTTTTGCAGGTTGAAGATCCTCTGAAAATTCAGAAGTGAAGATGTAGTTTTAGGATTTTTATTTATACTCTTTTGTAATATCATCACTTGTTGTAATAATATAGTTGTAATTTTGGTTATAATGGACAGATTGTATTATTTGAGTTGTTTGGAAATGTGTTGATATATTCTTGTAAAGAAGATGGATTCAAACATGTGGTGTTGTAATTAAATTTGTATTTGTTGAAGAAAAGATGTTCATGTGTTTGAATGTTTGATATTATGTGTATATATCTTGTCTTGCTATCATTTGATATGATTCATTCCTTTTTGTTATGAATTATATAACTTGTGTTGTAGAAATATATTGTGTGTGTATATAAGATTGGATAAGATATAGAATTGTGTTAAATTGAAGAACTTATAAATAGGTCATGTCAAAATTTTACATGTCCATTTTGAAAAGGTAGGGTTTTAAAATAAGTAGTGGGGTCTATCGACACCACTCGACTATCTGTCGATGTCTGACTCCCAGACCCTCGACACTCGTCTGTATCGACTCCCGAGTCTTTTAACTCAAAAGCGCGAAAATTATCCAGATTTTACCAAAAGATGCATGAATGCACAAATGCAGTTCCTATATCTACCCTCTCGAGTCCTATAACTGCGGGGTATTACATCCTCTCCCCCTTAAACTAAACTTTGTCCCGAAGTTTCTTTTCTAAGGTACCTGAACAACGTGGGTAGTCTCGTCGCAAATCTTCTCTTTTTCCCAAGTTGCTTCTTGCTCTGAGTGGTTCTTCCATTGAACAAAACAAAACTTGATTGCTCTATTCCTTAATATTTTCCAATTCTCCCTCAGTATCTTCTCAGGCTGTTCCTCATATGATAGGTCTGGCTTTAAATTCAACTTTTCAAACTCAATTGGTCCTTCTGGTGGTTTCAAACACTTTTTGAGTTGAGACACATGGAACACATTGTGAACTTGTGATAATATAGCAGGTAACTCCAATTCATAGGCTACTTCACCTTTCCGGCTTAAAATTCTGAATGGTCCTATGTATCTGGGACTCAACTTTCCTTTTACTCCAAATCTCTTCACTCCTTTGGTAGGACTAACTCTTAGATATACCATATCTTGTTCACTGGTTCCCACTGTCTTCTGGATAGATCAGCGTAACTCTTCTGTCTACTCTGAGCTATTTTGAGACGATCTCTGATAATATCCACAATCTGCTGTTGTTCCTTTATGTACTCAGGTGCAAATTCCTTGCTTTCTCCCACTTCAAACCAACATATTGGTGATCTACACTTCCTTCCATATAGAGCTTCAAATGGTGCCATCTGAATACTACTCTGATAACTGTTGTTATAGGAAATTCAGCTAAAGCTAAGTGTTCATCCCATGATCCTCCAAAATCAAGTGCACAGGCTCTCAACATATCTTCAAGTATTTGATTTGTTCTCTCAGTCTGTCCACCAGTTTGTGGGTGATATGCAGTACTGTACTGTAAATTTGAACCCAACTGTTTGTGAAGATGTTTCCAAAAGGCTGAAGTGAATATGGATCCACGATCCGATACAATACTTTGTGGAACTCCATGCTTACTAACTATCTCCTTCACATACTGTTCTATCAACTGTGCTGCGGTGTCTTTCTGATTTATAGCTAAGAAATGTGCACTCTTTGTTAATCTATCCACTATTACCCAGATAGAGTCCTTATTTCTCCTTGTTTTGGGTAGTCCTGTGATAAAATCCATACTGATCTCTTCCCATTTCCATTTGGGAATTGGTAGTGGTTGTAATAAACCTGCGGACTTGATGTTCCGCTTTAACTTGTCTACAAGTATGACATTCTGCAACATATCTTGCAATCTCCCTTTTCATATTATTCCACCAAAATGTCTTCTTCAAATCCATGTACATCTTAGTACTACCTGGATGTATAGAATATGGTGTCTCGTGTGCTTCTTTCAAAATTATGCTTTATCTCTTGGATATCTGGAACACATATTCTACCATGATACCATAATGAATCATTTTCTGGCTTCAAGTGAATTCAGATCTTCTACCTTCTTTAATCCTGCGGATTTCTTCAGCTATGAATTCATCTTCTCTTTGCCTCAAGGATATTTCTTTCAATTCCATCTCTGTTTCTTCAACAACTTCCATAGCTGCAATACTATTCAACTCTGGACCATCCCAGATCTCAATACCAGCTCTTTGTATCTCATTCCTCAATTCCTTAGGCATTCCTTCTTCCATCAAAGGATTACAATTCACCTTACGACTTAATGCATCTGCCACTACATTGGCTTTTCCTGGAGTATAATTTATTGTCAGTCATAATCCTTGATTAACTCCAACCATCTCTTTTGCCTCATATTCAATTCCTTTTGTGTGAAGAAGTATTTCAAACTCTTATGATCCGTATACAGTTCACACTTTTCTCCATAGAGGAAATGTCTCCATTGCTTCAAAGCATAAACACTGCTGCTAACTCCAAATCATGTGTAGGATAGTTGAGTTCATGTGGTTTCAACTGTCTTGATCCATAAGCAATGACCTTGCGATCTTGCATCAATACACAACCTAATCCATTTTTAGATGCATCACAATATACTGTGTAAACTTTCCAGTTTCTGGTACTGCTAACACAGGTGCTGTTGTTAACTTCTCTTTGAGTTCTTGAAAACTCTTCTCACACTTCTCCGTCCATTCAAATGGAACATTCTTTCTGAGTAGCTTTGTCATTGGCCCGGCTATCTTAGAAAATCCTTCAATAAATCTCCGATAATATCCGGCCATTCCCAAAAATCCTCTAATTTCCTTAGGGTTCTTGGGTGCTTCCCAATCCAATACTGCCTTTACTTTCTCAGGATTAACTGCAATTCCCTCCTTGCTAATCACATGACCAAGAAATTCTACTTGATCCAACCAAAAACACTTACTGAACTTGGCATACAACTGATGTTCCCTTAATGTCTGCAACACAATACTCAAGTGTTGTGCATGATCTTCCTTGGTCTTGGAATAACCAGTATATCATCAATGAACACGATCACAAACTTGTCCAGATAAGGCATAAAAATCTTGTTCATCAAGTTCATGAATATTGCTGGTGCATTGGTTAGTCCAAACGGTACTACCAAGTACTCATGGTGTCCATATCTTGATACAAATGCTGTTTTGGGAATATCCTCAGGTTTAATCTTTATCTGGTGATATCCTGACCTCAGATCTATCTTGGAAAATACTCCTGCTCCTCTAACTTGATCAAAAAATCTTGTATCGTGGCAATGGGTACTTATTCTTGATGGTCACACTGTTTAGATTTCTGAAATCTCCACACATTCTTCTTCCTCCATCTCTCTTATCCACAAAGATTACTGGTGATCCCCAAGGTGATATACTTTCTCTAATGAATCCTTTAGCTTCCAACTCATCCAATTGTTCCTTAAGTTGTACCAATTCCTTGGGTCCCATCTTGTATGGTGCTTGTGCAATAGGTGTTGTACCCGGAATCAAATCTATAGTGAACTCAATTTCACGGTCCGGTGGCATTCCTGGTAACTCATCCGGAAAAACATCTTGGAATTCTTTCACCACTGGAATCTCTTCTATCTTGACCTCCTTCATGGCATTCAACTGCAGATCTGCCTGTATGTGACTATGTTTATCTCCTTGATACACAGTCCTTATTCCTCCTGGTCCTCTCAAGGATACAGTCTTTTCTGCACAATCTATTTGGGCTCCATGATCTGATAACCAATCCATCCCTAGGATGACTGCTATATCTTTCATGGGAATTACTAACAAGTCTGCGTCATAGACGCGGTCACAGATCATAATCACTTGATCCATTTTGACTTGCGTTACTAATAACTTTCCCCCGGCCGACATGACCGTAAGGGGTACTTCTAACGGCTGACATCTAATCCCATATGCATCCACAAATTGTTGCGAAATAAAAGATGTAGTAGCTCCAGTATCAAACAAAACTTTGCCAGGATACGAAAGGATTTTGAGCGTACCGATCACCGTATTGTCAGTATTGTTGACTTCCTCCAGACTGGTGCAGTTCAGCTTCCCATATGGCTTCCCTTTGTTCTTGTCCGCTGTGCTCCGTCCAAATCCTCCATTCCTTGGCTTGAATCCTCCTCCACCTTGGTTATCTCCTCCACCAGTTCCACGACTCGCCTGTTGATTCTGCCTATTTGGACAATCAGGCTTAATATGTCCAGCTTGGCCACATCCAAAACATATGATTTTGGCTTCTGGCAATCCTTTGCCATATGTCCCTCATTCCACAGCTATTGCAAATGATATTATTCATTGGGTTAGGATTTCGTGGCATAGGCTTCCTTATATCCCTTCTAAGTTTAGGCTTGAAACTTAAGTTTGGTGGTGGCCTTTGAACTTGAAACTTCCTTGGTTCCATTCTTGCCTTCTTCCTTCTTTCCTCCTGAAGTGATTTATAATAATCTCCAAGGTTATTGCTGCATCAACCAACTCCTGAACTCTTTTGGTTTAGCCAACCTCACTGCATCTTCATGAAAGAATTCAGACCCTTCATGAACCTCTTCTTCCTTTTCTCTTCAGTATCCACTTCATCCAAAGCATACCTTGATAGAATATTGAACGCATTAACATAACGTCCAACTGGTAACTCATTCTGCTCAGATTCTCAAACTCCCTCCTTTTCAACTCCATAATACTTTCAGGAACATGGGCCTCTCTAAACCTCTTCTTAAATTCCTCCCAGGTTACTACATGTCCATCTGGTAAGGTTGCTGCAATAGCTTCCCACCAGGATGCTGCAGGTCCGGTAAGCAAATGGGTTGCGTACCTAACCTTCTCCTCATCAGAACATCCTACTGTATTGAGTTTCCTTTCAGTATCTGCAATCCAATCCTCTGCATCCATAGGTTCTGGTGCTCTTGCAAAAGGTACTGGTCTTGCATTCTGGAAATCTGATAATGTTACTCCTTTGGGTGCTTCATCTCTAGCTCGCCCTGCTTGCACTTCCAGTAAGTCTTGCAGGAATTTATTCTGCCTTTCTTGATCACGACGCCTGCCTTCTTCCACCATCTGCATGTACTGCATAAAGCTTTGTTCTGTGATTGGCCTTGGTGGCATTGGTAAGCCTCCTGCTTCAGCATCTTGTTTCTGCTTGTTCTCACGCTCTTGCCTCTGCAATTCACTCTCCTCACCGAGATCCGCCATATCCCTCTAGTCCTGCTACATCGAATAAAACTCTCCATTACATTATGCATATGCACTTTGAGTCTTATTCCATGCACAAGTACTAGTCAAACAATGGAAATCCAGAAAGATCCAAAGAAAACCAAAATTTTCAAACATATACCATGTATTATACATGTAGGCTTACAAACATGGGTACAGAATTGTAACACACTCTAAAGTGAGTAGGCCTCACTTATTGCTAGCGTTCAAGCCTTACAATACGCCTTACACAACTCTGTATTATACATATAATACATCTACTGCTTCACTCCGTCGTGCTTCACTTCTCCGCATACTTCCCAGGCTTCCACCAACTATTACGGCTGGTCCTCCTGAGAATACCTGGTAACTTCACCTTCTCTTCCGGCTGATACTCAGGATCAGATGGGTAGGCTTCTAGGTCATATCGGTCATTCCAAAGTAACTATCGATGTACTTATACGCCTCTGCTTCAGCATCGTATACGCCTTCACCTCCATACTCCTCGGTATCATTATATAGACCTGTTGGCACATCATCAGTGCTACAGTAATAACTCCGAGGCTCCTCACTTGGCTCCTTCTTCGGCTGCCTAGAAGAACTTGCCCCCTGGGTATACTTAGCCTTATACATGCCTTTCTCCAAAGCATCTTCCTCATCTGAGTCAATCACAATAGGTTTACGTGCTCGTCCCAACTTTGGCTTTCCTCTAACAACACGACTAGTAACTTCTTTTCCTCATCATCCTCTGGAATCACAATAGGATCACTAGGAGTTCCCTCATAAGGTTCTTCATCCCAACCTGTGGCACATGGTACTTCAGGTTCCCAACTCTGCCAACCATTATCCTTATCTACTAAGACGTAATTTGGGTGTATGGTTTGTAGGCAGATAAACTGGGGTTTGTGGTTCTACTTCCTCAATAATCCTAACAGGTGTAGGTGGTGGTTCAGTGTATCCCTCTCAGCTTCATTCCTCAGTATCTCACTCATTTGCTTAATAACTTCAGGACTAGAGTACTCCTCTACCAGGGATTCTACCTCTCCAGCTACTACTCCGAACGTCTTATGATACGCCCGAATCATCTTGAGACAGCTATCCAGAAACTCAGCCACATCATTGGATCAGTCTTCAGGAAATTCTTATAGTCTACTGGACCCTCAAGACGGTAATTGGCACTTGGAATGGCGTTAAACGGTGTCTCTCCCAACACATGACCCTTGGATGTCCTAATAGCAGTGACTGCTCTGACAACCGCAATCTGGAAAGCTACTTCCACGTTCTTGGCTTCTCCAAAGGGCATTTTAAATCCCATCTTTAGCTCGGTTGGTAACTTGAGTGCCACCCGGTACATAGCTAAAATTGACCCGTCGTAGAAACTCATCACTTTCACTATCACCTTGGTTTGATACCAAGAAAATAGATCAGTTGCTCAAGCAGTTCAGCCCAGCTTCCCCGGAAAACACCCTTGCCCAACTCAGCATTTTTAATACGCACAGCCCTCTTGGAACCCCGTTTCTCCATCCTAGCTGTTAAAACCAAGAATCGTATAAGATTGATGTAATAATTGCATGATAATGTTATTCTCAAGTGAATATCCATCATAACAATGTAAAACTCAAATCATTCTAATGCTTCGCACACCTACAGGCTTTCCCTTTAATAGGTTTCCAACCTAAGGTCTAGCAATTGCTCTGATACCATCTGCGGTGACCCCGCACACCACTGCATATTGTAGTGTACAAGTCGTTGACATAACACCCACGGAAGGACTTATCCGTAAATATTACATCCCTCAGAGTAGTACAACAGAAACATTGGGTCCACTTTATTACACACTGCTGAATATTACAAGCCAAAATGCATAAAAACTTCAACGTCTTCCTCCGACAAGGGAGGACCATCTCTTATTGTGTGTTGACAGGAGTCAACCTACTAGCGATAGAAAGCAATAAACTAAGAACCATATTGGCTCAGCAGCTAAGTAGTACTAGTCTAGTCTTGCTCGGCCAGGTTCCTATTAGGATAAATTTAAGTCTCCACCTCCTCCTCGTCAGCGTCATCGGCTCCGTAGGCGATGATGTAGTCGACGCCTTCTACTCCTCCGGACAGATCAGGTGCTTCAAAGTACACCTCGTCGGCATGGTATGCTCCAAAGTCCACGTCTGTGACCTCCTCAGAGTCTAAGCAGGGGGTCAAAAGAGGAAAGGGTGAGCAACACTAGTGTTACTCAGCAAGCTCAAGTAATAGATGATAAGGTGTATGATGCTCTATCTACCATCCTGACCAAAAAGTCATGGATGAATATGCAAGTTTTGTAAAACATTTTTAGTAAAAGGTCCATTTTATTTTAGAAAACTATGCCCCCAGTCTCCACGGGTTTATAGTCATCACTTGGGATGCCTTTCCCGCTGCGGTCTGTATTCCCCTCCTGGAACAAGGATGTGACAGTCACAATTTCTTTGTTTTAACTCTGCAGAGCTGCACCACTTTACCCAACAGCTGCCTGGCTCTTTATGCTCTCTCAGCACACCGTGTGTGCTATAGCCAGAACTCAGGGCAACAAGTCATGTGGAGTCGCTTCCCGGCACAACGCATATCCACCCCTTATGACCCAGTCTGGTACAAAGACCAAAAACTCGTCACCACTCCCGAGCTCCTATTCCAAATCACCCTGTCGGGTGGGGACGGTATGCGCTCCCACGCTGTTGGCCGCCGCAACGGACTCAACCAGGTAATAGTCTGCCGAGGATATGCGAACAAAGGAAGAAACATCTGACGAGCCCATCCATAGTGAATCTGTTGGCTGATGCTTTAATACGGCGCTAGGATCACTGGGCCATGGGTTATTAATCCTAGGTACATACTTTCCCATACAGTGGAACCTCCACCACAACATCAATCCGTGGTTCCACTGCCAGCCAACCATATACATTTAGCAATTCACATCATTCAAAAATAGTTTTTTCTTTTTCATGCAATGATAAATTATAATACTTTGCAATTACTTTGATAAAAATAATCAATCGAGGATATGCAAGTTGGAACTTGCCTTGAGACTGATAGGTAGTGCAGTCTAAAGCTTCCGACGATTTGGGACTCGCGTGTTCTGAAAATCAATATCACTGTCTGTATCAGACAATGTTGAAAAACCAAATACATGCCAATATGCATAGAATGAGATGATTTTTATTTTCCCCAAAATTCCCCAGAGTTTTGTTAAGGATTTCTTTTGATGATTTCTTTGATTTGAATTTTAGGTAGGATGAGTAACATGACAGTCTTAATGTAGTTCAAATTATACTTTGAACTTCATACATAATTTTCCCTATTATTTTCTTTGAAAAATAATTTGAAATAATTACCAAAATACCCCTACTTGACTTGGTTCAACCAAGTCAAGACTCGGGTCCGGTCCGGTCCGGGTCGGGTCAACCGACCGGACCACTCTCTCTCTCTCACTCCTCTCACGCGCGCCCGGGCTCGCGCTCGACTCGGTCGGCTACCGTGTCGCCCGCGGCGTCGCCGCCTCGCCCCGGCCTGCTCCAGCCGTCTCCGTCGCCGTGGCGTGGGGCAAAATAATCCCCACACTCCGCTCTCCCTCTCTACTTGAGGGATTTGGGGATCGCTCCCTCTCGTGTTTGCGTGCAACCCCTCTCCCTAGGCTTAGGGTTTGGGTGTCGCCGCCGTGTTCTTCTTCTCCCGCCGGTGTGCTCGCCATGGCTCGGCGCAAGGTCTCGCCCCCTGTGCCGCCGTGGTGCACTGTGCCTGAACCTCTACTGCCGTGTGCCCCCTCCATCGGTTGCGCGGGCACTGCCTCGCCGCCGAGGAGCTACGGCCACGGTCTCCAGGTAAACTTCGTGTTCCTCCACTATCTCTACCCACTGCTAGCTCTACTAGCTGATACTCATGCCCATATGCCTCTCTGGCTTAGGATTTGGATGAGCAGATGATGCTCTGCTGCTGCTATGCTTGTATATGTGCACTGATTACCTCTCTGGGTCACTCGTGAGGTGAATGGTGTAGATCTTAGTGTGTAGATCACACCACTGTCTCTGAATGAATCATTGTGAGCTTAACTTGCTCATAGATGTGATATGTGTAATAGGAAAAATAATTCTGGGCTAGAATTAATACTAGCAGTGATGATTAGCTTATTTAGAACATGATTTGCTCAGGTTTTGCTTGCTGTGACGCCTCCATGTTGAGTTACACAGCAAGCTTGCTTGGTTAGCATGCTTTTATGCTTTCCTGTGCTTCCTCTAAGTGCACAACTTTGATATGTACAGCTAATCCAGCTCTGCTGGTTCATTGGCTTGTGTGCTTTGATAAAAACAGAATAAGAACAGATAATATACTAAAAATAGTTCCCTTGCTTCTGTAGATGCTCAAACAAATGGTAAAACACTCAACTTCACTCCCTTTCATCTCCATATCCTATTTCTTGCACAAAACAGAAGTACTCTACTTGCAAATCAACTTCTATAGCACCATACCTTGCTGAGCAAGGTTCTGTTAAGAACAGATGCTAATTCAGCACTCAAGCATGGTTCTGTCAAATGACAGAACCTGCTAAATCACTCTCTAGCACTTATGTATCAACCTCTGTTGTAGAGCAGCTAGAGCTACGAAAGAGCTCTGGTCTTGCTCCAAGGTTCAACCGTCTCTTCTGGACTGCACCTTGTGGGTCTACCTTCTCCTCCTTGTTGCTTGACATCTCCTAAGTTTTAATGGCTTGTGGTGGATGGTTTAGGTAATTTCCATGATTGGCTTGTGGTTTGTGGTTGTTCTTGGTGAAGAACAGATGGAAATGGTGCTGCTGGATGTGTTGTGCTTGTGAATATGTGTGATTTGTGTTTGCTGAAATTTTTATGAGCCGGGGCTTTGAACTGGTGCTGATTATATACTGTTTTGATGTTTCATGTGCTTGTGACACCAGGATAATTGGCTTGTGATGATTCACCTGCTTGCAGTGGCTTTCCTTGCCTCGAGCTGCCTATTTGGACTACTTTAACACTCCTTTTAACACTGGAGATAGACTCCAGTCTGCTGCTGCTCAGTTCGTCTCCCCTTGGGGATAAAACTTGGTTCTGCTGCTCAGTTCATCTCCCCTTGGTGATAAAACTTGAGTCACAGCCGAGTCATTGATCGTATCTTGATCTAGATATTTTGCTGGTTTGCTTGGCTGTGAAGTATGTGATTAGTGAATGTCGGTTTGAGATGTTTTAACTCAAGTGTATGTGTAATTAAGCTAGTCATTAGCTTAATAAGTGGGAATTAGGATCCATTTGTCAATTAATGGCAAATGTGATACCATTAAGTTGCCTTTGCTTTTATTTGCTTCCTGGTTTTAATTGTGGAGATGTGAATTCATGAGTTGCTTTGCTTAAATGATCATGAGATCAAAATGCTCAATTAGCACTTGTTGCCTTTGATGTTTGTTGCCTAAAGGTGATTTCTGTTAAGTGCTATGCTTAAGCCTTGCCCCTAATGTTGCCTTCGGATTCAATGAGCATGATCAAACAGATCAGTCCCTTTGTTGCCTCAGGATTTTATTTGCATTCTCCACACTAGTCTAACCAAACCATAGTTTTGGTTAGGCTGAACCAGGTCTCATATATTAACATGCCAGCACCAAATGGTGTTGGCAACATTTTAACACTAACCCCAATTTCTTCTTATTTTTGTTGTTTGTTTTGCAGGTTGAAGATCCTCTGAAAATTCAGAAGTGAAGATGTAGTTTTAGGATTTTTATTTATACTCTTTTGTAATATCATCACTTGTTGTAATAATATAGTTGTAATTTTGGTTATAATGGACAGATTGTATTATTTGAGTTGTTTGGAAATGTGTTGATATATTCTTGTAAAGAAGATGGATTCAAACATGTGGTGTTGTAATTAAATTTGTATTTGTTGAAGAAAAGATGTTCATGTGTTTGAATGTTTGATATTATGTGTATATATCTTGTCTTGCTATCAATTGATATGATTCATTCCTTTTTGTTATGAATTATATAACTTGTGTTGTAGAAATATATTGTGTGTGTATATAAGATTGGATAAGATATAGAATTGTGTTAAATTGAAGAACTTATAAATAGGTCATGTCAAAATTTTACATGTCCATTTTGAAAAGGTAGGGTTTTAAAATAAGTAGTGGGGTCTATCGACACCACTCGACTATCTATCGATGTCTGACTCCCAGACCCTCGACACTCGTCTGGTATCGACTCCCGACTCTTTTAACTCAAAAGCGCGAAAATTATCCAGATTTTACCAAAAGATGCATGAATGCACAAATGCAGTTCCTATATCTACCCTCTCGAGTCCTATAACTGCGGGGTATTACACTATGCGCCTCCCTCAAGAAAGCGGGACAAGCGGGACATCTTGGTGTTGACAAGGGAGAGGACACAACGGAGAAGGAGAAGGACGGGAGGCCAAGGGGGAAGAACAACTCGAAGGCTGAGCAGAGACGCGATGCAACGACCCTTGCGTTGCAAGACACTTTGAGCGGGTTCCTATCCCAAAAGGATAAAACCTGTGACAAGAAGAGAGGAGAGAAAAGGAACGCCTCGAGAGAGAGGCGTCTTCCAAGCTCTTCTTCGAATTGCAAAAGAAGAGGCTCGACATAGAAGACAAGAACGCTCGGACCCGGGCACAGGGCACAGGAGGTCGAGATCAGGGGCAAGGAGGCCGAGGCAAGGACCAAGGAGGCCGACGTGAAGGCCAGGGAGGTGGAGCTGAAGGCCAAGGACCTTGGACTCGCCCTACGGGCCGAGGAGGCCCGGATCATGGACATGGACATCTAGACCTTCACCCCTAGGAAGAAGGCCTACTATGAGAAGAAGCAAAGGCAGTACATGGATCAGGTTTGATCTATTCTCGGTCTCTTCTACTTATTTGATTTGAACTATGGCCAACATGACCGGAAAACATGGCCGATGGCCGAAACATGTAATATTTTGGGCACACCTGGAGACATGGTCGATGGCCGCTACTTGTAATATTTTGGGCACACCTCGACATGGCCCGTGTGAGGCCGGTATGTATGTTTTTATTATCTTTTAGTACTAGTTTTGGTGCAATGTTGGGGGCGTCGGAGACTATGGCCACCATGCCCCAAAATGATCAAAATGATCAAAAACCCTGTCCGGGCGGACTCAATGCGTTGGCCCGTTGGGGGTAGTGGCCGGAAAGGGACGGACATGGCCCAGACATGGGTCCTTTTGGCGACGCAAATGGACCAAACGCGGACTAAACGCGCGTCCGTTTGCGTCGCCCCGTTGAAGTCATCCTTAGTACATTCTCGACAAAGTAGTCGATGTCGGCTTTGGTATTCCTCTCTGGTACATCAACCATGAATGACTCGATCACCAGCGCCCCAAGACTGCCTTCAATGACCTCTGGGTGGACCGTCAAAATAGATAAATAGTTCTAGACAATAAAAAAAATGTATTTAAAATCACTAGAAAAAACTCTCAAAATAATATCTATCTTAACTTTTTCCTACTCCTACGTTTTAAGAATCCTGCCAGTCAAAGAGGCATTCGAAGAGAATCTCACTCTCGTCTTTATTCTTTTCCTCGGTCCGGTCACTTTGTTTTAACCACGGAATTAACCACAGTTAATCACATCTTCTGTTCTTAGATTTTTTTTAGTTACTTCCGCTGGTATTCTTTGAAAATTGAAATACATAAATCTGTATCAATATGGCATACACATGCAAGAGCGGTAATAGAAAAAAAATGAAAAGCAGCTGGGCCTATTTTCTTACCGTTTGGACGGGGGCCTTATTGTGCTGGGCGACGACGGAGGTGCACTGGTTGCCGGCTGGCTCCCGGCGGTGAAACCTCCGTACGTACTCCATCTTCTCCAGTCCGCCAGCTGCCTCGCCAGACCCGCCACTCCACTGCTGCTTCCGTCGTCCATCTCAGGCAGATGATGGGATTGAAGACGAAGAAACTGTACTCTTATAGGGCGCGTTTGGTAGGCTGCATGCTTTTCTCACCTGCGTCGGGTAGGTTGGGGAGGGCAGTGCTAGGCTACAACGTGATTTGGGCAATGTTGGGCTAGTTGTTTGGTAGCCTGCATCAGAAAACGAGTCACATTTGGTCCAATATTTGGTTGCACTGCGTTTCCGTTTTCGGCTCTGCAAAACCGACCTCCTCTTGTTTGACAGTGTGAAAAACACACAGAAAGAGTGATAGAGTCATGAAAAGGAAGATCATGAAGCACAAAGCAGCTACTTAACACTGACTAACCACTGTTTTCGTTAGGGGAATACACCCACTGACCCAAAATAGAGGGGTTCTTACTTACACCCCACAAGCTAAGCGGTTAAGAGTTTGGTTACAGGTGCAATCTGTGCACCTGAGAAGTACTTACACCAGGGGAACACTCCCCTGGCATCAAAAGAAGAAGAGCATACAAAACAACTGCTCTTCAAGCAACCTACAGTCAACTAGAACTCACTTGGGATGAACTGGACAGACAAAGACCTCCTGAGTAGAGCTGGTGAACCTGAACAACTTCACCTTCAAGCCGTCGCCGTCAAACTTGAAGACGAGAACGTCTCCGATGTCCAGCTTGATCTCCTTGGTGAAGTCTTCCCATCCTTTGAACATGACAAGGTGATCTTCGAACCACCTCACCTGGACGAAGTACTCACAACATGTAACAGCCCAAAGTTCGGAAACCTAAAAACCCGAGTAAAATTTTCGCTTTTGTGTTGCATTGCATCATGGCATCCATATTAAGTTGCTAAACAACACACAAATTGGGTTTGACAACATTAGAAAACAAAATGCTAAACTTGTTTAAACAAAATCTCAAATCAAGGGAGGCACTCAACTTGCAAAACAAAATTACTTTGACATGTTATATTTGTCAAGGAAGTTCCAAGGGTTGAAAACAATGTTTTGCAATTGCTATAAATATTACAAAAAGAACAACATTTTGGAATTTAGCAAAATGCCTAAATCTAACACTATGAATAAAAGTTGGTCAAAACAATTTATTTATAAACCCCAATTTTTGTGGAGCAACTAAATGACCAGGGGAGCATTTCCAAATTATTTCATAATTTTTGGAAGTGTTTAAGTTGCTCAACTAATTCAAATACAGCTGCTGGAGTTTTAAAAGAAATAGAGAAAGGACCAATCTGTGATTGAAATATTTCTGCCAGGGTTTTTTGCGAAAATGTCATCTTCCTCGACGTTGTAGCGACCGAAGCCCTCGCTCCCGCCGGACCAGCACCACTGCCGCACGCCGCGCCAGGCCCTCCCCTCGCTGCCACTACCTGCAGAAGAAGGGCGCACGAGGCCGCACCTGCTCCCTCCCCCGAGTTTCCCCGTTTCCCCTTTCTCTACGCTCCTGTGAGCTCGCCGACCTAGCCGCCATGGTCGTGCTCGTCGCCGCCGCGTGAGGAGCTCCCGGGCAAATCGACGGGCCCCAGCACCTCCGCCGTGCTTTTATCTCCCTCCTCGTGGAAGGAATCGGCCGGAGACGCCGCGGCTCGACGCCGCCGTGTCCTTCTTCGCCGCTGTCGCCCGAGCTCCGCCGCGCCCGATTTTGTCGCCGTCGCTGCATCCCCGACCCCGCCGTCTTCTCCACGTGCTTGAGGGTGAGTACCTGGCCCGTGCTGGCCTTTCTCCTCCTCCCCTCTCTCGCTAACTCCTCACGATGATCCACGCCGTGCCGCCCGCACGTCGCCGTCGCCGTTGCATCGCACGGCCGGTCACAGAAGCGGCCTAAGCTGGCCTAAAGGCCGTTTCCCTCGGGCCTCTAACCGGCCTTGGGGCCGGCCCAAACTGGGCTGCGAGCCGGACGCCACTGTCACATGGCCGGCCTTTTAGCCGGCCCAGACCAGGCAGAGGGCCGGTCCCCTCTGTTGCTAGGCCGGCCAGCCGGCCGGCCTTCCAGCCGGCCCAGACCGGGCTGGAGGCCGGGTGTACTGTTTTTTTTAGAGGTTCCTTTTTCTAATTCCTCTCCGTTTGCGCATGCTTCCCGCTACTCCCTCGCGCTTTAGGGACATCGAATCCGATGTTTGTCGTGCTTCATATCCCTCTCTCGAATTCATGTAACTAAAATATTGTCGTTGCTAAAAATAACTTAATTAAAATATTAAATTTAAAAGAAGAATTTATAAAAGTAATAACTCTTATCGGGACCTCCGAAAAATGTGTTCGATATACCAAAATGTTCAGAAAAATATGAATCACCTAGAATCATCATCATCATGCATAATTGCTCACAATTACAATAATGTGCTCTAGTAGTAATTATAATCACTAAGTTTAAATATGGGGTTTATTCCAAATAATGCCATAAATATAATGGGGACCCCATTTAACTTGTTGATCATGTTCAATGCTTCTAGGGTGCATTTAAAAAGGTCATATCATCATTTTTGTATGCATTGCACAATTGCCATGTGTTGATTGTTGTTTTTGCTTTCCGGTGTTGTTTGCTCTCCGGTAGATCATGAGTTCGGAGTTGGAAATCATTACTCCGACGAGCAGTTTGACTCCTCCGCTCAACAAGGCAAGCGTAACCCCCCCCCCCTCTCTGAGCATATCTTATCCTATTTTCCGCAAGTATGTTCTCCGCTATAATATTGCATGCGGTTTCAAATGTCAATTTATTGGATTAGAGTATCCCATAGTTGCATTAAGTTTCCGATGCCCATACCTGTTCCCCTCCTATTAACCATAGGTTTGTATTGTTGGCCTGAGCTACTTTACTATGCTATGTTGATGCTTAGCCATTCTTAGTAGATGTGCATATGTACGATGGATGGTGGATGTTGGAAACAGGTGTTGAGATGTGTGGTTGATGGTGGAGAATTGTGGAGACAGGTAATAAAATGCTTAAAGGCGTGGATGAGAGGCCACTGTGGTTGTGGTGTTTTGTCTCGTTCTCGTCGCCTAGGTGCGAGTTATGTACCTCTTGAACCAAGACGAGCGTGCAACCATGCGTGAGGCCTATGCAATTGCAGGAACCCTCATAGACTAAATAACTCGAGCGGGGCTAGCCAGGGTCCTCTAGTTCGGGCTTCCATTTGCGCGTGCGTGATGATGGTGGGTGAAATGAGATGAGGATTGTGGTGTTAGGAAAATAAGTGGCCGTGGGGCGGGTGTTGCAGGCACTGGCTGTCCTGCCGCCACTGATGATCCTGGAAAGTCCTTAACGAGGGAGAAGTCGACACCGCTCCCACCCAGCCGGCTTTCCAAGGAAGAGAGCTAATTGTACAGGCAATGGGCCGGACGGTACGCGTGGCGAAGGAGCTGGGGCCCCTCGGGACTCCGGGGACTTCCACTTTGTACACCCCTGCAGGGATAAATCTTTTCGAAAAGCCGTGTCCGCGGTTATGGACGACTTGGGAATGGACGATGATCATAGAATAACTTTAACGGAATGATTAAAAACTGAGTACTAAAGGTACTACTAATAACCAAGGTTGTCTTCCTCGAGGGTGATTCGGGGAGGTGCCTAGTAGATAGGTGATGAGAATGGTGATGGTTATGATGGAAATGGTTACCAGAAAAGAGTTACTTCTTACCCCTTTTCAAAATAATCTGATTAGTCGATGTCATGGAGTTATGTCTTTTTAAAATAAAATCAGTTTTATGCAAAACAGCCATAAAACCTTGAAAGCCAATCATCGAGCATATATTAGCTCTTAATCTTGCGAGTTCGTCGAACTCAACGTCGTTTGCTTATTTTCAGGAGAGGACTTCACCGACCTCGAAGGTGGGTTCTTTGTGGACGTCGACGAGTAGTTTGGGGTTCCCAGGTGGCAGCTTGGGACATCCCGGAACAGCTGGCGCTGGATGTTTATTTGCAGGCCTCTTAGGCCATAATTTGGTTCTTGTTGTTTAGAACAACACACTTCGCTTCCGCATGTTGTAATGTGGGGTCTGTGACCTCTGGTTGTCATTTGCTATCTTTCTCTATTATAAGAGTTGAACTATAATGATTTTGTGTCGTAGAGTCTGTGATGTGCCAGTTGTTCCACAAGTCTTGATCTCTCTATTATGCTTTGATAGTGTGCCTGCTGGTATCGGATAACCGGAGACACAGTATCTCTGTATAGCAGTCAGGTCGGGGCGCCACACAACAATTGGTGGTGCGGAGTGGAATGCAAAACTTTGGCTCCTTGCCTTCCTTCACCTTGGGCTTCATCAGCTTCCACTTGTCTACCAACAACGTCTGGATGTCAGGCGGGAAGACGATCGAATGGAGATCGTCATCCTTCACCTCCAGGAAGAAACGTCGGGAAACTATGCCATCAGAAGAGTATCCCAGTCGTGGCTGACGACCCATATCTCGTTCCCCTTTGCGCTTCTTGTTCGTCATCTCCTTCAACGCAAGATCATGAACTGCAGGTAATGGAACATCATGAAGATCAAGCAATGCAAGATCATGTGCAATGCATGTAATGGAACATCATGAAGTGCTGGCAATGCAAGATCATGAACTGCAGGTAATGGAACATCATGAAGATCAGGCAATGCAAGATCATGAACTGCAGGTAATGGAACATCATGAAGTGCATGCAATGCAAGATCATGTGCAGTGCATGTAATGGAACAACATGAAGCTAACATGACACACAATGTGCAGGGCAAAATGAATAATCAATGAGTGTATGCAGCACATCTACAATGCTGGCAATGAAAGAAGATGAACATGGACAGAAACTGAATCCTAATGGCGAACTACAACAAATCTGTAGTGCAAAGGAAGAACACACAGCACATCTACAATGCTCAATCCTACACAGATCTGCAATACGATGAACATGGACAGAAACTGAATCCTAATTGACGACGGTTGGTACCACTTTTACCGAACGGGGCATCGAGGACCGGCGCCGGTTGCCGAAGGTGGAGTGACGGTTGCCGGTGGTCGAGGACGAGCGACGGTTCGAGGTGGAGGACGAGCGACGGTTGCCGGTGGAGCGACGGTTGCCGGAGGAGGAGAAGGTCTTGCCGCTGCGAAGCTTGGAAGCGGGTACTGGTTCGCCGGAACATGGACCGGAACCTGAACCAGAAGGGGGAACCCAGGCGGCGGCCCAAGAAGCGGCGGAGCAGCGGCTCGAGGAGGACGAGTTGGCGGTGGCCTCGTCGGCGCAAAGCTATGCACTGGGGCTTCCTGGACCGGCACCGGGACCAGATTGGGGAACCCAGTCGCCGGACCAAGAGGTCGCCTCACAGCGGTTGCATGCGTTGCCGCTTGGACTGCCCTTGCAGATTCAGCAATCCTCCGCGTCTCCGAAGCCGCCATCACCGCTGGGCTTGGGCGATGCGAAATCGGCGGCGGACGCTTCATGGGCGGGAGGAGAGCGGGGTCAATCTGCGCCCCCGCAGTGTGACCACCACCGGCGGCCCCCGTCTCGAACTCCCACATGGCTCTCGCCACCGAACTGCAGGATGCGTGATGGCCGATGGGACCGCGAGCCGGCGGCGGGGGAGGAGGAGGCGGAGGAGCCGCCGCCATTGGGGTTTTCTTGGACGGTGAGAGAGATGTGATGGGACGTGAGAGCGGTGATAGTCAGAAGAGGCATGGGTGCGGGGGGGGGGGGGGGTTATGGCGCTTCTCCAGGCGTGCAGCCGGCGCCACGTTTCTTCTCCACACGGCCTGGCTACGTGGAAACGGCCGATTCGGCCGTTCCCATGGGGCCTAGCCCGAGGGTGCTTTAGAAACCACGCTGGCTAGGCCCAGCTGTTAGTGTCCTAGATTAACTTCTTTCGGTTGATCGACGTGTTCATGTGTGTGTGTGTGTGTGAGAAACAGAGAGGGGAATTGGAGTACCTTCTCCGTGGGTCGACGAACTCGAGGCCGAGGCCATGGTGGCCGAGGCAGTGGTGGCGTGGCGGTGCTGTGGCGGCGGTGAAGCTTCCTGTCGGCACAACGCTAACCCTAGATCGGATTGGGGATGTCGGTGGGGTGTGGCGGCGTACAGTGAACCTCGTACTGTGTGCCTGCCGGCCCCCACCTCTTTATATAGCGCTGGCGACAGGGGCCCACCAACCATTAGGGTTGGGCGCCCCCGATCAGGGCGCAGTCAAAGGGCCCGGTGGGCCGTTGGGCCCACACGGGGTGGAGATCAATCTAACATTCTCCCCCTTGATCTCAACTTTTACTTTTAACTTTTACCTTTTACTTTACTCGTTTCATCACCGATTAGTACATAGAGCATGTTTCATCGTCACAGCTCAATTGCCGATAGAATCAGACAGCCACTATATACTTTTCAGTTTTGAAACAAAAACTTTACTTTTGGGCCTCTATGATCCAGGAATCATAGGCTTTCCATTAATCCCATGCCGGCTATGTGTTTCTGGAACACATCGGGTGGTAAGCCTTTCGTTAGCGGATCCGCAAGCATTTCCTTTGTCCTTATATGCTCGAGACTTATAGTTTGATCCTGGATCTTATCTTTCACAACATAATACTTTATATCTATTGCCTTTGTAGCATTACTCGACTTGTTGTTGTGAGCATAGAATACTGCGGGCTGGTTGTCACAGTACATCTTTAGTGGTTTGTCAATACAATCTACCACTTTCAAGTCGGGTATAAATTTCTTTAACCATATCGCCTGTCCCGTGGCCTCATAACATGCTATAAATTCTGCATACATCGTGGATGCAGCAACTAATGACTGTTTGGAGCTTTTCCACGAAATAGCCCCTCCTGCGAGAGTGAACACGTACCCTGACGTGGACTTCCTATCATCTTTGTCTCCCGCAAAATCTGCGTCTGAATACCCTCTTAGTTCTAGGGAATCAGATCTTCTATATGTTAGCATGAGGTCTTTTGCGCCTTGTACATAACGCAATGCTTTCTTTACCATGTTCCAGTGTTCATGGCCTGGATTTTCTTGATATCTACCGAGTACCCCGGTGATAAAAGCTAAGTCAGGGCGAGTGCACACTTGTGCATACTGTAAGCTTCCAACAGCCGAAGCATATGGTACTGCTTTCATTCGATCGATCTCATATTGACTTTTGGGACATTGAAATTTCCCAAAACTATCGCCCTTGACTATCGGAGCAGGTGATGCGCTACTTTTATGCATATTATATTTCTTTAGAACCTTTTCTAAATATGCCTTTTGTGATAGTCCTAGCACTCCATTCTTTCTATCCCGGTGAATTTCTATGCCCAAAACATATGAAGCTTCACCAAGATCTTTCATATCAAAATTTGAGGACAAGAATTTCTTTGTTTCTAGTAGTAGACTGACATCATTGCTTGCAAGCAAGATATCATCCACGTACAGAATTAGGAAAATATATTTCCACTTTTAAACTTTGCATAAATGCAGTTGTCCTCAACATTCTCTTTAAAACCAAAACTTTTAATTGTATTATTGAACTTTAAATACCACTGTCTAGAGGCTTGCTTTAACCCATAAATGGATTTCTTTAGGCGGCATCCCATATGTTCCTTCCCCTCCATGAAAAAACCGTGGGTTGTTTCATGTAAACATTTTCTTCTAAATCTCCATTTAGAAATGCCGTCTTTACATCCATTTGATGCAACTCTAAATCAAAATGCGCAACTAGTGCCATGATGATTCTGAAAGAATCCTTACATGAGACCGGAGAAAATGTCTCATTGTAATCTACCCCTTCTCTTTGCGTAAAGCCTTTTGCCACAAGTCGCGCTTTATACTTTTCTACGTTCCCATTGGAGTCATACTTTGTTTTGTAGACCCATTTGCAGCCTACTGTTTTGGCTCCTTTAGGAATTTCCTCTAAATCCCAAACATTGTTAGAACTCATCGATTTCATCTCGTCTTCCATGGCTTCCAGCCACTTCGAAGAGTGAACGCTTCTCATGGCTTCTTCATATGAAGTGGGATCTTCTTCCATATGAACTGTTTCTGTATTATAAACTCTATAATCACTAGAAATAGCTGATTTCCTAGCTCTTTTAGACCTTCTAAGAGTCTCATTCTCTGGCACATCATGTGTCTCAACGTGCGACTCTTCTTCTAAATGTGGCTGTCGTCGCTCCCTTTCATGCTCAACAACGGGTTGAGTCGGCTCCTGACGGACAGGTTCCGAATCTTGCCTCGTTGTGGTCACGGGTGGAGTTACAACAGGTGCTTGCACCACAACCTCTGGGATTATCGGTGCAGGTACAACAGGTAGGGCGAAAAATGGCTCATGGATCATCGGAAAAGGTGCACACACCCTCTTCTCCTCAAGATCAATTTTCCGGCCTACCATGCTCCCCCTCATCATTTCGTCCTCCAAGAAGACCGCGTGTCTCGTTTCTACAAACTTTGTGTATCTGTCTGCACAGTAGAAACGATAACCTTTTGATCTATCAGGATAGCCAATGAAATGGCAAGTTACTGTTTTGGGGTCTAACTTTGCAATGTGGGATTAAAAACTTTTGCCTCAGCTGGGCTCCCCCAGACTTTTAAGTGGCGTAGAGAAGGAACTTTCCCTGTCCACAACTCGTACGGTGTTTTGGGCACCGACTTACTTGGTACTCTGTTGAGAATGTGAATGGCGGTTTTTAACGCCTCCATCCATAATCCCAATGGCAGTGTGGAATAACTCATCATACTGCGCACCATATCCATAAGAGTACGGTTACGCCTTTCAGCTACTCCATTTTGCTGTGGTTCGCCCGGCATAGAATACTGGGCGACTATTCCATTTTCCTGTAAAAACCTTGCAAAAGGTCCAGGTACTTGACCATATGGAGTGTGCCGACCATAGTACTCCCCCCCACGGTCGGACCTGACTATTTTAATTCTTTTATCATGTTGATTTTCAACTTCAGCTTTGAATATTTTAAATTTATCCAATGCTTCAGATCTTTCTTTAATTGGATAAATATAACCATATCGGGAGTAATCATCTGTGAACGTTATGAACGAGTCATAACCATCCACACTTTTCACCGGAAATGGTCCACATATATCAGTGTGAATAATTTCTAGTGTCGCGGTGCTTCGGTTTGCACCCTTTTTAATTTGTTTTACGTATTTTCCTTTTATGCAATCTATGCATTGTTCAATATCTGAGAACTCTAACGGAGGAAGAATATCATTTTTAACGAGGCTTTCTATTCTTCCCCTCGAAATATGGCCTAATCGACAGTGCCATAACTTCGACGAGTCATGAGTTCGCTTTCTTTTCTTTTGTTCTTTGTTCGACAAGGAATTTGTTCATTCACATTACTCACAGAATGCACTTTTTCACGCAAGGATAACAAATAAAGCTTATCATGAAGTAAAGCAATACCCACACAAGCATCTTTAAACCATATGGCACACTTGCCATGACCGAAATAACATTCATAACTGTCTTTATCCAACACGATACACTTATTAAGTTTCTGTGAATCGAAGGAACAAATAAAACATCTCTAAGCATAATATTGAAACCATCAGCTAGCTCCAAGGAGATGTCGCCAACAGCTTCAACTTCTGCTTGAACTCCATTTGCGACTTCAATGTGTCTTTCGCTTCTTTGCAAAGTCCTTGTCGAATGGAATCCCTGTAAAGAATTTGCAACATGAACAGTTGCACCTGAGTCAATCCACCAAGTAGATTTTGAAAACTGTGTATACAGGGATTCATTTACAAAAGAAACTGTGTCTTTACCTCTTTTCCATTATCATCTTGAGCCAATCTGGGCAATCTTGCTTGAAATGCCCTTTCTTCTTGCAGTGGTGGCAGGTGTCTTTGTCCACTTGCTGATACTGCTGGGGACCTTTGCCATGTGGCTTATACTGGGAGGACCTTTGCCATATGGCTTAGAAGGGGAACCGTTGTAGTTCCTGTTCTTGTTGTCCTTCACAAAGTTCAAGGAGCCCCCATTCTGGGACTTCAGCCTTTCCTCTTCTTGCGACAGCATGGCAATGGTCTTTTCAATGTCCCATTTTTCAGGCGACACATTGTAGTTGATGATGAAATTTTCAAATTGTGGTGGCAGTGAAGCCATCACCAAGTGAACTATGAGTGCAGGCTTGAGCTCCAGATCAGCCTCCATGGACTTAAGCTTAGCAGCCATGTTGCTCATTCTGAGAATGTGCTCCCTTATTCCATGTGAACCTCCATGATACTTTTCTGTCACCAGCTGTCTGAGCAGCTGGGTAGCATATGTCTTTGAAGAACCAGTAAACTGGCTCTTTATCTTTTGGAGATACTCTCCCACAGAGGTACACTCTTCAATTGAGCCCACAATAGCGTTCTCAACTGTGTTCTTTATGAATGCCATGCACTTTTTGTTGGCGTTCACCCACTTTTGGTTCTCTAGGGTGTAACCCATCTCTACTGGACCATAGTCCAGCTGCTTTTTCTGCCAAGCAGAATCATCATCATCAGATGCTCTCACTGGCTCTGCTGGCTTGACTGGCTGTGGAGTACTCACAACCCAGTCGACCTCAGCGCAGACAAAAGCCAGCTCGACTTTCTTCCACCACTCAGCGTAGTTGTCACCCCTGAGCGTCGGAACGTCCTTGAGGCAACTCATCAGGTGAAAACTTCCTGAAACCACAAGGATATAAGATAACAAAAAACAATTGCATGTAATAATCCAACGTTGGTATAAATTAAAACATACAACCGTTTGTGCAATTAAAACTATATTACCGTTGGGCAATAAAAGAAATAAATGCACCTTTAAGACAGATCATAATCATGTTATTAACAACGTTGGTCATTTAACAACAAAATCATAATCATCATTAAAATCACTTTATCATGCTTTCAATTCTCACTTTAAATCACAATAATGCTATTAATAACGTTGGTCAAATAATAGCAGAATCATAATCACATTAATATCATTTTAATCATGCTTTTAATTTTCACTTTATTGCTTTTATGCAATTTCTTTTAAGTATTTGCAGCGGAAACTTTTAAATAAATAATATACTCTTTATACTTTTCAGAAAAAATTCTGTAACTTTTCTTCTAAACAAATATTTCGTTGGATCAATTTGAATAGAATTCAAAACTATATGAAAATTGTCCAAAAACTAGACAAAAAACATCAACTTTGCTCTGTTAAAAGAAAAATAACAGAAAAACCTTTTTCTGTGCAAAAAAACAGTCGGCCCATGGCCTTTCGCTATCTGTCGCGCGCGGCAGCGCTTAACAGCGGCCCGCGGCCCGTCAGCGGCCGCGCTAACAGCCGCGCGCGGCGACGCCGTTCGCGGCCTGTTTGGCCCACGACCTGTCTCTTTTGGCCCAGCCCACGGCTCGCGCTATCTGTCGCCCACGGCGACGCCGGGAACGGCCCACGGCCGCGGTCTGAAGCAGCTTTCGGCCCATCGGCCCATCTGCGCGCTAGGGTTCGTTTCCTGGCCGTCGGATTGAATCCGACGGTCCAGCGGGATTCTCGCCGGATCAAAACGTCGACGCGGCCGTCCCGAGCTAAACCCTAGCCGCAAACAAAATTCTTTCTCTCGCCTTCTTCCCTTTCCCGTGCTCCCACCGCGGCGGCTCCGCGATTCCGGCCGCCGGCCACCGGCGACCATGCCGGAGACGGCGCTGTCAGCCACCGCTCCGTGCGAGCAGCTCTCTCCCTCTCCCTTTTCTTCGCACCCGAGAGAGACGGCCGGAGCACGTCCTTTCCCGGCGTTCGGCGACCCGCACACGGTGGCGCTGCGCTGCGCTCGCCAGAGGAGCGTGCAGCAGACTTGGTCCAGCGCGCTTCTCCGTCGAACGTGGCGAGTGCGCCGCCACCCGTGGCGGCTGTGCGAAAAACGGTGGCGACGGCCCGAGGCCGCGATGCCCTTTGCCCCTTGCGGGGTTTCATCTTCTTCCCGATGCCCCAGTCGGTGCGCATCGGGATCGAGAGGATTGACGCGGCCGTGACGGCGGCGTCCTTTGCCGGTGAACCGGTGAGTTTCCTTTTCCCCTTCCCTAGAGTTAGGGTTAGGGTTTCTGTTGGGAGGGGATTTCTTTTGCTTTTGCTACCGAAAAAATAAAAACTAGGATCTATTGTGCTCTGATACCATTGTTAGTGTCCTAGATTAACTTCTTTCGATAGATCGACGTGTTCATGTGTGTGTGTGTGTGTGAGAAACAGAGAGGGAGAGAGGGGAATTGGAGTACCTTCTCCGTGGGTCGACGAACTCGAGGCCGAGGCCATGGTGGCCGAGGCAGTGGTGGCGTGGCGGTGCTGTGGCGGCGGTGAAGCTTCCCGTCGGCACAGCGCTAACCCTAGATCGGATTGGGGATGTCGGTGGGGTGTGGCGGCGCACAGTGAACCTCGTACTGTGTGCCCGCCGGCCCCCACCTCTTTATATAGCGCTGGCGACAGGGGCCCACCAACCATTAGGGTTGGGCGCCCCCGATCAGGGCGCAGTCAAAGGGCCCGGTGGGCCGTTGGGCCCACACGGGGTGGAGATCAATCTAACACCAGCACGCTTCACAGGCTACCAAACACGAGAACGTTGCAGCTGGCGGGCCGGGCTGGGCTTCATGCAGGCCACCAAACGCGCCCATAGAAGAGGATCAAGATGCCCCATAGATGTGATGTGATGTACGTCACTACTGCCGGTATCAGTAGCAACGCTCTCGTGGAGATTTGCTCTTGGATTGTGCAGACAAGCAAGCGCGCCTAGCTCATGTACGATACGGAAGGCCATGGCAACGGGAGAGACAATGAGGAAACGAAAGCCGGGTCCGGTGCATGCTTTTTAGGCTTTTTCGCCAAGCTGTTGAACTCACTCTTAACCGGCACGCGCCTTTTCCGGTGCCCGGTATGTTTTCTGTAAGAGCGGCCACAGTGTCTCGCCAACCAAATACCAGTACCAAATGCCAAAATAGCTTTTGGCATCGGTTTCCACTATTTCGGAGGTGATGCCAAAAATTGGTGAAAAGAGTGAACCCTCTTTGCTCTCATGCCAAATTCGTTTGGACGATAAGAAACAGTGATCTCATGTCGGATGTCACTCTCCTACATCTTGCATGTGGAGAGCAGGCTATCCTGTCCTCAATTAATCAATTATTCAGTGTTTTCATCAGTGGGTGCGTTTTCAGGACTGAAGCGCCAAGCAAGGAGAGATAACCGAGATTTGAGAACTTCTGGTCAACGGAATATGCTGTCAACCTCAGAGGTCAGAGCTTACTAAAGATGCGCATGCTATTGCCAGCATTAGTAGGCTATATCGCTTTTATTTTCTCTGGCAAAGTTGTGGATAATCTCCATGAGATGGCCGCAATTAGGTGTACATCGTTATCAAAAGGGCATAAGGTTGCTGATACTTCAACCTCTTTACGGCTGATGTGACTTCACATTTGAGTGCAAGACAACAGAAATATCGAATCAGTGCAAGACAAACTGAGAGGTTGAAGCTAAATGTGCGCGAGAGAGATGTTTTGGGCGGCTACATGAGATTGTCAAATCGTTTCTCTTTCCTAAAAGATGTACTGGTCGATCATAACCAAATAACACACTTCCACTGTTTCCACGAAGACATGGTCAACATAATATACTCCATCTGATCCGCAATAACTGACATAAGAAGTGAGCTACCACGACACAAAATTGTACAGGGCTGGCGACAGTTCTGATAATGTTTCCCGAATGATTTGTGAGCTTGCTTATAGCATCACCGTAGTCAAACCATTGTCCACGATATGCAACAGAGCATATGCTAGTGGGGACATGCACCTAAGGTGTATTTCCAACTTTCCATGTTACAAGAGAAAAAACGAGAACTTCTAACATGGAAGCTTGCCATACTGCAAGCGTGAGTGCATGGCATGTATACGACAATCTGTTTATCAATCCACAGCCTGTTTACTTGGATATCGAACTTGGAATGTTCTTACCAATATGGAGTGCCATACTGTCAGCAAAAAATATGCCCACAACGTGAAGACTATTTTGACCGTAGACCCGGAATGTTGCTCAGTCCCATCTTTTTAAGGATAAGCTTAGTCAGTGCAGGAGGGTTATTGAGCCCCAAACTTCTACTGAACTCATTGGCCAGTGATACAAGCTGGTACTTATCACGGCCGATTTGTTTATTTGAATTATAGTAACCAAGCCATGCTTGATAAGCAGACTCCTTATCTTTAACCTCCACATGTGCAAGAGCCTTCTCAACCTGTAAACAAATAAGCAAATGAGAAACATAACATCATGCCCCATGCCAACCTATCAAGTAACTTAAGTAGACTAATATATATAGAGTAAAACTCCATGTATGATATAGCTCTCAGCTAATCTGCCACCTCAGACCAGCCATCTACACTTACGCTGACAGAGAAAATTTTCAACTTATTTGCTGGATTCATCCTATTATGTGGCATTAAGACCTTGGAATGGCTTTGGTAAACTACATTCAGGAACTTCTAGAAATTCACAGCTAATGTGGTGGAAGATTAGATAGACACAAACTTACAAAAACATCTAAACATAAAAAATAATTTACCAGAAAACTATCATAACCAAACGGTTCCCGGATAGCTCTATCATTGATTGATAAATGAAAACGAATGTGCATTGACCATTGCTATTGCATCTTGAGACACTAACTATAAGATTTGCACTGCTGAAGTAGCTGATGTACCTTTCGCTTAGTGTCAAGATCAATTAGTGGTAGCGTAGCCTCTGTAATGGGCAAATCTTTGATACTTCTCAAGAAGAATTCTTCCCATGGTGCCAACAGTAAAACTCCACTCCCCTCATTACCTTTGCGACCAGTTCTACCAAGACGGTGGATATATTGCTCTCTATCAGAAGGAACTCCCAACTGCAATGACCATGATATGGCATCAGTTCATTCTAATTTATATAACTCAAAGATGTGTAAGAGACACAAAGATAGGCATGCTCGTATTTAGTTGCAACTAACTATTTATAGTTGTATGCAGAAAGATCTGTCTGAGTGGTTAGAAACAGCAAAGCAGAAAAACTCATCATCTGTAAGTAAATAAGTAAAGCAAATGGACAAGTATAGTGTAAGAGGTTGGTTACCTGCACAACTAGTGTGACATTGGGATAATCAACACCCCTGGCAGACACATCAGAGCTAACAAGAATGAGACCCTTTGATTCCTTGAATTCTTTTGATATCCTCGTTCTGTAACTTTGTGGCTTTCTGGAGTGAATCTCACGTACATTCAACTTCAGTTCAGACAGAAGTTTGGCAACAAGACTCGTTACCTTTGCCGTTGTACAAAACACAATCACCTGCGTTTGTTGTCTTGTCATTAATCTGTTTATAATACAGAGCAGTGACTACGAAATGCACTGCAAAGTCGATAATGGAATTACCTTGTAGTCAACATTTTCCGACATATGGTCTGTTAGAAGACCATATAGGATAGAGAATTGTTTGTCCAGTGGTGCAACTAAATGCATTTGTTTCACCTGAATATGGTAATAATAAGCATCAGTAATAAATGCATTTGTATAAAAGCAGTGTAGAAGCAATTAACATTCATATGGTCTATAATATACCTGCGAGTGTGTTTCTTCACTTCCTTCTTGAACAGTGTTGACAAATTCAAGATCTCTTTTCATGGCAACATGACATACTTGACGAACCTAGAATAAGCAGTGCAAATTTAGTATATGTGGACCAAATAAACTGATGATGACTCGAGCATGTTTACTGGCTGTACCTCATCTGGAACTGTAGCAGAAAATAAGAGTGTTTGGCGTTGTTTGGGCAGTGCAGCTACTATTCTCTCAATATCAGTTCGGAACCCCATATCTAGCAAGCGGTCAGCTTCGTCAAGAATAAGGATTTTTACGCCCATCAATCTAGTAGCAAACCCTGGTGTGTTCTCCATATGATCCTTAAGCCTTCCCGGTGTAGCTACCAAAATCTGCATATTAGCATTATTTTCAGATCACAACATGTGACCATATGAGTAGCAAGGATGGTTAAGCAAGTTATTTTCAATCACCTGGCAAGGGTTCGTATGCATGCGTTTCTGCTCAAGAGCCATCCTAGTACCACCAATTACAAGTTGTACTCCAATTGATGTATGGAACTTAAGAAGTTTGTTTGCCTCTGCAGCAGCCTGATCAGCAAGCTCACGTGTAGGGCACACGACAACAACACTAATGGGAGGTCTTTTCTTATCATGGTCATGAGGTGGCAATTTGGAAACAACTTCAACGGCCGGAAGCTGAACATAAAACAATGATGAATTACAATTTAAAATTTAACAAAGGCCCAAACGTAAGCAGAAGAAAAATCACTACTCAAGCAGGGTATTCACCAAGAATGCTACAGTTTTTCCAGTTCCTGTCCTTGCTTTGGCCAGGACATCCTTCCCTACAGAGAAAAAGGCTTGTTAGATTGTCAGCGGTGACTCAAAGGATGCAATTCAAGCTATCATATTTTCCACAATAACATGGAGTATCTGATTTTATTTCCCAAAAGCATAGTTCATAACTAAATATCGTTCAGGCCGACTCTCAAATCAACTCAAGGTTCAAACTGCGTTTCTTGTGCCATAAGAATATAGGATGATAGTTACAGTTGCCAAAAAAAAATCTATCCCAATATCTCCTATCCCGTCAAAACAACTTTATTTGCTAACACACCAAATCCATCTTCAGTACCCAAGTTCAGCAAGCTTACCTACTTACTATTTCAATTATATGTATTTAGGTTTCGGAAGGCTCAGAAGTAATTGAGGGAATTCAGCATTCTATACATCTGTTGTTAAAACCAGTCAAATGTTTATACCTGTTTCAGGAATCTAGACATGGGTCATGTTTGTTTTAAGACAGTCGAGAGCTTACAACTTAGAGAAACTATGGGAGTATCAGCACTATAAGGCAACAGCCAAATTCACTGATGTGTATTCATATTAACTGAACTGTATTGGTTTTTGCAAAGACGGTGAAAAAATTCCGTATAACTCATCAATAAAAGATCTGGGCAATTCACTCATGCATGCTCAGAACTTCAGAATATTGTGCTTTTGCCTTGAAATAACAATGTTGGCAATCTGATTGCCTAAATGAATTGGATTGATGGTGTGATCATAAGAGAGGAACTGCAGGAAGAACAAAGGGACAAAGAAGACGAAGGTTTAGACAACTGAAGGATGCAGAAGTGAGTCAAGCTGTGAACTGAGTTGTGGTCAGTGTGCACAAAATAGCATAGATATATGAGTATTTGACTTGTGGGCGTGTGAAGCGATAAACAGAAAGGTTTTCACAAGGGGACATTGTGTAAGGGTAAACTCAGCTATGTGAGGTACTTTTG
The DNA here is from genome assembly GCA_947311845.1 of Poa pratensis. Classification (NCBI taxonomy): domain Eukaryota; kingdom Viridiplantae; phylum Streptophyta; class Magnoliopsida; order Poales; family Poaceae; genus Poa; species Poa pratensis. The sequence continues at coordinate 68,276,498 of CAMZMU010000074.1, forward strand.
TGTTCTCTCATCTTAGCTTTCACGATAACCTTAGCTTTTAAGTGTTCATTATCTATCATCTTAGCTTTCATGGTAACCTTTTAAATAAGGAGTCAATATACTTCCATTTTTTCCATACCGATGTCTTTGGAACACAGAATTTTGACCAGAAGCAGAGCAAATGCTGCAAGTTTCTAATGACCTGATCCTCCTGCCAGTTATCAAAGTTAGGCCATTAAAATCCTTTGAGTCCCAACATATGAGCAGTTGGACACAATAAAGCAATTATTTATTTTTTCTCCGCCACCAAAGCTTTTCAAGACCATTAAAGTAAAGAAAGAAGTAACATATGTGAGTGATGCACAGATGCATGTCAAGAAAAGGGAAAATGGAGGTCTAAGTGGGCGAGCAATAGGTGGTCTATGTTTAACCAAGAAACGGTGGAAGAGATTTCTAGAAAATGGAGGTGCATGGAGCATATGCTTCAAATTGAAAAGATAAAAGACTATATATAGATAGTGGTAGGATATAGTGTCCGTCCATTGGTGTAAGTTGTAACCCACGAGTCATAACAACTATGTGGGGAAATATGCATAGCATAAAGTAAAATCATAACTATTTTAACACATACAAACAGCACCGTGCTAACCTTTAAGTATAATAGGAAGAGTGGCCTCCTGAACTGCAGTCATCCGCTCATACCCAGCAGCTTTAACACCTTTTAGTGTCAAGGGAGACAGAGCACATTCATCAAACCTGTGATGTAGGAGGGAAGATCCAACAGGATAGGGTATATTAGGTTACGCATATGGCCAGTTATAGTCTTATAAATCATATGGACGTAATAAGGCAATAAAATCTAACCATGATCATAGAACATGCCTGACTATAGTTTCCATAAAATATATCATTTACATCAAAGTATCACAAGCTGCAGCGACATAAAGCAAACATATATAAAAAAATCTATCGTAATATACAATAATTGCTGTACAAGCAGTATAAAAGTAGGATAATTTAGCAATGGGATAGTTTGGTTCACCCTCAATACTATGCTACAACATCAACATATGCTGCTTCAAATAAACCCAGGGTGGTGTTAGAAAGTAACAGCTTAACAAACAAGAACATAATCTAAGCTCCTTAAACTAAGGCATGATTGCGAAAATAGTCACTGCCTCCATCCTCTGTTTTCCATAGGCGTGTGACCAAGATTCTATTAAATGCTAGGCGCTGATTGAGCATTTTGCCTCTGCTTCTCTCTTTTCTGAAGGATTAAAGCGCTAAGCGCACGTTTGAGCGCAGTTGAGCACTATCTGTTTTGCCTCGGCTCAGCGCCTAAGTGAACTTTTGCGTGCCCTTAGGCGCACTTTTTATAAATTGGCAGTCATGATGGTCTGAAATGTACATCATTTGTCAACTTTCAGTACAAAAGCTAACCGATGCAGCTAGACGAAATCAATCCTAATTGAGATAACTCGGTCACATGTTCTAGTAAAGCGTGATTAGGCCCCTAAGCGTGACCGTGAACAAGATGTCAAGACATAATTTCTTTGCTGCCCTTAAGGTCGCAGAAGTTATCAGAATTGAGGACAAAACTGTAACTTTAACACATCCAAAGGATAGCAGAACCTGTTATACCATGAGTAAAACAAAACCTAATGTTTGTTTGTACTTGATGGGAGGCTTTTTGGCCATGTTGGAAGCAGAAGTTTTTATTAACGGCATATGGTAACCAAGTATAGTAATAATTTGCATGAATGTATTGATATTTAGAAAACTAACAATTAGCCAATAAAAAAAGTAAATAAAAAGATCCGCTAAAGAGATAGCAAGCACTTGTACAGCAGCCTTCACGACTCAAATATTCTTACATGATCACAAAGTAAAAAATCTAACTGGTTTTCATAGAGATAAAAACAATACACGGCACAAAGATAAACATTCCATAACACTTAATTAGAGAAACTTTGAGCAAGAGCTACCTTGTCTGACTCAGATACGAATCACCACCTTCAGTGCCTCTTGTGCCCACTACACCCTCCTGTTCATCTGGCTCTCCTTCAACTGACTCAAAAGACATGGCGTCCTTAGTTGCACTATTCACCAAATCCTCCTCGCCACCATCATCACCAGAGGTATCATCCTCAAAGCCTGATGGCCCATCATCCTCATCAACTTCCCCTGATTCGCTATCACTCTCTGACGAACCAAGATCAAACGTTTTCCCACCCCTTGGCCGACGGTCAGCAAAATCCACATCCCTTACTTTACCTCCTCTGCTTGAAGAACCTGACATCCTTCCAGCACGGCCCCGACTACCCCTGCGAGACCCAAAACCAACTTCTTCCCCGCTGTCATCCTCGTCGTCATCTAAATCACTTCCCCTGCCTCCTCTGCTTGAAGAACCTGACATCCTTCCACCACGGCCCCGACTGCCCCTGCGAGACCCGAAACCAACTTCTTCCCCACTGTCATCCTCGTCGTCATCCAAATCACTTCCCCTGCCTCCTCTGCGTGACAAACCTGAGTCCCTTCCACCACGACCTCTCCTTCCCCTGGGAGATCCAAACCCAGATTCTTCTTCATCCAGATCACCATACCTCCCTCCCCTGTGTGACATACCTGATGCCCTCCCGCCCCTGCCACGCTGTCCCCTAGCAGACCGAAATCCAGCATCATCACCAAAATCACCTCCCCTCCCACCTCTCTGTGAAAACCCTGAAGACATCCCGCCCCTCCCTCGCCTTCCCCTTGCAGAACCAAACCCAACCTCATCATCATCACTGAGATCACTACTCGCCACCCTTCCCCTTCGCTCAAAGCCAGGCCTATCGCCGCCAAACCGGCCACCGCCGCGACTATCACCGCCGAACCGGCCACCACCGCGACTGTCGCTTCCGAATCGACCACCACGCCTATCACCGCCGAACCGACCACCACGACTGTCGCCGCCGAATCGACCCCCACGCCTCTCGCCGCCAAACTCACGGCCACGCCTCTCGCCACCAAAATCACCGTCATCAAACCTTGATCTCGAAGGCGAATCTCTCCCTCTTCCTCGGCCCCCTCTCGAGGCAGCGGGCCTGCGGGTGTCGCCCTCGTCGCCGCTGCTGACCCCGAGGTGGAAGGAGTCGGTCTTGAGGTCACTGACCCAGTCGCTGAGGTCGGCCTCGTCGTCGATCAGGCTCTTCGAGGCGCCGGCGGCGCGCGAGGAGAGGAACCGGGTGCCGATGGGGACGGCGGCGCCATTTCGCGGCGGGAGCGGGTGCAGGTGGCAGAGAGGGTCGGTACGGTGGGATGCGGAGGCGGCCGCCGCGCGGCGGAGGAGGCCGAGCAGGTGGAGGCGGCCTCCCATGGCGGAGGCGCGGGGTTGAGCTTTAGGGTTTAAGCGAGACGGCGGCGCCTCTGGGATTTGGGGGTTTAGGTTCAGGCTCAGAGGAATGCATATGCTGATCACTGATTCACTGCGCGAGTTTGTTTTTGGTGAGCTCTGCTAGCCGTCCGATCTTTCAGATATGAGCACTCATCTTCAAGGAAGGAATGTAGGCGGTAGGCCCGGTTTTTTTGGCGGCTTTTTCAATAAGCTGCCCCTCACTAACTTTTTGGTGAAGCCGCACCTAAAATTTGGGAGGATTTCTAAATTCAGTGTTGAGTTTCTACTCCCTCCGTTCTGAATTGGAGGGAGTATTTTAGAAACCTAACTAAAATTTAGGGACGGTTTAGCAGAAAACAATGGGAGGGGCAGCTTGTCGGAGAAGCCGCCAAAGAACCGGGCCGTAATCTCCTTTCACCGAAATCGAAACCATTTGAGTGCACGACACGCCTTGTCCACATTGCTCTGCCCCACCCATGAGACGGCGTCGTGACCGTTAGGAAGTCGCGTCGGAGAAAACGTCGTCAAGAGACTGGAGCAAGCAGAGACGAGATCTGATAGAGGTTTTAGTCCACGTGTGTGGGGATACCCAGGTGGAGCAGCAGAGGCCATGATTTGACGAGGACGGGGCAATTAGACGGCCACGGGCTGCGGTGGCAGGTAGTTCGCCTGGCGGTGGCTGCAAGTGGAGATGTTCTTCATCCTCCCAGACTCGTTTTTCACTGTGACAAATCGATTCACGTGATCGAAATATACCATCGCCCAACTGAAACACTACATATCTGAAGAGAAAACTTGTAATGTGATATGGGATCCTCACTAGTCAGAACCTGAAAAAAAAATGTGTTGCCTTCTAAAGCTCTGTTTGTTTCTAGAGTATTTTTAAAAAATAGTGGGGATTATCTCGGCCAAACTCTTCAATCACAACATATATCAAAACATCATTTGTTTTTAGTGTATTGGACAATCTTTTTCCTCCCAGACTTGTTTTTCACTGTCACAAATCGATTCACGTGATCGAAATATACCATCAACCCAACTGAAACAATACATATCTGAAGTGAAAACTTGTATTGTGATATGGGATCCTCACTAGTCGGAACCTGAAAAAAAATTGTGTTGCCTTCTAAAGACTATGTTTGTTTCTAAAGTATTTAAAAAAATTGGTGGGGATTATCTCGGTTAAACCCTTAAATCACAACCTATATCAAAACATCGAAATATCGTTTGTTTTTAGTGTATTGGACAATCTTTTTCCTCCCATACTCGTTTTCACTGTCACAAATCGATTCACGTGATCGAAATATACCATCGCCCAACTGAAACACTACATATCTGAAGTGAAAACTTGTAATGTGATATGGGATCCTCACTAGTCATAACCTGAAAAAGAAAACTTGTGTTGCCTTCTAAAGGCTCTGTTTGTTTCTAGAGTATTTTAAAAAATTGGTGAGGATTATCCCGGTCAAACCCTTAAATCACAACATATCTCAAAATATCATTTATTTTTAGTGTATTGGACAAGTTTTATCCCACATTTCCCTATAAATCTTGAACTTTAGTGTGTTTTTCTCAATAAACAAAACACTACCCTGCCAAGTGGATTGGATCTCAAGTTTGAGGTTTCACCCAATCCACTAGAGGATTATCCCACCAATCCCTAAAATATCCTAGTAACAAACAAGGCCTAAATGGGATATGATGTATCATGTCGCAACTCGCAAGTCCCAACGGACATTGATTCAATTTTACTGGAAAACGGATGCATACATTTCCTAGAAGAACTCTTTCATAGCTGTTGAGGTCTTGTACGTTACACAAGCTACAGATAAGAGGTAAATGTACTTTCAGGATATCAAGTAACAAAATTTTCACCACCATCAGTCTTCGGGGTTTTTTTTTGGAACAACATTCTACGATTTACTATGGTTAAATCGAACCACGACACATGTGATGTTATCTGAGCTGTGCCGAGAGTGGGCCAATTCGGTCAGCTTCAAGGCTGCTGCCTCGGTCCCGTCCGTTGCTCCCACAAGTGAAATAATATCCTAAGTTGGTAAAAACATAAAAACACTGATTAGCAATGGAACAAATGAGATCCGTAAATGTTACAACAGATCATATTCACCATAGTCCATATCTAATTTGTGTGTGTGCGTGTTTAAAATAGATACCTCATTTCGCACAACATCCCAAAGACCATCTGTAGCAAGAACCAGGTATTCAAAATCACTGTCGACCTCTGCTTCCTGCATTATTTATAGTAGAACATGACTGGAGATTCAGCAAGTGACACTTGACAAACTTTTCCAAGAGAAAGACCTTCACAGCGAAGTTGTGTTAACAGTAGATCATTACAACGATTCCTGCACTCGGAAGTTGAGAATCAAAATAAACTTCAGAACACACCACTTCCAGTGAAGCTGTGTTAACTGCTTGAGGCCTTTTGTCTTAAAATAAACTGTATCATATGACAAATATCGTTGTCATTCTACTGTTTAAAGATATAAGTGCAATATCGTCAGAGTAGTGGTTATCCTTATCTCAAGTAACCTGCATATCTACTTGTTGACATGCCTCTCTAGAAAAATAACTACAGCAATAGCAAAATCCTGAAGGCTTGCCAAGCAGCTTTGTATGGCAGTTACACCCAGAAAAGTATTTTCAACATGCCCCAGTGACAACCTTACATATTACTATTAAACAGGGCTTAACCTCGGATCTTTGCTTCATCCGACACCTCTTTCACTTCCCACTTAATATACCAGAAAAAAATGTCATCTCTCACACGAAATTGATGTAGCCCTTCCCACCTCCCAAACTCCAAAAATAAATGAGGAAAAGTAAAATATTCCACAAAAGAACACCTTCTCATAATAAAATCACAATATCATATACTCCTTCACTGAAATAAGCTCCTGAATGCGATAGATGTGAGTGCCCTTCCCATTGCAAGATCAATATTGACACCCCAATTAAAGTTGTAACTTCAGGAATGGAGTTCAGGTTGCATCAGTCAACAAATTTACAAGACAACTACATGATTTCAACTGCTTGACTCAGCTGCATTGGTTCAGATCATAGGTGATTAAAGGTGCGAGCATCCCCATATTTTCTCAACAAGATCAATCAGTAAACGGAAGTACTACCTCCGGTCCGATTTAAGTGTCGTGAGCAGAATACTACGGCTGTACAAAATACTTCTCTAGCTCACGACAGTTATTACGGATCAGAGGAATTTTTATTAGACGGACTGAATTTCCAGGTTGTGAAGGACCACGGTAAATATATTTGGATTCAAGTTGATGGTTCTTATAGTAAGTACTCATTATTTATATTCAGGTTGGTCCATAAAGTGGGTATTCATTGTTCTTCACATGAATGGAAATGGATATTGTGGTCTACAAAAGGCAAAAACAGCACGGTAGAACTGGCTTCCCCCCTCGATAAACATTATAGTACTGAGCTGATTAAAGTTTAAGGGACTGAGAACTGATGCAGAACTAAACATATATTAGATACCTGAATGTCAGGTTCTGCTATCACATATTTCTTCAATCCACGATTGCCAAATGCACGGGACATCGCCAGAATTCCATCAACCCTCCAAGTATAACCTGCAGAATAGCTCATATGAAAACAGAAGAACAAACAATAATTGATACAGTGCTTGTAAAGAACCTTCAACTATTAAAAAAATAGGACAAACGATAATTAGACATGCGCATAATTAGTTGTGGTGTCAACATTTTAAAATGGATTCGAAGCAGCAAAAGTTCAGGTGGCTTAAAGCTCCCTGTTGACGCCTCAAAAACATTAGTTGCGTGAGGTAATAAGCTTAGGAAGTCTTACCATCATAACTAACTCTACCTCCAGCATTCTCAACTCTCGTTTGCTCATCTCTTCTGTTAGGTTTATGGTCATCTGAGAGTGGTATAGCTAGAAAATATAGGAATAAACATGTCTTGTTATATGCTCCATGGTTAAAGAAAAAACCATACAGTAATTAGTGTTCACAGTTTGTGCAATATAGCAACATAACAAAGTATGCACACACAAATGGATTAAGAAATCTGAGGTGAACGCTTTATAAATTTTAGTAGGCCATAGTAGTTTTCAATTCTTACCAGCAATAAAAATAAATAAATCACTCCTTGACAACTGAGATTCAGAAGACACATGCCCAATTTCTAGAAAATATAATTTAAGCAAGTTTGAAACTACTATTGAGTTATAGTACAAGGATATGATATCCACTGAGATTCAGGGTAATACTAAGCATTGGTAGCTACTAGCTATAAGTCATACTGTATATCAGAAAGAATGATGTTTACTAACAAAATAACGTAAACCTACTATTAACTACAGAACAAGGATATGCTAGCCACTGGATGAAAGAGAGTTCCAGGGTATACTAAGCATCGGTAGCTGTTAGTGGTATTGGATATTAGAAAGAAGGATGCTTACTAAGAAAGCAACACGGTAAGAGAAATCACCTTTGCTGCCTTTTAAAGCAATAGCACGCGAATCACCAACATTTGCAACATATAATTGGTCACCGATCACTACAGCAGTCAACGCTGTCGAACCATCCTGCCTATAAGGAATGGATACCGACTCTAAGAAATCAGCATCAGTTTTCAAGAAGACCGTCTCTGCAAAAGTAATAACAATGATAAGATAAGTATTATGTGCCACTGGGAAGGGCCTTATTATGCAAAATGGTATAGCCAAACAGAAGGAAAAACACATTACTCAGAGCAAGCTTTGGGTTTTCCAGGAATTGAGGATGCTTCACAAGATTGTCAAGCAGATGTTCCTTTAGGTATTCAGCTGCCAGTGCTCCTGCATGGCCTATTATACCAAATCTTTGTAAACATAAACATGGTAGACAAGGAATCACAAAATAATGAAAGCAAGTTTGAAGACAATACCATCAAATACACCAAACAGGCTAACTGTCACTCCCTCGATTTTAGCAAACTTTATGTCATAGCGATCCTCCATAGTAGGTCTCCTCCCTTAAAAGTTGAGTATCCACAGCTCAGCTTACCATCCTCACTGCCAACAAATTGTTTATATTACATCGATCCAAATAGTATGTCAACCTCTGACATGACGATGGATCATCAGCACGGGAAGTAAAACGAATTGCACGTCGAAGCTAGCTAGAGGTTAATGGCCAGAAGGTAAACCTACTCACGATGTGTGTGCGTGTGCGTGTGTGTGTGTTTTTAGAAGTATTCACAATGAAATACCGTCGCCCTCACTACTAGGATAGTACAAAGTTACTGTTTAAGATGTTTCAGAAGCTACTGAAGCATAAATGCATTGCATCCTATTTTCGATCACACGCTTCAGTATAAGTGGTACTGGGTCATTCCTTAGCATTTTATCCACCCGGTATCTATCTATCTCCCCTTCAAAAAAAAGTACTCCTATGATGTTTGTTACTGGAGATTTCTCTTGGCCGTACCACAAGTCCAGGTAGAATGCCAGTGGCGCACATTGGCATGAACCCATCATCACTAGACGAGATGAGCACTAAATTACCTCTCGAAGCCGCCGCTAATCAAGCCACGCAGCACCGCCGCGCCGCGCCGCGGCTGCATCTGCGGTAGGGCCGGCGAGGACGAGGAGGGGGATTCAGGCGTCGTCCAGCCCCCGGAGCCTGGGGCCACGGCACGGAACCCGCGCCACACGCGGCCTTGGACGGGGGCGCTCACCTCCCGCCGGCCCGCCGCCGCAATGCCGACCAGGCCGCGCAGGCTAGCGGCAGCGGCGCGCGTCATCCCTAGCAGTCGGAGGTCTCGAGCTTCTGGAAGGGGCGAGAGTGAGCCGCCTGGTTCTGGATGAGGGGAAAAGAGCCGGCAGGATACGCAAGGGTCGTGTTGGAGTTGGACGCTTCGCCTCTGAAGCCTGAACACTTGCCCAGTTCCACTCATGAAACCGTGCAATTCGACGTTACGAAGGCACATTGCCCAAATAAACATGCCAATAAACATTTGTACTACCATTGATCTCCAAGACGATCATCGACATGTGAATTATGAAAATCATTCGTGTAAGACTTATGTAAAGGCTATGTAATTGTTATGGTGTAAAACAAACAGTTGAGACTCGCACGGCAGCGATAAGGCTAGTCACAATGGGTAATAACTAAAATTAGTAACATACATATTTAACTGGACTATGTTACCAGCTCTATAGTGGATAGTAACATGGGTGTGGTGTCATACTTGATCTTCTCCACCGCTTCCCACAGATAAGTAATGTGTTCTACAACTGTGGATCGAAAGTGTTGTGGCAAGCTGGAAATTGACATAACAGTAGAATTTTGTATTGAGATAAGTAATGTGTTTATGTAAATTTCTGTGAAAAGATGAACTGTTTGTTTACCCCGAAATATATGGTGACCAGGAGAAATGTCCACCTGGATAAATTAATTAACAGGCATTAGCAAGTGCCGACTGAACCGTCATTCCAAAAGAGTCCAGCTTCCCAGGAAATTGACATAACAGTAGAGGAGGAAGGGGCAGGAAATAAACAGCTTGTTTTTTAATCGAAGCCAGCACATGGGGGAGGGGGCAATGCTCCCCCTACTTGCAGTAAGTTTCACATTGGTCCTCATGCGGCCAACTCCTCTACACGACTGATGCCTGCAATTATATGAAATATTTTTAATCATGTCTAGCTATCTACACAAACAATACTTATTTTGTTAGTTTAATTATTGTATGTACCATAAATACTTGTTTTTTGCTAACCATATATTTTGGAATGACTAAAATTATTCATAAATCTCAACAGACCATATATTTTGGAATTTCTTAAAAAATTAACAGGCCTTACACTGAGGAACGGAGGATTCAGGAACAGATGGAATTTAATTTAACAGCAGTTCAGGCAGAGCTCATGGTGATTTCAAAGCAGTGCACTAAACAATAAGGCGATGAACCATAGGTGTTGATTCACAATGATTAGCCAAAAGTGTAATATCGTCTAAGCATATGTGAGTAACTACGTGAAGAAATGTTGTTGGAGATGATGGTCTTGCGGCGTTTCTTGATACTCCAGGAGATCGCCGCTGCAGATGGTGGAACCTTTGCAGTTGCAACACTGAGTTTCCCCGAGTTCTCTAAATTCCTTCGATAGCAATTTGGGCATCTTGGGGGGGGGGGGGGGGGGGGGATTCCACACTTGACGGGCACGGTGGCAACAACTGAGGAGGTGGTCCACATTTTCGAGTTGATCACATGAGGGGCAGGGGATCTTCACAGTTGGTGGTAGAAACGGCGGGCGTTCATGGGGAATCGTTGGCGCCAGGCAAACGAACTAAGATCATGCACTTCTAGGGGGCAACATTCCTCTAGAACTTTGTGGCTTGATCATCTATATAGAGCTGCCTGGAAAAAACTGGCATAGAAAATTCTATTTGAGAGACACTCGTGCGAGTGATGGCAAAGGCAGGAATCATGTCAGTCCGAAACGAGTTGAATGACCATGAGGATGGGTTGTAGGATTGCCAGTTCCGAAGCTGTTTTAGCGGAAAGTCGAGGAACAAGAGAGGCGAAGATGGAGGTATCGACGATGAAATATATGTTGGCATTTTGGCGAGTAGAGTGAGAGAAGAGAAGAGGGCAGTCCAGGAGAGGAGTCTTATCGAGCCAGGCATCAAGCCAAATGGTGAAGTTTCCCTGTTGCCTATAGTAACCAAGGAGTGGAGACAAAAAGAAGGAAGACATAGGACCAAGACACAGAAATTTTCGTTAGGAAATCCTATGAATGGATCAACGTCCACATGGGGTGTCAAGGAAGTGAGTGTATCCCATATCTCGTCCAGATGGGGAGTCAAGGAAGTGAAGAGTAAGAACAACCCACTTCATTCATATCCAACACCCACTAAAACAGAACGAAAATAATATATAAGAGGTATTCTTACTCGTTGGATGTAGAGAACAAGATACCCTACTAGGACGAATAATTCAGAAAGGCATTAGTAAAAAGAGGATGGCAGCTCAAGGATATGACAATAGCATCGATTTGTCGTAGAAACTATACCTGAATCTCATTCAAATCTGCATTCAAAAAGCAAATTAACGATATATACATTTTTATATTATCCCTAGTGTTTGTGTAAAATTGGAGGAAATATAAAATATTATCGAGTACTATTCGAGTGTCTAATCTGCAAGCAATTTAAAAATTCCATGGTGGGTCGGGCCTAGGGCCTAGGCCGGTCAGTCAACGGCGTAGACCCCGTCGTCGTTGTACCACGAGCGTCCCTCCCTCCTCCAGTCCAGTCCACGACCACGACCACCATGCCCCCCGTCAAAGCTTCCTCCCGTCCCGCTTCTCCACCATTACACCCCACCACCCGTCTCCTCCGTCCATCCCGCCTAACACGCGCAACGGCGCAAGGAGAGAGGAAACCCTCCTGAAACCCTAGGTAAGCTTCCACCTCCTCTGCCCCCGACCTATTGCAAGTCTTTTGTCCGTTTGAACTTTCTGTAGTTAGTTTGGCCGCCTCCGGGTGCGCGATTTCGCGGCGGAGTTTGGTGGGCTCTGCAGACTGCCCGCCGTGGGAACAGTATGATCGTACTGTAGCCTGTCTAGTGTGTGCGATTTTTTTGTTTCCTGTTAATTTCCTATTGTCAGTTCGAGCAGAGAAGTTACGTTCCGATGCTGTGGTTGTATAGGTTGCGGGTTCGGATTTGTGGTCGCCAGAGTTGTAGGCGGAACCGGTGGAGGGTTAATTTCAGCGAGGCTTACTCTGGCATTTTGACATTACTCTGCTTCTTTTGCTTGTTGCAGCAGCAATTTTTTTGGTGTTAAAGGATCAATCTAATCATTTATTAGCGGTGGGCAGTTGATTAGTTCTTGTATGCGCTGTCTCTTTGGTACTTGTTCTAGTGCATTGGTCGAATGGGATGGCCACGAAAATGTGGGGATGTTGGAAAACTGTCGCATGTAAAAACATCTGCAGTGGTATTTATGCTTGCTGTCCTAGTTACCTTGATCAGACTAGCACATTTGTACCACCTAGTGTTTGATATTACCCGTGTGGAGTTCACCCAGGGAATTCAGGGGCATCTATAATTCAACTTGTAATGATTTTGTTTCTGCTCCAGGAAGCCACTAAGGTTACTTTGGATCAGAAGCTAACCAGCTAGGATTCTTTAATAAGGCGGGGTTGGCACTTTGCTAGCATTAAAATACCTTCCTGCGGATGAAGAGCCGAATTGACTCTCTTGTGAGACCATGTCACCGTGTCCAACTTTCATGCAGATTAAGGATCAATTGGGCTGGGCTACTATGAAGCCATAACAGAACATGTCTCCCTTGGATATGCTCAAACGACCTAGTTTAATAATAGCCTAGGTAAGCAAGTTAGGAGAGTGATCGAGGTGCACCCTAAACCATATTCATGCAGACCATCTTCCCTCAAAAAGAAAAAAAATCCCGCAATCCATAGTTCAATATTTTACTTTCGCTTTAGTAGTATTTGTTTGCCTGAGATTATATTGGAGGGCCATTTGAAATGGAGCGTTGCATGAAAATCTTTGCACCTTATCACGCTGGAAAATTTTAAGAACCTGTAATTTGAAGATTATCTCTTTTGAAGCCCGGCCCGAAAATCACGGGCTTGGGCCTTAAATTTAGGCCCGACGGTCGGGACAGGCCTGGGCTTTGTATTTTGTGCATTTCAGGAAGAAGCCCGGCCCGTCGGACTTTCGGGCTTTTTGACCGGTCCGGGCCTGGATTTTTTGTGTCAAGCTTTTCTAGGCCCGGCCCGACACATGGCCAGTTATAATTTCATCCATCATGATTTTGTTTCTACTCATGGAATCTTCCGAATCACAGTTTATCATTTTCCGGTTGACAATATTCAAGCTATCTCACTGGATATGTCTGTCAGATTTATTAAGGAATTGTTGGTATATAAAGTTATAGTTTGCTGATTACATATGCTTGATAATCATCAGGAAACTCGATTTATGCAATTCTTGAAGAATTGATCCATCCTCTTAGAAGCTAACTGTTGGCCTAATGGAGATGATGATGGAAAGAGACGACAAATATGTTAGGTCAACTTCTTATACCCCCTGTTGTTTGAGATAATTTCTAGAGAACAATGGTTTGCCAAATTTACAGCCTTCAACTATGTTTTATTGTAAGTTAGCAACACAACACATGTGAATACTAGTGTAATTGATCCTGAAGTAAAACAAGGGTACATGGAACTTTGGTGTTTCAACTAGAATCACACAGTACTATGACTAGTCCCTCTACCTCAAAATGAGTCAATGAAGTCATCTGCCTCTAAAACTGTACTAAAAGCTACACATTGTTTTCTCCCTCTTGGGAATAGAAGCAGCACAAATTCGTTTGGTTTTATGTAAAGAATGAACCACAGGTGAACAACTCATGTTATAACGGTTCTGAATGTTGTGTTTGCTTCATGATATGTGCAGATTTCAGGACTGGAGATCACCAGATCCATCTGTTAACTCAGAGAACATAGTTTCACCACGCAGACATAATGTACTCAGATCACTTAAAGAAAGAACTGATGGAGTATTTACTTTCCTTGGAAACTGTTTCCGTTCTGAAACCTTAAAGAAATCAATGCTGGATGACAGAAAATCTACACCAAAAATTCTTCACCCTCAAGGACCATTTCTGCAAAGATGGAACAAGATATTCGTGTTATCATGTATTTTTGCAGTTTCCTTGGACCCATTGTTCCTCTATATACCGGTTATCAATGATCAAAATACTTGCTGGTATTTGGATAGGAAGTTGAAAATTACAGCAAGTGTCTTGCGCTCTGTCACAGATATGTTCTACATACTCCATATGGGATTTCAGTTTTGGACAGGCTTTATCACATCTTCCTCTACAAATTTTGGTAGGGGTGTATTGGTCGAGGATAGATATGCTATAGCAAAGCGGTATTTGTCGACATATTTTCTGATTGATGTCTGTGCTGTCTTACCCCTCCCTCAGGTACCATTCTATTTACTAAAGCAGGCTTCGCATGCAGCATTTGATCACATCATAGTAGATGCTCCTCTATATGAGAAATTGTATCCGTTACCCTGGTAGCCCGTGCATGAAACTATGTAAAAGTAGATGTTTATAGGTTCCAGGAACTATATTATGCGTAAAACAAATCGCCTGTTTCAAGAGTTATACTGTTACCTTGTACCAATTCACACATTGGAAAACTGATTGAAACATATATATAGATAAATAATTATACTAATGGTCTGTTTGAGGATTTTTTTTGTAATTTGTAGTGCCGATAGTGCAGTTGAAAGGACAATGATGTCGCCTAGAGGGGGGGGGGGGGGGGGGGGGGTGAATAGGCGATTAAAACTTTTCCGGTTTAGACTTGCTAATTGCGGAATAAAACTAGGTGTTTAAATTGACAAGCCAACAACCTAGATAAACTAGGCTTACCTATGTGCACCAACAGCTTATGCTAAGCAAGACAAGCAACAAGGTGATAGCAATATAGAATACTTCAAGCACGAAGGCTATCACAATGTAAAGTGCATAAGTAAAAAGCTCGGGTATAGAAATAACCGAAGCACGCGGAGACGAGGATGTATTCCCGAGTTCCTTCTTGAAAGGGAGTATGTCTCGTTGGAGAGGTGTGAACCGACACAACGGTTCAACAACCACAAAGGTTTCACCCTCTTCTCCGATGAACCGCACCACAAAGGTTTGGTTCACCTTCCACTATCGGTATTCCTTCGAGACGGAATCCAGAGCCTTTCAACAACAATCCAGGGCACAACCCACAATGGGATTGGGGGCTCCCGAACGGCTTTCAACAACAATCCGAGGCACCACCCACAAAGGGATTGGGGGCTCCCGAACGGCTTCAAGTGACCACACAAGGGTCCAACCACCACAAAGGCGTCTAGGGCCCGAAGACCCAAGAGTAACAAGTTCACAAGATTTCAACTTCCACGAATCCTCGTGGAGAGCACACCGATGCACCAAATGCACAAGGCAAGAGCACAAGTGCTCAAGTCCTCCACTCTCAAATTCCAACAAAGCAACAAATGCTTATGGGGGAATAAGAGAGGAAGAACAAAGAGGAGAACCACACAAGATCTCCAAGAACTAGATCCACTATGTTCCCCTCACTTAGAGGAGATATTGATTGGTGGAAATGTAGATCTAGGTCTTCTCCTTCAATCCTCCAAAGATCAAAGAGTTTGGGTGGAGGGATTGGGAGATATCAAAGAAATGAGCTTGCAACAATGGAGGAGAGAGAAAGCAAAGGTTGCTGTGCTCAGCTAGCTGGCTGGAGGAAGGTGGAGGGGTATTTATACCCCTCCCAGAAAAGTAGCCGTTGCAGCCAGATTCACACCGGAGTTTCCGGTCCAAGTGACCGGATACTCCGGCCTGGGGCGGAAACTCCGGCCCCCACCAGGAGGTGAACAACAAATAGACGAGAGAAGCTCAGGCAGAAACTCCGGCCCCTGGGACCGGAAACTCCGGCCTGGGGCGGATACTCCGGCCCCTTGGGCCGGAAACTCCGGCCCCCACCAGGGGCTGAACAAGAAAAACACTCTCCGAGGAAAACCAAGGACCGGAGACTCCGGTCCAGAAGACCGGAGACTCCGGCCTGAAAACAGTGAAACTGCAAAACCTGAAATGCAATAACTTTCTCGTATGAACTCGAAAACAGGTGAATCCAATTGCGTTGGAAAGGTAACGACAAGAGCTTTGCCACAAATATAGAGGGGATATCACACATGGAGAGATGTGGACCCTATCTCGAAGGTGGACCGATAATATTTCCAACACGAAAACGCAACAAGTTTTCCATAAGAAATCCGTTTTCGAAGTACTTGGGCTTGTCATGAAGATCACGACAAGCACCAAAACACAACAAGGAGAAAAGCCAAATAAGAACCAAGAAAGATGATATGCCAAGTATGCAACGGTATGAGCTCTCCACAAAGATGCGATCAAGTTACTCACTTGAGAACCCCTCTTGATAGTACGCCGTCTATCCTAAAACCCGGTCTCCCACTAACAACATGAGACCGGTAAAATAGAAAACCTATCAAGATCATACATTTGCCTTGCGCATTCCACTTGAGCTCGATGATGACGATCTTGCTCTCTCAAGATGGAACACCTTTCTTGATTGCTCTTTGCTTGGTGAAGATTCAAATGTTGCTCCCCCATACACCAAGATGGGAGTGCCACTCTTAGGAACATCTTCACTTGACCATTATCTCCAAATGGGTGGCAAGCTACATGCATATGATTTCTTCGAGATGCTTTTCTTGAACTTGCACTTCATCTTCTCTACATATGACCATTCTTCATATAAAACCATGAATAGAGCATTGATCATTATGTAATCTTCTAGAGTCCAACACATGAACTCCAATCTTTTCCTATGGACATGATCTACAAGAATATCTCAATGCAAACATTAGTCCATAAGGATTGTCATTAATTACCAAAACCACACATGGGGCAACACATGCACTTTCAGCAGTAACTAAGCATTTATTATCATTATCGTTATTATTGCTATTATTACAATTATTATTATTATTGTTGTTATTTGTATTGTTGTATTATTATTACTATGTCCTGCAGCCAAGCTTGTAATCCCGATCTACTTGTGTTATCAGGTGGTTATTTTGGTCGTGCTACCTAATCTTCAAGCCTCACAGTTCATGAAAGCTAAAAACATCTTGATGCTTATAGTTATATGTCAATATGTGCCTCGGCTAATCCGAATAAGACCATTGTATCTTCAAATCACCAGATCTGCTGGGATTATTGCAGAGACAGCATGGGCTGGTGCTGCTTTTAACCTCATAATTTACATGCTTGCTAGCCATGTAAGTGCTATGTTCATTAATTTCTGTACTGTGAATGATGGAAGTCAGCTATCCTTTTTTGCAATAACTCTGAAGTCAGCTATCCTTTTTTGCAATAACTCTGAAGTCAGCTGTCATGTGTGGTAAGGAATTATGTAGATTATAGATTAAAATTATGTGCGAAAGTTTGGCATGGATTATCTGTGATAGTTTGTTGATGGGGTGGGGGGGGGAGGGCCGGCGAGGGGATTCAGTACCATGGTACTTTGTCGATGTGGGCGACACCAAAATAGTAACATCAAATAGTTATGGTGACAATGGAAATATATTTGGCAAAGCTAGCTGCAACTTCTGCAAGCACAATTTCAGAGTACTAGAATGGATTATCGCTGAGTCGCTCTTCACAACTCTTACACCTTTCAGACTCTCGGATAAACTTATCAACTCTGTTATGGAGACCATTCCGGTTTGCGCCAGTTTAGGAACATTCTAGGCTTCCAGCCCCTTCTGGATTTTATATAATAACAACTTCTGTGTGTTTCTGTTACGATTTTTTCATGGCATGCCCTTGGTCTCTCCTCTGTGTCGAGATATATTCTACCACATATATGGCAATTTCATGACAGTGTTGCTAGTTGGAATTAATCTTGTCATATGAAGCTTCTGGAAGGTCCATGAAGTATTTAGGGTATGTAGGGGAACTCTAGAATTAGGAATGTTCTAGAGTAGATATTTAGGAGTAGTATGAAATATCTAAAGTTTGTAGAGTATTCTAGAAGTATGGTGTAGGGTTTGGATTGTGCCACATGGCAACAATCTAAAGGGTCATGTACAAGTATAAATAGGGGTACCACCCCTCCCTTGTAAGAAAAAGAAGAAAGAAGTTGGAAAGCTTGTAAGGCAAGATGTAGACTCAAGCATATATATGATATGTAGAACATATATGTGGTCTGTCATATATGCATATGTGTGTGTGTGTGAATCACAACTGTGTTAGAAGGGAGCTAAGTGATTAAGCTTCCAACAATTGGTATCAGAGCCATGGCGCTGGTTCTGCAAGGTGCAGGCGTTGGGGGGAGCACGGTGTCGCTCTCTTGTCCGATGCTTACGCCGGCGAACTACACCGTCTGGGCGATCAAGGTGGAGGCGATCCTCGATGCCCAGGCCTCTGGGAGGCGGTGTCACCTGAGGAGGGCCCAACGGTGGACGAGAAGAAGAACAAGACGGTGAGGGCGCAGCTCCTCGGCGCGATGTCGGAGGACATCCTCATGCAGGTGTCGACAAAGAAGACGGCGAAGGAGGTGTGGGACAGCCTCAAGACAAGGTTCGTCAGTGCCGATCGCGTCAAGAAGGCGCAGCTCTATACTCTCAAAGGCGAGTTCGACAAGCTGTACATGGAGACCGGCATATGTGAGCGCCAGGTTGTGTCCGTGGCGGTGGCGACCGGCGTATGTGAGCGCCAGGTTGTGTCCGTGGCGGTGGCGACCGGCGTATGTGAGCGCCAGGTTGTGTCGGTGGCGGTGGCAACCGGCATATGTGAGCGCCAGGTTGTGTCCGTGACGGTGGCGACCGGCGTATGTGAGCGCTAGGTTTTGTCCGTGGCGGTGGCAACCGACGTATGTGAGCGCCAGGTTGTGTCCGTGGCGGTGGCGACCGGTGTATGTGAGCACCAGGTTGTGTCGGTGGCAGTGGCGACCGGCGTATGTGAGCGCCAGGTTGTGTCTGTGGCGGTGGCGACAGGCGTATATGAGCGCGAGGTTGTGCCCGTGGCGGTGGCAACCGGCGTATGTGAGCGCCAGGTTGTGTCTGTGGCGGTGGCGACCGGCGTGCGTGCGCCAGGTCGAGTCCGTGATGCCGTTAGGAGGCGGCAGTGGTGTGATGCCGCTGCGCAGGACGGCGGTGGTATGATACCATCGTCAAGTGGAAGTGTCGGTGCGAGGCTGACGACAGTGGTGTGATGCCACTGGCACATGGAAGGTTGGTGTGAAACCGAATCGGTGGTGTGATGCCATCGCATGTGGAGTCTGTGGCCGCTAGGCCGTCACAAGACGAAGCACATGGTCCTAGAGGTGATGTGAATTTGGGGATCTACTTGATATGACAAGATTAAGGGGGAGATTGTTGGAATTAATCTTGTCATATGAAGCTTCTGGAAAGTCCATGAAGTATTTAGGGTATGGAGGAGAACTCTAGAATTAGGAATGTTCTAGAGTAGATATTTAGGAGTAGTATGAAATATCTAAAGTTTGTAGAGTATTCTAGAAGTATGGTGTAGGGTTTGGATTGTGCCACGTGGCAACAATCTAAAGGGTCATGTACAAGTATAAATAGGGGTACCACCCCTCCCATGTAAGAACAAGAAGAAAGAAGTTGGAAAGCTTGTAAGGCAAGATGTAGACTCAAGCATATATATGATATGTAGAGCATATATGTGGTCTGTCATATATGCATATGTGTGTGTGTGTGAATCACAACTGTGTTAGAAGGGAGCTAAGTGATTTAGCTTCCAACATTGCTAAGAGATATTGTTACAATGTTTTCCACATTTTCTAGTCTAGTTCAATGTTTTATAATAGGAATATGGTTAGGTTTATCATACAAGTCATAATAATACATCGTCGTATTATCTTATGTTCAAAAAATTTACGAGTATTATTTTCAATGTTAAAAGACTCAAGTTTGTATATTCGAGGTCGTGTTAGTATATAGGATGATTTTTATGGCATCATCTAGTTCTATCTTTTGCATAATGGACTAAATTTAGAAGTGCAATTGCAACTAAGCCCTGATGGATATATGTTTATGGGTAAACTCTCTTATATCTGCAGGTCCTTGGAGCGGTTTGGTACTTGCTTTCTATTCAGCGCAAAGATGCCTGCTGGAGACAGCAATGCAGTCACAATCCAGACTGTAAACCTGCATATTTATACTGCGGGAATGGTGATACGAATGTAGGAAATGCTTTCTTACAGTCACTTTGCCTTCCAAGTAACTCCACGAGCAATCTTCTTCCAGACCCACTCTTCGGAATTTATCTGCCAGCTATAACAAATGTTTCACAATCAACAAACTTTTTTGCGAAATTGTTCTTTTGTGTTTGGTGGGGTCTGCAAAATCTGAGGTTTGCCCTAAAGATAACTACTGTGCATATATATTTAATGATTATAACACGTAGTTACTTACACTTGTCTTGATCTATTTCATGCAGTTCTCTTGGCCAAAACCTGAAAACAAGCACTTACGCATGGGAAAATTTGTTTGCAGTTTTTGTATCAATATCCGGCTTGGTTCTGTTCTCACTTCTGATCGGTAATGTGCAGGTAATAATATTTATCACTGATAGCTAGGAGTATTCTAAGTCATTTTCTCCATTTTAGTTCAAAATTTGTAGATATCTTGGAAGAAAAAATAATATCATTTTCTTGAAGTTATTGCATCAACAAAATGCATCGGAAACATGATAATGTGTTATGGTTCTGATGCCTACATGATCAAATGGAGATCTTGAATGCTAGACTGATGCTAAAATGTATTCCATACAAGAAGAAAAAAATATGATTGAATTACATAAAGCCGAAAGAACTGTATTTATGATTGAATTACATAAAACCCAAAACTGTCCAACTGATCTCAAGAAAGATGGACACATAACTTGTGGTACCGGCTGTGACTTGTGAGTACTACCTCCAGACGTATCATACCATTATGACTTTATGAGTTCAAAGCCAACATAGCACTGGCAGAAAATAGTTTGGTTTACGTATAAGAACCGGTTAATTTCTTAAATTGTGGTACAAAATATAAAACAATGTTCAAAATTCTCCCAGATATATAGAAATTACTTATAACAACCGGTTTGCGCCAGTACAAATTATGGTGTTCTTTGCTGGCATGTGACATATTTGGGTCTCTAACCTTGTCTTTTTTTGTGAGTTTTACAGACTTATTTGCAGTCATCCTCTCTGAGAATTGAAGAAATGAGAGTAAAAAGCCGTGACACAGATCAATGGATGTCATATCGACTTCTTCCGGAGAACCTCAAGGAGCGAATACGGCGTTATGAACAATATAGATGGCAAGAGACAAGTGGGGTTGATGAGGAGCACCTCCTGATAAACCTCCCTAAGGATCTTAGGAGGGATATTAAAACACATCTTTGTTTATCACTTCTCATGCGGGTATGTTCTCACAACATACAAGTTTCTGATTGCAGAGTAACTTGCTGTGCTGGCTATAAATACTAATGTTAGTCTGAGATCTGAGGAAGTTTAGCAAAAACAGTTAGTCAAGCAAACAGTCAACTATGCACACAGAGTAATAACGTCAGGACTCATCGCAGATGACCTACACCACAATCAAAATCTTCCATCTCTTGGTTACCCTCTATGTGTTTACCTTGCCTTTTTTTTCCTTTTTCAGGTTCCAATGTTTGAAAAGATGGACGATCAGCTCTTGAATGCCTTGTGCGACCGCCTAAAACCTGTTTTATACACGGAAGGTGGCTGCATTGTTCGTGAAGGGGATCCAGTAAATGAAATGTTCTTCATCATGAGAGGAAACCTCATGAGTATGACAACAAATGGTGGAAAAACGGGCTTCTTCAACTCTGATGTTTTGAAAGCCGGAGATTTCTGTGGCGAGGAGCTTCTTACCTGGGCTCTTGATCCCAACTCAACATCCAGTCTCCCTAGCTCAACCAGGACAGTGAAGCCAATGTCTGAAGTTGAAGGTTTTGCTTTGATGGCTGAAGACTTGAAGTTTGTGGCCACTCAATTCCGACGACTCCACAGCAAACAGCTCCGGCACACGTTTAGGTTCTATTCACAGCAGTGGAGAACCTGGGCTGCTTGTTTTATACAAGCAGCCTGGCGCAGGCACTGCAAAAAGAAGATTGAGGATTCTGAACGCGAGAAGGAGGAGCGGTTGCAACTCGCAATCGTGAATGATGTCTCTACTTCGCTCAGCTTTGGTGCAGCAATACACGCTTCACGTTTTGCTCGCAACATGATACGGATCTTGAGGAGAAATTCCACCCGAAAGGCCCGGCTGCAGGAAAGGGTGCCTTCCAGGCTGTTACAAAAGCCAGCAGAACCAAACTTTGCTGCAGAAGAGCAGTAGTTGTACCGAGTCGCCACTTGCAAGTTGCAATCGTGTATTAACTTATAGTGTCCTTTTTCTTCTGCATGACTTGTGGGGTTGTGCTCGCTGATGTTGCTCAAAGCTTCACTGGCAGTTTGAAGGCAAGGTGGGAAATCCCAGTAGCATAATGCTATACATTGCTGATTGGTTTAGATGGTAGCAATATAAGTGTTTGTATATCATACTAGTTGAAATCGGCGCAGCGACACGCTGCGGCCTTTAAGAGAAATTTTCCTTTAAGAGAAATTTTATGTATGAAATGTTTTGTTATAATGACATAATAAATGTCGAAGGAAATTCGAATTTGACAAAATTCGTGGAATGGTTGTGCGAATTTGGATCTAAAAATTGCGGAGTTAGAGTCGACCAAACTCGAAAGCGATGACGGGGATGGAACCTACTCGTCGACGCGCATATATTTCATGTATATAATTTTTGGAAAACGTGGGGATTTTTCTAGAATTTTTTTGTCAAAATTCGTCGAATGTTTGTGCGAATTTGGATCGGAAATCGAGGAGTTAGAGTCGACAAAACTCGAAACCGATCACGGGGGTGGAACCTACTCGTCCACGCGCATATATTTCGTGTATGTAATTTTTGGGAAACGCGGGTTTTTTGCGAAAAATTTGACAAAATTCGTCAACGTTTGTGCGAATTTGGATCCAAAATCGAGAGGTTAGAGCCGACAAAACTCGAAACCGTTCACGCGGATGGAACCCACTCGTCGACGCACATATATTTCAAAAAAATTGACAAAATTCGTCAAATGTATGTGCGAATTTGGATTTAAAATCGAGGAGTTAGAGTCGACAAAACTCGAAACCGTTAATTTTTGAAAAAAACGTGAGGATTTTTCTGCAAAAAAATTGAAAAAAAATTGTCAAATGTTTGTATGAATTTGGATCTAAAATTGAGCAGTTAGAGTCGACGAATCTCGAAACCGTTCATGAGAATGAACCTACTTGTCGACGCAAATATTTATCATGTATATAAGTTTTGGGGAAACAAAAAAAATTTGAGGAAAAAAAGTGGGGAAAAAAATGTTGCAAAAAAAAAAATTGTGTGAATTTGGATCTAAAATTGAGAAGTTAGAGTCCACGAATCTCGAAACCGTTCATGAGAATGAACCTACTTGTCGACGCGAATATATTTCATGTATATAATTTTTGGAGAAACAAAAAAAATTGAGAAAAAAAAGTGGGGAAAAAATGTTGCAAAAAAAATGCTACAGTGCTCCGGGTTCTGTAGAGTACTGTTTATCTACAGTGCCGGAGCGAGGAGAGGCCGGCAAAATCTCCCCGAATTTGGATCTAAAATCGAGAAGTTACAGTCGACAGAAATCGAAACCGTTAATTTTTGAAAAAACGTGAGGATTTTTCTGCAAAAAAATTGAAAAAAATTTGTCAAATGTTTGTGTGAATTTGGATCTAAAATTGAGGAGTTAGAGTCGACGAATCTCGAAACCGTTCATGAGAATGAACCTACTTGTCGACGCGAATATTTATCATGTATATAAGTTTTGGGGAAACAAAAAAAAATTGAGGGAAAAAAGTGGGGAAAAAAATGTTGCAAAAAAAAAAATTGAGGAAAAAATGTTGCAAAAAAAATTGTGTGAATTTGGATCTAAAATTGAGGAGTTAGAGTCGACGAATCTCGAAACCGTTCATGAGAATGAACCTACTTGTCGACGCGAATATATTTCATGTATATAAGTTTTGGGGAAACAAAAAAATTTGAGAAAAAAAAAGTGGGGAAAAAATGTTGCAAAAAAAATGGTACAGTGCTGCGGGTACTGTAGAGTACTGTTTATCTACAGTACCGGAGCGAGGAGAGGCCGGCAAAATCTCCCTTAATTTGGATCCAAAATCGATAAGTTAGAGTCGACAAAACTCGAAACCGTTAATTTTTTAAAAAACGTGAGGATTTTTCTGCAAAAAATTTGAATTTTTTTGTCAAATGTTTGTGTGAATTTGGATCTAAAATTGAGAAGTTAGAGTCGACGAATCTCGAAACCGTTCATGAGAATGAACCTACTTGTCGACGCGAATATTTATCATGTATATAAGTTTTGGGGAAACAAAAAAAAATTGAGGGAAAAAAGTGGAGAAAAAATGTTGCAAAAAAAAATGTTTGTGTGAATTTGGATATAAAATTGAGGAGTTAGAGTCGACGAATCTCGAAACCGTTCATGAGAATAAACCTACTTGTCGACGCGAATATTTATCATGTATATAAGTTTTGGGGAAACAAAAAAAATTTGAGGGAAAAAAGTGGGGAAAAAATGGTGCAAAAAAAAAGGAAAAGCGCTACAGTACCCCAGTGCCCGGGCGCTCCCAGGCCGCGGATCGGGCCAGCTTTAATATAGTGAGTAATATAGGTGTAATAGGTGTGGATGTGATTGGTATTCTGGTTGTGCATATGGAATGTGTGTAAAGTGACTATTTGATTTCGTGTTCCGTATGAGAATGTAACATAGTCAATAAGTTTACTCTATGAGACCCTTGTATGTTGAGACGTACTGGTTTTACTTTATTTTCGCGGCAAACGTGTCAATTTCTGATCCATTCTGTTCAGTTTATGATATACTCTGCAAGCTATAAGGGGTTGGCATTGCGCAATTTTGGGGCGGAATCTTCTGTATATTGCAAGAGGAGCCTGCTGGTTCGTTCTATGAAGCGTATACTCCTACGTATTTGGATCTCCCAGGAACTGGTAGCTTGGTTGCCGAGAAATGCACCAACTGATGGACTGTTAATCCGATGGATGAGGAGATTTGGTCCTGGAAGAGTTTTGCAGATTGAAGTCGCATCTGCTCTGCTCGGCCTCCTCGAGGTACTTCATGTGCTCGGCGATCTCCTCCTCCATGTCCTTGGGCGCGCGGCCGGTCGACTCTGGCGATCCTCTATTTCTTGGACCTGCTCACCGGCAAACAGCAACTTCGTGTGTCTTCACCGGGGTAGCTCCTTTCTCCATGCCTCTAGGCTCTAGCTCAGCCGCTGTGCTTCTCTCCTGCCCGTTTGGCTGCAGCCTGCTGTCGTATTTTTTTCCCTTCTGACGCCTGCAGTCGTACTTTGTAAAGGAGTGTCAGCCTGTCCCCACTCCAAGTCCGACTGCAATACCTGATCGGATTGAAGTTTTGATCGCACGAGGACCGTTGCACTGATCAGACGCGCCATCCAGCCCAACTCATCTCTACTATATAATACGATACGGCTTGATGAGGTGACGGACCGTTTTTTAAATTTCCAATTTTACCCTTTCATTGCTAGCATGATTTCGAAAATATTACCCACCGTGCCACCGGTTAGTAAAAAACGATTCGAATTAATTTCTTGTCCAGAAATCATGGCGCAACTCCTTTGCCAGCTACCGCTGCGGGAGGAACGAGGCCGTCTGCCCCTTTTCGTTCCCGAGTGAGCTGCTCGATCCAAAATCCCCATGCCTCGGAGCTAGGGTTCCGTCACCCCGCCGCCGCTCCCTCCGATGCCCCGCTTCCGCTCCCTCCGTTGCCCCGCCTCAGGCCTGCGACTAGTCGACGACATGGCGCATTGGGGCCTCCGGTCCGGCCGCATCACACGTGTACCCTGAGCACCAAGGCCGCGGCCAGGCGGACGTTGCCGTTGCCACCCCGGGCGAGGTCCATGGGCGCCGCAGTCGCATCCGCTGTACGAGCGTGCTCCTCCTTCTGCGTAAACGGATGGAGAAGAGGCGGCTGCAACGGTGGTTGGCGTAGGACGCGCCGCCGATCTCCAGCCTGCGCGTGCGGCTCTCGGATGCGACCCGCCGCCTCCGGTGGAACTGCACGCCACTCGGGTGCGCCGAACCGTACCTCTGTGTTGTGGTCTCCCTCCATGGCTGAACCAAGCAGGAGAGGCGCAAGCACACTGGGAGGAGACACCCGATAAGGAGGACGGCGCGCACAAGCGCTGCAAATGTGCTCTCCAAGATGAGACGATTTTGTGTCACACCATCAGAGGTCTTCGTCGCCGCCGAAGAAATACGAAGCTCACTTGCATCACAGGTCTTTGCAGCCTGCTAGGTTGATCACATAATGGGATAAAGGTGCGAAATTTGTAGGGGGGTGTTTGCAATCGAGGATTCTGCTCAGACCGAGAAGCTCGCAGAGCTGGCTGCTGACTTGGGCTTTGATGGTTGTACAATAGTTGTGATTTATGTTTCTTTTGAGAGGATTGTTATACAATAGAAACATGATTACTAACATTGTGATGAAACCCAACAGTCTAAATTAGAATTTTTAATGCTACACAACCAAAACAAGTGTAAAAAACTTAAGATGTTAGATGGTTATCATTTTTTCCACTATATGAATCTGTTGCGTCGGCACTTTTGCATGTTAGCCCCTCAATCTCCTCCCCTCGTCCTTTGCCCAGCACCACCATCCGCATTCCGACAGTCCCCCACCAAAGAAAAAAGGCCATCGTCGCTGGTGAGATTCAGTCCCCCAACATGTTGTGCATGCATGGTCGAAACCGATCCATACTCACCTTGTTCCTCATTTCCTCACCGTGGTGCCTCACGTAGTGCTCAACGAGGCAGAGGCAGAAAACAGCAAAAGAACTTTGGCGTTTACCACGACGCATGTGGAGGCATTTCTCGTCTTTTGTCCGTAGCAACGCACATGCAGTTTGCTAGTGTATATAGCCCTTGCCCATAGATGATGGTCCGGTCCATTAATTTGTTTTTACTAATCACCAGAATAAATCTTCACGGCTCAAAATAACTAGGAAAAAGCCGAATATTGAAAAGGCCAGACCGCCCCGTCTCACCAAATATTGCCTTCTCCTAACCTAACCTAACCTAACCTAACCTATGTGTACCCATCTTACAATGTGTCGCCATCTCCAGCACGCGGTCTCACGTGAGGTATCACCACATCTCGCATTGATGAGCAAAATGGGATGAGGATACGGATGAGATATACCGGGCCATTTCTTGGGTCGAGCGTAAAAAAGCCCGACGCATAAAATCTAGGCCCGAGCCCAACTTAGCCCGACCGTGGGGCCATAGAAATCGGGCCCAAAAAACCTTGACTAGGCCAGGCTTGATTCCGGCTAAATCATGTTTTTGGTAACCTTACCCGGTCCGTCTGTCGGGGATAAAATCTAGGCCCAATTCTGGACCGATGTGCAAGCCCGTCTTGCCCTGGCCCAATATTTGTGTGCTGGGCCAGGCTGCCCATGGCTAGGTATAGGTGAGAGGATTTTCGCTTTAATTTTCAAAACCGAATATTCAAAACGAAATATCCTAAAAGCCATTTGTCCAAATTACAAACTGTTTTCACTTTCGAGCTACTACGTAGAGATTTTGAAAAATACGTCCCCGTTTGTCCAAAAAAAATACTATAGTTTACATTTATAAAGTTTTGTATTTCATGATTTTTTTAAGTTTGTGATTTTGTACTCAATGTTTTGAACTTTGTGTGTACTTGGTGATCTTTTGTACTTCGCGAGTTTTGTACTTAGTGATTTTTGTACTTCACGATTTTTGTACTTCAGGTTTCATTGTGTCGTACTTCAGGTTTCAGTATTTTTGTACTTCTTACTCCGGAAGTTCTGTACTTCGTGATTATTTGTACTTCGCGAGTTATGTACTTGGTTGTTTTCTGTGCTTCAGGATTTGTGTATTTCGTGATTTTTTGTACTTCAACATTTATGTACTTCGGGTGTCAATGTTTTTGTACTTCGGGTTTCATTTTTTTAATAATCGAGGTCTGAGTGTACTTGTACTTCCAGGTTTTGTACATCCGAAATTTTGGTACTTCATGCTTCAGTGTTTTTATACTTTTGTACTTCGTGGAAATAATCTCGAATGACACAGACTAATTCTCAAGAAAGTACAAGTATACAAGTAGGAAAAAACAAGCTACAAGCGACGCGCGTACCCGTAAAAAAAGTAACACATGTACGCCAGCCACACGCTCGACTCACTCACACCCTCCACGCTCGCTCTCGTGTCCTCGCGCCAGCCAGACCCTCCGCAGGGTGGGCTGCTTGCTAAGAGTATCTCCAACAGGCGATGTTATTTGCACCGCGCTCTAAAAACCATCAGTTTTGGGCGTGGGGGCCAAAAAATGCCGCTCGAGCAGTCGTATGATAGCACACACATTGCGGTATCGCACATTAATATTGTGGCATCGTGCGTGGCATATTTTATGCGCCGACAACTGCGCGTTGGAAAACCACACGACGCGCGCGAAGCTCAAACCGCCGGCCTGAAAACTCTGTGCGCCCCCACTTCCGCTCGCCTCGCGTCTCCACCCCAGCAATGGATGGCTACTCTGAAATCCCCCTGACCCCTCCCTACTCAACCCTGACGGCGCCACCACAAACCCTAGCATTCGGTCGCAACTGCTCCCGCAGCCGGCCCATCTAACCCTAGTGTCGGGCTCGCCCGCGTTCTCTTCGTCGCGCCACAGCCTACTGCACAGGGAAGCGCTGCACCGCTGCCTCCCACCGCGAAGGCACGAACAACCGTCTCCAAGTAACTGACGACGGTCGATGCGGCGGCTGGCCAAAAGAAGCCAAAGGCGGCTCGGCGCTCCAATCCTCCGGTCGCGCCTTGGTCGTGCAATTCCAGCCTATGTCGCCACCCTCGCCGCCTCCGCCATGTAGCCCAAGGCGACAGCGCCACTGGACTTTGGTGCACCACGCATGCGCCTAACTTGTTTGATGCAATGACCACTAGGTAAATCTTCATTCTTTTTGTTGTTGCTTCGACATAGATGACTTCAAACGCATATGATGATGTTGTTTGTGTTGATGAATGTAGTCTTGATTATGACGCTTATTTATCAACTATGAATGTTTGATCAAATGACCATTGGTCTCAAACACATCAATATAAGGGGAATAATTTGAAGTGGACGAGGACGGTGAGGGCTTGATCGATGCACCGAAAGGAAGGTCAGACAAGTACATGGTGGATGAGAACATTTTTCTATGCAAAACATGGTGCAATGTGGCCTTGGATGCGACCGTTGGTACAAACCAAACAAGAGATGCCCATTGGTTTCAGATGAAGGAGTACTTCGATAAGAACAGTAAGAGTGGAATTGAGCGCACCGATAGATCTCTTCGTTCCTGTTGGTCGGTTATCTCCACGGATTGCCAAAAGTGGTCGACGGTGGATAAGATGAACCCAAGTGGCACAAACGATAGCGATAGGGTAAGTGTTATTTCTTCCATGTACATACTTATTTGTGCTCCATGGCTTATGTGTTTCCCATGACTTATGTGCTCTCTACATTGTTAATGTAGCTCAACATTGCCCAAAATTTATTCAAATGAGATGGGAAACCGAACAAGAAGGGCAAGATGGTGCAAGGGAAGTCATTTGTGTTGCCTCACTGTTACAAGGAGCTTGAGCCTAAAGAGAAATGGAAGAACCATGATGTCTTGGAAGTGCCAAAGATGACGCATGAGAAACTAACTATATATGGAGGCAACACTCATACATGATGATGAAGCATCAAGTGATGATGTCAAGAGAAGCCCTACTCCTAACTCATTTGAAAGGACAAAGAGACCCATTGGAAAGAGACAAGCAAAAGAAAACTAAGGAAAGAAAGGCATGAGATGATGACATACAAATATCTATGGAGGCTATTGTGAAGGAAAGAAATGAATCAAAAGAGGAGAGGAAGCAAGCTAGGAGCAATGAATCAGAGGAGAAGAAGTTGGCTGATGATAGGAGGGCGGCGGTTGAGGAGAGGAAGTTGTCCTTGCAGGAGAAGAAGGTGGCTATGGAAGAAAATGCCCGACTTGTGGAGTATGAGAAAAATCTCTTCTTCATGGACACCTCCAACCTCGATGAAAGACAAAAGAAATACATAAACCTTTTTCATGATTAAACTATTGGCTCAAAAAATGAATGATGGGAACTTACATGGGAGGCATGGGAGCACCTATGGGTGGCATGAGTTACATGGGAGCACCTATTGTTGGATATGGAGGCATGATGAGTGGCATGAGTGGACGATTGGGAGCACTTATGGGTAGATATGGAGGCATAATGAGTGGCATGAGTGCACCTCCGACATGCAATGAAGGCATGGACGCCATGGGAGCAACTACTGGTGGCATTAGAGGCATGGGGGGGGGGGGGGGGGGCATGGGGGCATGGGAGGCATGGATGGCATGAGTGCACCTCCGACCTTCAATGGAGGCATGGGTGGCATTGGAGGCATAGGTGGCATATGGGCATTAGAGGCATGGCTTCCATGGTTGCTCTAATGCCTTCTATGAATGATGTCTTTGGAGGTTCCACGGTTCATGCCATTATTAGTGCAAACACCGTCCGTGTTTCTAATGAGTATGAAGAGCAAGATGGAGATGGCAAATAAGAATGGGAGGCCAAAGAGAAAGACCATGAAACATCAATATTGATGTTTCATGTGTTTGTGTGAACTTCATTTCTCATGAACTTGTTGTGTAGAATTGCTTTTACTATGCTATGTTGGTCAAGTCGTGATATTGAATTTTTATGTGGAGTTCTCATGTGTTCATTCATTGTTTGATCTATCTGTGTGTGTTTTTATGGTTGCCAAGCGATAGCCATGCGCCAGCCGGCCGCGCGCTGCAAAAATAGCGCACCTGGTGAAGCGATGCAACTGCAAAATAGCGCGCTTGGGTTTTCTGTCCCCTGCCACGCGCGCCAAAAAATGCAAATCGGGCGTTGTAAAAGTGTTTTAGCGCGCAAATATACACCGCCTATTGGAGATGCTCTAAATATACCCTTCGGGCCTCTATAGCAAAACGTTCACACAATAGTAAGAACTGAAACTGCTCCCACGTGGATGATCATGCTTGGACACGATCACGGTGTGTGCACACCTACGTGTGCACGAGAGGGATTTCCTTCTCTTCCATCACAAGAGATAAAGCTCGTCGAAGTTGACGACAGGAGAGAAGAAGGGAACGGCGGTGGCGACGGCCCGACGGCAACACATATATCTCCTTTTCCTCCTCTAAGATGTGGTGCTCTCCTCTCCCTCTCTTTCCGACATATTGTCATTTAGTTGTCAGAACTTGGCCGTGCACAACTTTTGGGGTGGTTGACCGTGAGTCAGTCCTATCTCAGTAGGAACACATAAAACATCCAGTAGTTACACAAAATTTTAGGAAAGATATTAATATATAAAATTGGTCGTATTGAACCATATACGTAGTGGTTATCACCAAACAAAGTTCATGAACTTCAGTAATACAGTATCACTCACAACGTACTCACAACAGAAAACAAACCAAATGTATTTATTCAGTTGCTCAAACACATTCCGGCCTACATGTGTCAACATTAGGGGACTTTTCAAACCAACATGGTGTGTATATAAAGGAATATTTGATATTGGACCCAACGCCACGGGAGCCCTTGAAATGATTATAGTTCGTTGGGTAGATATTGCCTAAGATTTCAACCCTTGATGTAGTCAAATGAAAGGCCAGTCCTTTCTCCGTTGATTTTAGGAAGACAACCTCTCTGTATGGGTGAAATCCGAGTATCCTAACTTTAGGCGCATAATGTAAAGGCTCTAAATACAATTCACACTCGTCCGTCTCTATGCTGGCAAGCTTCTGTTTCTTCATTCTTTTCTTGTTCTCGCCTGAGCAATATCCTTCAGTTTCGACGCCGTCAAGATCATCACTATCAGAGTTCCATTCAAGCTTTTCTTCGACTATATTGTTCTTCATGTATTTTGGAAGGTGGGAACAATATAAGTTGTAGTTAACATCCCTTAACTTCCAACGTCCATGAACTTGTCGGTGAGGAGCAAGCACGGGCTCAAGATCTATATCTTGCTTCAACGTCCACTCCATTTGATCAAGTGATTCATCAAGAATCCAGACCCGAAGGCGATAGTATTTATCAAGTGCCGCAAAGTATACCCCGTTTTTTGATCTGTCTAGATAACGAGTTCGATGTATGCTCACGCCCGCACCCGCTGGTGGTCTAATAACACGGTACTTGTTGTCTGAGAGGGATAATCTGCAATTAATGTCAAAGCAGTACTGTTCAGAAAAACTGGCGGAAAAACCATAGAAGTGCTACTTATAATATTTGCACTAAATTAAGGAGGGATATATGACATGTTAATGAGGCGTTATGGTACCCACCTTACAACGAAATTAGCTCCACGTTGCACGTAAAGTGCTCCCCTCCAGTAGACAGCAAAATGTGGCAAACCCATTAACATGACTAGGTGAATGCCCGTGCGTTGCTACGGGCAAGTTTCTAGTCATTTTCTTTTGTCATACATGCAAAAGGTAGGTATACAAAAATTCTCAAAACAATGAATCTACTTTCCATATAATGCCATTTAATAAGCTCTAGTTCAACATCATATTACAGAAGCAACAATCCAACAATTATCTCCTATTGACTAAGAAAAACTTTGATCACATCACGTAGACGCCTTCAAGTAATAACTTCTGTATGCATCACCCATGGGATGTACAAAATAGCTCGTGTGACGCTGTTAGTGTCGGAATCGGCTCCATGTGATTGTCTGCACAATTGTCTTGGCGTGTCTTTAGAAAAAAACTTGTTTCAACACAACCTCTACCTCAGTGTGTTGGTATGGTACCAACAATCTTCTGATTTATTGATGTAAGACAGGAGACAAGTTACAAAGCTTGGTATCCAAGCATAGTAAATATGAATGAAAAGGGGGAAATGGAAAAGCGAAAGGCGTGAGGCCAATACAATCCTAGGAAATTTCTCTCTGTTGACGCAAAAACCATCGCTGTGTCGCCGAGATTAGCCCAGCTGGCACTCAATAATGTGGCCCATCTGAGATCCTGATGCAGGCATACAGAACTGTACTGGATGATTGTTAAAACCCGCTCACTGCATTTTTTCCAAAGCTGCGACCCGATTAAGGTTGTCTCAGATGACCGTCTCTTCCTGTGGCTGGAGTGGAGCCACAAACTGCTTGACGAAATTCCAAAAGTAGTATCAACCTATTAAAACTGTTTGAGGCAACAGTGTAGCAATTTTCACATGATCGTAATCCTATATTGTTGGGAGATGAAATAAAATGAAATTTTGAAATTAGTTATCGGTTACACCGATCAAACCTTGCAATAAACAATTTTAATGTATGCCCTCAGTACGCAACAAATAAGTAGTTCCACCTTTGTCACAAAAGACATTCTATAATGAAGGTGGAATAAATTTCTGTAGTACCACTTATAAGTTAAAACACAATTAAATTTCCACGGGTGGTTGCAAGAACAAGATTTTACCTCCAAAATGAATAATTTAGATGGAATTCTTAGAGGTAATGCATGTATGGTGAATAATTCATACATCTCTATATATTTGCAATGTTTCTAAAATAACTGAAATTTTTGTTGCAAGTTTTTGAAATTTTGGACTTTTTTGTAACATATCACTGAAAACAATAAGAAATAACTGAAATATGTGTTCAATGTTTTTAAAGTAACTGAAATTTGTGTTGCAATTTTTTGGAATTTCTGAACTTTTTCGTAACAATAACATGTCGCCAAAAATAATAATAAAATTGTGGAAATCAATTGAAAAATCATTTTTGATTTTATTAGTAAATATTATTTTCTTGTCAGAATTTATTTGGTATGCTTTACCCACTAACAACTAACGATCGATTTACATTTACATAAAGTGAACGCCTCCTGGGAACTGTCTGGGATCCTCTTGTCTCGGACCCCTAACAACCATTTGACTCAAGCAAACTACATGCAGCTGATTGATCAAACAAGCATGCAATGCATGCATGTTGGCTACTCGTCCATGCATGATCCATCTATAATCAACTTGGCCAAATCATCAGACACCACTAACACAAATCATAATGAACTATAGCTAACACACATGCAAGATAACCCACCCCTCGGCCACACATGCTAATACCGCAATCTCTCTTGTTTTCCCAGGCCCAGCACATACGAAATGTCTGTACCACGATCTCATGGGATCAGACCACCGCGTGCAGCATCACGTTAGCCTGAGTATGATGATTACAGTCAGAGTTGTTTCTGTATAGGTCTGTGACCTTGGCACGACAGTCGGCAGCCAAACACGATGAGGCTTCTGGTACAGTAGCAGGACACGATGATCCTTTCTCGTATGGGAGCCGGATAGATGAGCCTTCGATCTGGTGGTGCATCCCTGAGTATCTGCAGCATGCCGTGCCAGTCCACGACGACGCGTGTGCCCACGGTGCCTTTCACTTCGTTTACTCGGCGGGTAGCACAGTGAATCGGGAGATCGAGAAGAGCTCAAGGTTTGGAAGCAGTGGTGCGCTCGTACACGGCGACGCCATGAGGTTCTCTACGACACTGATCCAGCAGGGCGTCATGCCCGCGCTAGGCCCAGCTGCAATGAAACAGAGCTAGCACGCCGTCGAGAGCTCGTACACGAGGTGCATGCCGTGAGACCGTGAATCACTCCTTGGGTCGCCGACAGGCCACCGGCGCAGCGGCGAGACGTTCTGCTTCTGCTACGTTCCTCCAGGCTCCAGCGTGAGCAAAGACGAAGGAAGTTTGAGGAGTCCGGAGGAGCAATACGAGGATGACGGTGTTAATTGTTCACTCTTCGACGTCCGGTCGGCGAGGTCAGCATTTTTGTCAACGCCAGGATAATGTAGTTGTACACCCCCACTTCAATCGCCACGGACTCACCTACTGGAGACTGTCCCAACAGCACCAACTTCTCCAACAAAGGACCTCACCTCCCATTGACCAGACCTTGATGAGAAGACACGCATGCTGCATGGAGACGACGGTTTCTCCATTGACCAGATCAAAGTAGTCCTCAAAATTCCTGGTATATAGTTGGGGGATTATGAACACCTCGTAATAGGGTGATACTGTAGGATCAAAGACTAGATAATTCTTGTAATATGTATGTCCCTGATCGTTATCCATCCGCAAAATTGGTTTGAATAAAGCCCGCGGTTTTCGTGGCAAAAGATCCCAGCATCGTGTAGCAGGGTTGACCACGTATTTGCTGAGCAGAAGGAGCCCATTGCAGTGATGAAGAATACCATAGTTGGACCAATCTAGATAGTAATCGGGGTGAGAGACCTTGATGGAGGTGTTGGTGTTGGGCAGGAAATCGAGCCTGCCGCTGATCGCAAGGGCCGCCGGGGAGGAGGAAGGGCGGGCAAATAGCTCCGGGAACTTGTGGCCCGTGAAGTGGAGAAAGATGCCGTGGAACGAGAGCGGGAGGAGGTCCGCGCGTAGGTGTCGGCGGGTGTCGATGGCGGCGCGCCAGTCCCTGCGGACGCAGCGGGACACGGCGAGCCAGCGCGGGGCGAGGCGGTGGAAGACGTCGGCTAGCACGTCGTCGGGCAGGATGCGCGCAAGATCCCGCTGTTCCGCGAGCACCATGTCGTAGTCACCATTAGTTGTCTTTCCATCGTCCACGCGAGCAGGCTCCTCGGAACAGCCCGTGGACAGCTCCTCCGCCATAGTTTTGGAGATGATACGCTTAGCAGACCACTAGCCATGGCCATCAGCCGCTCGAGGGTTGATTTAGAACGCACATTGATAGGGATAGGCAGCTTTTGATCTGTTGGAGACTTGGAGTCGATGTCCATCCCGTTCTAGGGCGGTAGGGCCCCCGCTATTTATTTATTTTTTGAGAGAGAAAGCCACCTGGTGCATTTTATTTCATCTCAAACACGGATATATCGTTTTTTATATCTGGAGCAATAAACCTCGGGGGATCCAAGTCCCAAAAAAGAGATTTTTTTTTTGAATCAAAAGCATGTCTAGCTAGCTAACTTGTGCGCCGCTGAGTTTGCTTCATGTCGACAGTGTTGAACTGAAATCGATCTTTTTTTTTTTTGAAAACACACAGCCCTTGTATTCAT
Organism: Poa pratensis; assembly: GCA_947311845.1. Lineage (NCBI taxonomy): Eukaryota > Viridiplantae > Streptophyta > Magnoliopsida > Poales > Poaceae > Poa > Poa pratensis. Next base: position 68,312,733 of record CAMZMU010000074.1, read on the forward strand.
ACCGTATAAGAGTGAAGTACAGGAATATAGTGGTACAAATACAAGTACAGGACCAACAGCACCTTCCAGCCGCCGACGCCGTCGCCGGAGGGGAAGACGCCAGGCCGCCCACAAGCCCAAGACAGGGAGCACCTCCACATTAGAAGAAGACTGCATATGCCGTCCGCCGTCAGACGCCGGAACTGAGCTCGATGAAAGAGTACGGCCATGGCGCTTCCCGTCCTCGATCCAGCCGCAGTCGCCGGAGAAACTGCAGAGCCGCATCGATGCCACGAACCACCAACCTGAGCTGCACACACAGCAGCACTCCCGCATCCCCCCTCGCCACCACGGCCGGCCAGGGACACCAGAGACACACCGGCAGCTCCAGCTCCAGAACAAGCCCCAGAGCTCCACGGAGAGGATGGAGCAGACCTCACCGCCGCGAAGACGGAGACAGGGCACAAAAAGGCCAGAGGCAGGACATCACCTTCGCCGCGATGACCACGCCCAAGCCACGAAAACCCGCCAGATCCGCAGATCGACGAGCACCAAACGCCGGGAACCCGCTGACGCCGCCCCGTAGGACGCCGCCGAGGTGGAGAACGAAGCCCAGCACCATTATTCCACCGCGCCGCCGCAGCCACCACCTCTCCGGCGCCGCCCAGAAACCCTACCCTACTATTTACATGCCTCAGGCACGGATCCGAGGTCTCCCCACTCTCCCACCGCCGCAACGGCGGCCGGAGAGGGAGGAGACCAGCGAATCGGCCGTCGGCGGCGCAAGGTAGGAGGAAGAGAGCCCTTTCGCCTCTCTCGAACAGTGAACGGTGGAGGGGAAAGTGTTTTTCTTCGAAAATTGAAATCGATCCTATCCGATGTGCTCTTATGAAACAGTCAGTCAGGACTGCAGAATAGGGGCTCCGAATCTCGACGACTCCATTGTATGCTTGACAAAGCTCCAAAGATTCAGTTTCATTGATCACAGGTGCACAGCTAATTTGCTCAGTAAGCATCAAACCTCTTTGTAAAGCTGTTGCCTCTGCCGTAGCTGCATCAAGCAGATGATTCAGAGGCCAGCACGCACCGGCAAGGGTCTCTCCTCTATGATCACGAAGTACAGCACGAGCAGCTCCCAAGCCATTCACAAAATACGCCGCATCGATATTCAATTGTTCACAAGCTTGGAGGTTTTACCCACGAAGTGACTTGTGTTTCGGTCGGCCCCATCTGAGCTCTTTAAAATTTGTTGCTAATCCCATGATTGCAAAAGCTGAGCGAGACGGATTTGCCATTCTGTCTCAACAGAAGCTATATCTAAAGCAGTAAGTTCTGCTTCCATGGTTGACCTCGTCAAAATGGTCTGTTTGTAAGACCTCCATGACACTACACCACCTCCAAGAATAAACGCATATCCACTCGTGGCATAGAGCTCATCAACATCTGAGATCCAGTTCGCATCACAGTATCCCTCAAGCACCGCAGGGTGCCCTGAATAATGAATCCCGTAACTCATTGTACCGTTCAGATAGCGCATGACCCTTTCAAGTGCATGCCAATGATCAATACCCGGGTTAGACATGAACCTGCTCAACTTGCTCACAGCAAAAGAGATGTCAGGTCTTGTCGCGCTCGCAAGGTACATGAGTGAACCGATCACTTGAGAATATCTTAATTGATCTCTCGTTTCCTTCTTGTTCTTTCTGAGTGTCACACTGGGATCATAGGGTGTTGGAGAAGGCTTGCTGTCTATATAACCAAATCGGCTCAAGACCTTCTCAACATAGTGTGATTGCGTTAACGTAATCTCACTCTCATCCCTAATCAACTTAATGTTCAGGATCACATCAGCTTGTCCCAGATCTTTCTTATCAAAGCTCTTTGACAGAAAAGACTTGACCTCATTTATCACTATCATGCTTGTACCGAAAATCAGTATGTCATCAACATACAAGCATAATATAACACTATCGCCCCCACCATGGCGATAATATACACACCTATCAGCCTCATTAATGACAAAGCCTGCAGAAGTTAAAGTTCTGTCAAACTTCTCATGCCATTGCTTAGGTGATTGCTTCAGCCCATACAAAGATTTTAACAATCTGCACACCTTTCTCTCTTCACCTTTTACTACAAACCCATCAGGCTGGTCCATATAAATCTCCTCTTCCAGCTCTCCGTTAAGGAAAGCTGTCTTCACGTCCATTTGATGAACGAAGAGATTATAGGAGGCAGCCAGGGAAAGTAGTACACGAATGGTGGTGAGACGAGCAACAGGTGAATATGTGTCAAAGTAATCTTCGCCTTCACGCTGGGTGTAGCCCTTGGCCACTAGCCTTGCCTTGTACTTTTCAATAGTACCATCAGGCTTTAGCTTCTTCTTAAACACCCACTTACAGCCCACCGGTTTGCAACCGTAGGGTCTTTCAGATAATTCCCAAGTTCCATTAGAAAGAATCGAGTCCATCTCATTATGGACAGCTTCTTTCCAGTCATCAGCATCAGGAGATGCAAATGCCTCTGCAATGGACGTGGGAGTATTGTCCACAAGGTACACAATGAAATCATCACCAAAGGATTTTTCGGTCCTCTGTCTCTTGCTCCTCTTGGGAGCTGATTCATTGTCATCCTTCTCAAGGACTTCCTCAACTAGTGGTTGTTCAGAATTATCAACAGATGTACTAGGTTCAACAAGTATCTCAGAAGAAATTCTAGCAATGCTATGCATATCCTTCATAGGAAATATGTTCTCAAAGAATGTTGCATCACGAGATTCGAAAATAGTATCAACATGCATATCCGGTATCTCGGATTTAACCACTAAAAATCTATAGCAAATGCTCCGATGAGCATAGCCTAGAAAGACACAATCCACTGTCTTTGGTCCAAGTTTACGTTTCTTAGGAATTGGCACATTGACTTTCGCCAAACATCCCCAAGTGCGTAAATAAGAAAGTGATGGTGTTCTCCCAGACCACTCCTCGTAAGGGGTCTTCTTTTTATCCTTGTTTGGAACTCTATTCAGGACATGACACGCGGTCAATAAAGCCTCCCCCCATCATGCCTTAGATAAACCAGCAGTGTCCAACATGGCATTCACCAAATCGGTCAGCGTGCGGTTTTTCCTCTCAGCAACCCCGTTTGATTGGGGAGAATAGGGAGGCGTCCTCTCATGAATAATACCATGTTCCTCACAGAATTCATCAAATATTTTGGAGAAGTACTCGCCACCACGATCCGACCTAAGACGTTTGATCTTTCTCTCTAATTGATTTTCTACTTCAGCTTTATAGATTTTAAAGTAGTCCATAGCCTCATCTTTAGTGTGCAACAAGTATACATAGCAGAACCTAGTAGCATCATCGATTAAAGTCATGCAATATTTCTTATCACCTTTTGTCAACACGCCATTCATCTCACACAGATCCGAATGTACGAGTTCTAGAGGTGCCAAGTTTCTCTCCTCGCCTGCCTTGTGAGGCTTTCGAGGTTGCTTAGATTGCACACAGCTATGACACTTAGAACCTTTGGCAACGGTGAAAGTAGGAATTAAACGCAAGCTGGAAAGTCTACTCATTAAACCAAAATTAACATGACATAAACGAGAGTGCCACACATCGGCATCCGAATCCACACTGCCACAAATATGGTTTACTGACTTATTACAAAAATCCGATAATAAAAAACGGAACAAGCCTCCGCACTCATACCCTTTACCAATAAATTGTCCAAACTTTGACACAACTACTTTATTGGACTCCAAGACTAATTTAAACCCATCTCTACACAGAAGGGAGCCGCTCACGAGATTCTTATTCATAGTAGGGACATGATGCACGTTCCTCAGCTGCACGATCTTCCCCGAAGTAAACTTCAGATCTACCGTGCCAACACCACGAACAGAAGCATGTGATCCATTCCCCATTAAGACGCTTGAATCGGCGACCTAATAAGATGTGAACATAGAGATGTCAGCGCACACATGAACGTTAGCACCCGTATCAATCCACCAACATGGAGATTGAAATACTGAAAGCACAAATGGTAAATTACCATACCCATCAGTATTGCTAGCGGTCACGACGTTGACATGCTTCTTCCCTTTCTTGTCTGCACGATCTGGGCAGTCCACAGAGAAGTGTCCGAGCTCTCCACAAGTGTAGCACTTTAGCTCAGATTTGTTCAGCATCTTCTTCTTCTTCTTGAAAGAAGTAGTCTTGGTAGGCATGTTGAAGGTAGGCTTACTCTTTGCCTTGTTCTTGCCATGGTGAAAGTTCTTCTGCACCATATTGGCGCTAGACTGACCTTCACCTTTCTCAGCGGTGTCCTTAGCCCGAGCCTTCTCCTCAACATCAAGAGACGCTATCAGGTTTTTAACCGATATCTCCTGTCTCTTGTGTTTGAGAGTTGTGGCGAAGTTCCTCCATGAAGAGGGCAACTTTGCAATAATGCAACCAGCCACAAACTTGTCAGGTAAGGCACACTTAGCGTGCTCAAGCTCCTTCGCAATGCACTTTATCTCATGAGCCTGTTCGACTACAGAACGGTTGTTAACCATCCTGAAGTCATGAAAGCTCTCCATGATGTACAGTTCACTGCCAGCATCTGTTACACCGAACTTCGCGTTCAGTGCCTCCCAGAGCTCTTTGGCATCTGTGATGTGCATGTACACATCAAACAGCTTGTTGCTAAGAGCACTCAGAACGAGTCCCACAAAGGCAGTATTGGTTTCCTTGAACTTATTCTTATCTTGCTCAGATATAGTTCCTTCAGGTAAACCCTCACTAGCCTCGAACACTTTTAGAGATCGCAACCACAGTGTGGTCTTGTACTGCCATCTCTTAAAGTCCACACCGGCAAACTTGTCCGGTCTCAGCGCATCGGATAGATGTCCCATGTTTAACTCAGGAAATTGCCTATAACACATATAAGGTTTTTGGATTGTTGGATTACTAGGCATAATTTCCATGATTAATTCCAGAATAAAAAGCATGACAACCACAACTACTAACATGTTAAACACAAACATACTAGATGTACTAATTAACATGAACAGCAGCAAGGCATACGCCAACACATCCATAGTAAAATAGTTCGGTTTATGTCGCACGTACCGAACAGTTGTAGATGAAGCAGTCGTTGAAGCAGCGACGGCAGCAGCTTGAGCGGCTTCGGTATCAGCAACAGCTCGAAGAAGACGGCGTTGGAGACGAGCCGCCCGCGGATCCGGCGATCGTCCAGGGAGGCGAGCCGTGATGAACAACTTGAAAGCAGTCGCGCGGAGCGCTTCCCAAAAACCTTATTCGCCCTCTCCCGTACAGGATCACAAGGACGAGCGGTTCCGGAGACCTGCTGTCCCGTTCGCCGGTGCACGCCGGCGCACGGGATGGAGTAGACTACGGTGGCGGCGCAAGGCACGAGATTGGCAAAACCTAGTTTGGTTCGGTGTGTGTCGGCGCACGCAGTGCACGGCAATATATAGTGCGGTTCGGAAAACCCTAACGGGTATAACGTGGGCCGGCCACGTCGCACACGTTTGAGTCGGTTACAGCAGCCCACGATCCGGTAGCGATCCGAATTGGCTAAGCTGTACACGTACGCTAACACGACTCGTTTTTCCTGAACTGCAAAAATATAAGCATCGGCTCGGCTCATTCCCGCAACCCGCGGCGTGTCGTGACGGACGGCGGCGGAGGAGGAGGAGGAGTGCGCACGAGAGAGCCTTCTATTCTCAGCCAGCACACCAAGTGATAGAACACTCCACTATATAAAGTGGTGCAGCTCTCTCTAAGCTAGCAGTATGGGACTAAACTTTAGTCACGTACATGCACCTCCAAAATTCTGCCATGCACATGGGCCAATTTGAGATTTTCAGAATTGCTTATATGGGCTGCCCACTAATGGGCCCAATATTCTAACAGTAACTCATCTACGACCACCAATTTTCCCGCTAGCCCATCATTTATAGCTCTTTCTCCCGATGTCTGGTCCAAGCCTCTTCAACAACTTGCTTAAAATTTGCCTCCTTGAGCCATTTAGCCTCAAACCGGGTCATCGTCGGGTCTTTTGTCGGTGGGAGAATCCCCGTCGTGTTGGCGGTGAATCGCACTCTCTTTGTGATCATTGTCATCGATCTGCAGTGGACCTGTGTCGCAGATTCTTCTGGACCGACTACAATTCACTGACTCGGCGTATGTTCGGCACGTAAACATCTAGTCCATACCCAGAGAGCTACAAGTGCTTGCAGCCATCAGCCTCATATTTGGAAAGTGTCAAGACGGTGGCCTCGCCTTTGAGCGAAACTAGTGTACTAAACTCTTATACTTTTTAATGCATATTATTACTGTACTAGGAAAAATGCCCGTGCGTTGCAACGGAAGAAAAGAAAAATCCATGTCGTGCGTTGCAAGGGGACACAAAAATAATAAACTTAGAATCCAAGTTGTCATTTCATGGCACAAAATCGACGTCTTAATCCTATTGGTGAAATATTTCGGTCGAGACAAAAAATGCTTGGTTAGTCTTTGTAGTGTTTACGTTTACCCGATTTTACAATGAAACCTTCAAAAAAATTACCGAAAATATTTGATAATTTCGAACTCAAATTTATAATATTTTAAAATTACACTCGAGCACAATAATCAATGCTCGAAGCATTCCTATTTTTTAAAAGTTAGCAAAATAAATCTTTTAGTTTTTTAATGTGTGTTGCGTTGAATACTTGGTCATTGAAACGGTAGTAGTTTGGACTCCACTAACACACCTACCACGGCCTTATAATTTTCTTCACGTCTAAATCTGACTTGCTAAACATAAACTACGCTCTCATGATGCAATTGGTAGACCTAATTTGTTGCGAAGTTAGGTAATGTGTGATGGACGACGTGAATCAAAACCTAGCTAACACATATACACGTATATTTGCTGCAAATGGATCTGGCTAGCTAAGTAGAGTTAGAAATCCTATTCAGTTTTAAAACAAAACGGGTTCCAGATTATTTTCATGAACTCTATATTTTGTATTTGTAAACTTACCCTAAATGATTTTCTCAACACTTTTTTTTTGACACGAACTCATAAACTTTATTACGACGCAAAGTTAGGCAAATCACTCATTACAAGCATAGCGATATTTGCTGGGACATCACTTTCCACACAGTCATCATGCCCGGATCGCTTGAGACTCCTATCTTAGCAGCTAGAGCATGTGGTACACCATTTACATCTCGTTTCCACGCAGTGATAGCGCATTTAGAAAACCAAGTATGACACTGCACCTTCAGGTCTTCAATGATCACATTAGCTGGTGAGAAATCAGAGGCCGGTTTATTCATCGCATGCATCAGAATCTGGGCGTCAGTCTCAAACTCGACTCTGATTGCTCCCAAGCTAGCAGCTAGGTTGTTCGCTGCTTCAAGTGATTTTAGCTCAGCCATAAAAGGATCAGAAAAGCCTTCCGCTCGCCCAGCCGCAGCTGAGACGACATGACCCTCCGTTATTGCAAAAGATCAACCTGATATTCAAGGGCACGCCACGCCTCCCGGCGGCGGGCGCGCCATGACCGATGTCTGCTGCCCGCAGTACTCGCCGTGCAACCCGAATCACGCGCCTGGTCCTCCGTGCGCCTCGCCGGCGATTTACATAGACCTCGTCGCTGCGCCCATGGCCCTCTTCCTCTGGCTCCGGGGAAACCTGCATCGGCCACTTTTCGAGCAGCTGCCGGATCCCCTTTTGGAGCAGGTGCCTGATGAGGGCGGAGACCAGATCTCGGCGATTCCAGAGGTTCTTGAAGCCGAGGCGGCGCACCACTCGGACGGGAGCGGCCCAAGCAGCGGCAGCGATGTCGTGGGGTCACTCTTCGACTACCCCACGGTGGGGATACCTGGGTCACGCCAAGCCCATCAGCCTTATGACGAGGGCCCAAGGAAGGCCCAAGGAGGACGACGTGCGGCCCAAGATAGTCGACGCTAGGTCATGCGACCCCGCCATGCTTGTAAGCGCCATCGGCACCGTTCACCTGAGACCTAGCCTACCATATAAAGGCTAGGAGGGTCCTTCGTCTAGGGTACGCTCATAGCCGCCACACAAACCCTAGCGAGATTGCCATCTCGCCATTGTAGCCACAGCTCACCATCAATAACCAGACAAGCAGGAAGTAGGGTGTTATCCTCCGGGAGCCTGAACCTGGGTAAACGCCTTGCTTGTCAGCCGTCGTGATCACCAGCGCTCATCTCTCTCCCCCTCAATCAACCCGGGGTACTCAACCCTAGGATTTGCCGAGTCCACACCTCGTCAATTGGCGCCGTCTGTGGGAAAGAACGAGCGCTGGAACCATGGTCGCACCGGCTCCATCAACTTTGAAGACCGACGTCTGCATCACCAAGGAGCCAATCTGCTTCGGCTCCTTCGAGTACACCTTCCACCCGCCGGCCCACCGCTCGGTGTACGCCGATCTGCACGTAGGTATGTGCCTCACCTTCGGTACCATGCACTACTTCGTAGACAGCTGTGGAGTACTCAGATCCACGGCGATCGCACCGCCCGCGGCGGTGGCACCCGCATCTGCCGCGGCTGCGCCAACCACGCCCCCACCTGCTGCGGAGATCGCATCTGCTGCGACTGCGGAAGCATCTTCGACTGCTGAGAAGATCGCGTCCGCCTCGACTACTCCGACCGCCTCCGCTGCGGCAGAGATCGCGCCCAACGCGGCCGCGCCATCAGCGTCTCCGGCTACCACGGAGATCGCATCTGCTACGACTACGTCGACCACCTCGTCGACCACGCGGATCGAGTCTACTTCGACTACCTCGATCGCGTCGCTGGCAAGGCCAAGATCTACGTCAACTTCGACTACGTCGACCACCCTCGCGCGCAACGGAGGTCGCGTCTCTATACCGCGCACTCGCGTCTCCATCGACTACAAGATCGTCAACAAGCCAATCGCGCCCACGTCGACAACAGCGACATCACTCCTCACGACCGCGGCGAAGATCGCGAAACTCCAGGAAGAGCCGCGGCAGCGACTGTGGTACCCACCACGTTGCAGCCATTTTCGACTCCGAGCACGGCTCGGACGAAGGAAGCAGCAGTGGCAGCGTCCATCCACTGCCCAGATCTACCCCGCGCAAGTCTTCATGATCGGCCAGAGGCCGCAGGGCAACGACGACGAACCCGCATACCCACTGGAGGTGGTCATGCCGGACCAGGTGACGCGACTCACCATCACCCGCGACATGGCAATCAAAGCCCTGAAGCACGTCGAGGAAGGCACGTACCCCCACCGGACGCACCCCGGGAGGACCTTATGGCGGTCCAGTACCTGCTACGGAAGGAAGGCGAACGACTCCGCGCAGAGAAGGCCGAGCTCCTCGACGCAAGGAGGAGGCCGACGCGTCGAGCGCCAGGAGGGCCGCTTACTCGTTCACTGCCTCAACAGAGGTCTCACAAGGAGCAAGGCGCCACAGAGCCCGCGTGCCCCTGATGACGGAGGCCGACCGCGCTAGAGTCACCGCAACCTCGAGTCATCATACATAGAAGACGCAGACGGGATACCCGTCCCCAAACACCCGGAGCCGCACTCATGGCAGTCGAAACATACCTGCGGCTGACACAGCCGCCTGAGGGCGACTCGCGCGCTCTCCTCCACAAGCAGCAGATCATGTCTATCAAGGCACTCGAAGACGCACTGGTAAACAAGGCGCCACAGAAAAAGCGCGAGAAGATCGAGATCGCCGCGACCACGAGCCCGCAGCACTCGCAGCCCCGGCGACAAGACAACTGCGACAACCGCAGCCAGGTGAAGACCTCCGCAACGTCATCACACAAAGGACGGTAGACCGCAGCCGCATCCACGGCCGGCAGCACGTCCAACTTCGACTACGACCGCAACGACGGCGACTACGAGCCGTGCGGCGCCGCATGCTTCAGCTTCAACATACGCGACACAAGAATGCCCAAGGGCTTCAAGCTCACGGCAGAAGCAGTCAAGTACGACGGGAAGCAGGACCCGAGACTCTGGCTAGAAGACTACCTCATAGCCTGCAGCTGCCAGGGCGGTACTTCGACTACGGCCATGCAGTACATCCAGCTGATGCTCACGGGCTCTGCACGCGGGTGGCTCAACACTCAACCCAAGAACGCCTTCAGGACGTGGGACGAGTTCGCGGAGGCCTTCGTTAAATCCTTCCTGGGGACGTACTCGAGACCGACGACGTTCGTCGAACTACAAGCATGCAAGCAAGGACGAGACGAGCCGCTCCGGTCATACATCCAGCGTTGGACCTGCTCCGCAACACCATGGAGACCGCCTCGGAGGACCGAGTGATGGATGCCTTCATGCACGGCGTCTCCCGCCGCGACCTCCGCGAGGAGTTTGGTAGGCTCCGGCCGAAAAACATGATCGAGGTCATGAAGATAGCAAACCAGTGGGCAGACGGAGAGGACTCGGTCCGCAATAGTTCACACTACTCCCCGAAGGACGAAGCCGGACCAAGCAACTGGCGAGAAGGCGCCACAAGAAGAAGCCACGTTACAACGGCAACGACTCAATCGAGCTAGTAGCGGCGGGATTCCAAACCCCCCGTGAGGATGAAGCGCGCGACAGCAGTCGCCAATACAGCCATGCACAGTACAGTCGAAGCGGCGGTGACCAGAGTCGCCAATACAGCCAGGGGCAGTACAACCGAAGCGGCGGCAGCAGCTACCGCAGCGACGGAGGCCATAAACGCGAGTGGCAGAAACGCACACTAAGCCCAGCGGAAGAGCTGGAACAACCCTGCAGGCACCACATGTTCAGGAACCCGGAAACGGGCAAGTGGGGATCCAACCACCTGTTGAAGGACTGTCGAAAGGCACGCAAAATATACGAAGCCATGCAGAAGATAGTCACTCCAGCACCCGCAGCGCAGCCAGCCGCGCAGCTAGCCATCCAGGCAGCACCCGCAGTCGCCAATCCAGCACAGGCGGCGGGAGCCTTTCTGCAGCAGCAGCAGCCGCAGCAAGATGCCCCACCGTGATCCAGGACGCATATCCAGCGGCACGCGGACAACTCAACATGATACAGAAGGGCGCCCCTCAAACAGGTCAGAAGCTCATCACCCGCCAAGTCTTCCAAGCCATCACCTGTCCACCCGCGTACCAGACTACCTGAGAGGGTCAGAGACACCAATCACTTCTCCAGAGCAGATCACCCGCCTGCAGTACCACGACCCGGGCACGCCGCTCTGGTAGTCGAAGCTCTGATCGGAGATTACACCCTGAAAAAGGTGTTCATGGACGGAGGCAGTGGCATTAACATCATCTTTGCCGACACCCTCAGAAGGATAAACAGGCCAACGACGGACTTGGCAGCATCAGAGACTACCTTCCATGGCATAGTACCAGGGCAAGCAGTCACGCCCATGGGAACGATCACACTCGATGTCATCTTCGGCACACCCGAAAACTTCAAGAGGGAGTCGATCGACTTCGAGGTAGTCGACTGGAAGTCGCAGTACCACGCGATACTCGGGCGCCCAACCTTCGCCAGATTCATGGCGATACCTCACTACGCCTACCTCATGCTCAAGATGCCTGGACCCAAGGGCGTCATCACGGTGCACGGCGACTTCGACCGCTCCAACAGCTGCGACCGCGAGTTCAGCAAGATCTCCGAATTCTTCGGAGTCGAAGAGCACTTCGAGGCAATGGCAGTCGACAACGACAAGACCATCTTCCCAGCCCGCAAGAAACCAGCCAAGGACGCTGCCTTCAACGCGGCTGACGACACAACGACCCATCAGGTCCACCCGACTGACGCCAGCAAGACGGTCAAAGTATCGTCGAGTCTGACTCCCGCATAGGAAGGCGCGCTCGTCGAGTTTCTACGTGAGAACTGGAGAATCTTCGCATGGCAACCCTCTGACATGCCAGGAATACCCAGGAACCTCGCCGAGCACTCCTTAAAGTCCACAAGGACGCCAGACCCGTCAAACAGGCCATGCGACGCTTTTCCGGGCCCAAGCGAGACGAAATCAGCAGAGAAATCGATCGACTGCTGAATGCCAAGTTCATCCGAGAGATCAAGGACTCGGACTGGGTCGCCAACCCAGTCCTGTGGAGAAGAAGAAGACGAAGAAACTCCGCATGTGCGTCGACTTCACCGCCCTCAACAAATGCTGCCCCAAGGACCATTTCCCGCTCCCGCGGATAGATCAGATCATCGACTCGACTGCAGGCTGCGAACGCCTGTCCTTCCTGGACGCCTACTCAGGTTACCAGCAGATCAGACTGAACGTCGACGATGAGGAAAGACAGCATTCATCACACCCGACGGCGTTTTCTGCTACCAGACGATGCCCTTCGGGTTGAAGAACGCTGGTGCCACGTACCAGCGCACAATGCAAGCATGCCTCAAAGGGCTCATCGGGCAGATCGTCCAAGTCTACGTCGACGACATCGTCGTCACCACCCGCAAGGAGGACACCCTCATCGCCGACCTCCGCAAGGTCTTCGCCGCCCTCGACGAGTATCAGATCAAGCTGAACCCAGACAAGTGTGTCTTCGGCGTGCCAGCCGGAGAACTGCTTGGGTACCTCGTCTCTGCAAGAGGAATCGAAGCCAACCCTGAGAAGGTGCAAAACATACTCGCAATGCCAGCACCGACCAAGCTTCACGAGGTGCAACGCCTAGCCGGCCGAGTCGCAGCTCTCAGCCGGTTCATAAGTAAGTTGGGAGAAAAGGCCCTGCCTTTCTACCAACTGATGAAAAAGACAGACAAGTTCGAGTGGACAGAAGAAGCGCAAGTCGCGTTCGACCAACTCAAGAAAACACTCACGACTTCCCCAGTACTGGTGGCTCCACTGGAGAACGAGCCGCTATACCTCTACGTGTCAGCCACAAACAGGGTGGTCAGCACGGTACTCGTAGTCGAACGAGAAGAAGAAGGACACAGTTACCCTGTTCAGCGACCCGTCTACTACCTTAGCGAGGTGTTGACCCTGTCCAAGCAGCGCTACCCGCACTACCAGAAGCTGGCCTACGGAGTTTTCATGACTTCAAGGAAAGTAATCCATTACTTCTCCGAGCACCCGATCACGGTGGTAAGCTCCTCCGGGCTCTCCGACATCCTGACCAACCAATGCGCGACAGGACGAGTCGCTAAGTGGGTCGTCGAGCTAGGACCCTGGGGGCTGAAATACGCTCACCCGAAGTCAATCAAGGCCCAAGTGCTCCCAGAATTCACCACCGAGTGGATAGAAGCCCAGCTGCCAGATGTCCCCGACCTGTCCAACGCATGGACAATGTACTTCGACGGCTCCAAAAAGTTCAGATCAGCCGGGGCAGGAGTCATCCTCATCTCCCCCAAAGGCGACAAGCTGAAGTACGTGCTACAGATGGACTTCCCAACACCCTCCAACAACGAGGCTGAGTACGAAGCCCTAATCCATGGCATGCGAATGGCCAAGAACTGCGGCGCCACTCACCTCATGATCTACGGCGACTCCTACCTCGTCGTGCAGCAAACCATGAAAGCCTGTGACGCCATCGCCGACAACATGATCGCCTACAGAGACCTGTACAACCAGCTGGAGGGCACCTTCGACGGCTGCGAGTTGCGGCACATCGGCCGCGAAAGCAACGAGGAAGCCGACGCCCTCGCCAACCTGGGCTCAGACAAGGCGCAGGTGCCACCCGGCGTCTTCCTTGAGCGCATCACGCAGCGGTCTGTCAAACTTCGACCCGCCCGGATCCTCCACACCATCAACGAGCACCGCCGACCCGCCAGGCAAAGAGAAGGAGCCAATGGAGGTTCTGCTCATCGAGCCCACCTGGACGAGCCCATATCTGGCGTACATGCTGCACCAGAGACTGCCAGTCAACTCAGTCGAAGCCAAGCGCATTATTCGCCGTTCGAAAGGCTTCACCATCATCAAGGGGGAACTATACAAGCGAAGCATCTCAGGAGTCCTGCAAAGGTGCGTTGATCCAGTCGACGGTCAAGCCATCCTGCTCGAAATTCATACAGGCACCTGCGGGCATCACGCCAGCAGTCGTGCCTTAGTGGCCAAAGCTTTACGAGCCGGATTCTACTGGCCCACCGCAATGCAAGACGCAGAAGAACTCGTGAGGAAATGTCTCGGCTGCCAGGAGTTCGCCAACAAGCCGCACGCCCAGCTTCAGCACTAAAGACCATCCCACTTGCCTGGCCCTTCGCTCAATGGGGGCTCGACATGGTGGGTCCACTCAAGAAGTCCTCGCCAGGAGGACACACGCATCTCTTGGTGGCAGTCGACAAGTTCACGAAGTGGATCGAAGCCGTGCCTATCACAAGTTCGACTGCTCCTCAGCAGTTAACTTCATCAGGTCCATCATCTTCAGGTTCGGGGTGCCGAACAGCATCATCACCGACAACGGCACGAACTTCACAGCCGAAGAATTCAAGGACTTCTGCTCCGAACAAGGCATCAAGCTCAACTACGCATCAGTCTCGCACCCGCAATCCAATGGGCAAGTCGAAAAGGCCAATGGCCTAGTCTGCAAAGGCATCAAGAAGCGCCTGCGAGTACCATTGAGGCGCCGCAGGCGCCTGGGTCGAAGAGCTGCCGTCTGTGCTTTGGAGTCTACGCACAACACCGAACAGATCAACCCAGTACACGCCATTCTTCATGGTTTATGGTGCAGAGGCGGTCATGCCCTGCGACATCAAGTTCGACGCACCTCGAGTGGTGGCCTACGACGAGTCTGACGCAGAAGAAGCACTCGAGGACGACATGGACACCCTGGACGAAGCACGCGACATCGCCCTCACCCGCTCAGCCGTGTACCAGCAGGACCTGCGCAACTACCACGGACGGCGACTGCGGCCAAGAGCTTTCGTTCCAGGCGACCTGGTCCTTCGCCTCAAACAGAAGAAGGTGCACAAGCTCGCCTCCCCATGGGAGGGCCCATACATTGTGACAGAAGCAATCGGCGGAGGAGCTTACCGCCTGAAGGACTCGAAGACAGGAACAGTCTGCCACAACCCATGGAATGTGCGCAGCTGCGACGCTTCTACGCCTAGTCGACTCCCCTGTTGTAACAAAGCATACATGTCAAGGCGGCAGGTTTCAGACGCACTCTTTCCCTTACCAGGGTACCTGAGGGGACTGGAAGGGTTTTAATGAGGCGGCCTGCTCGCAAAAATCAATGAAGTGATTTATGGAACAAGCTCTCCCCTTTACTTTTTCAGTCAAAAAGCAACATAAACCTAGGCCGCACCCGACGCACTCGGGGGCTGCGCCATACAGGTTCAACTCAAATCCTAGGCCGCCACCCGAAGCACTCGGGGGCTGCGCCATACAGGTCTAAGTCAAACCTAGGCCGCACCCGAGCACTCGGGGGCTGCGCCATACAGGTCAAGTCAAAACCTAGGCCGCACCCGAAGCACTCGGGGGCTGCGCCACAGGTCTAAGTCAAAACCTAGGCCGCCACCCGAGCACTCGGGGCTGCGCCACAGGTTCAACTCGCAAAACCTTGGCCGCCCCCGAAGCACTCGGGGGCTGCGCCTACAGGTCACTCGCAAAATCCTTGGCCGTCACCCGAAGCACTCGGGGGCTGCGCCGCACAGGTCTAAGTCTAGCCTAGGCCGCGCCCGAAGCACTCGGGGCTGCGCCGCACAGGTTTAATTCAAAATCCTAGGCCGCACTCGATCTGCTCGGGGGCTGCGCCATACAGGTTTACAGACGTCTACAAGATACAATTTACTAACTCGGGGGCTACCCCCACCTCGACATACATACACTCATATTTCCACTTGGAAAAATTTATGTTACAAGCTAACGCTGTACAACAGCAGTATACTGTTCTTATTCTACAGGCTCGCCCTTTGGCACATCAAGTGGCCCTACAAGGTGCTCGCTAAAGTTCTGGACCTGCCGAATCATCTGGCGCGCAGCCGCCAGAGTATCGGCATACTCACCCTCTCAGGCAAGCCGTCAAGCACCTTGTGCAATGGAAGATGAGGCCGGTGCAGTCGAACGTATGCCAACGCCACGTTCGCCCCGGCAACAAGTTGAGCGTGCACGACTTCTTCAACGCACCGCCTTCACGGAACCTCTCCAGAAGAGCAGTCAGTCCATTCGGCTGCTCGTTGTGAGGAAAGTACACCTTGTTGATCTGCCAGAGGGTTTTTCTGCAACCTTCCAAGAGCACAGCAGCCCGCCAGGTACGATCCAGCATTCGTGCCAGTACACTACCTCTGGATTTGTTCGACCAAAACTGGCGCGCTTCGAGTGAGTCACCGGCGGCCTCTTTCTCTACTCGCTCGTCCACTCGAAGCTGCTCAGCCTTCAAGTCAGAGTTCACATCTGCATCAAGGCCAAGCATTAAGCATAGCAGGAAGACACAGAAGCCGAAGCAAAAACGCTAGAAGGCCAACCTTGCAGCTGTCGACTGATCAAGTCCATCTCGCCAAGCAGAAACTCCTCACGCTGGGAGAACGGCGCAACGGGCCGCGACCTCAATCGCTCCAGCTCCAACTCAGCACTCTTCAGCTTCGACTCGAGCTCCAACACCTTGTTCCTCATGAAGGTGATCACTCTCTGGTCATTTACGCTTCGCACAGGAGCTGGAGGAGCTTGACGGCGGCGACGAGTAGGCGCAGCCGAAGTGGTGTCCTCCTCATCATCCGCGCCAGTAGTTCCAGCAACGTCAGGAGCTTCGCCCATATCAGACTGCCAAGAATTGACAGCGTCAAGCCAGGAAAAGAATCAACATAATTCATCCAAACAAGATATCAAAAAAGACTTGGCGACTGCACCCCCGAGGGAGCGAATTCACATTTCATCATCAGCATGTTCACTCGCACGATATAAAGTGCATTACAGACTCAAGCCCAAAAGCAGAAGCATAGTCCTACAAGGAAAAAGTCTACACTACAGACTCCGACTGGGAACGGCTCTTCCTAGCAGCCAACTCTGCAGCTTTGGCAATCCTCTTCTCGAAGGTGTCGACCAACTTCGCAGCTAGCTGGCTCGCCTGCACCTTCACACCGCTAAGGGACGCGGTCCTGCCATCAGGCTTCCGAGGGAAGTCGCTGACAACCTTCTCAAAATCACCCACGACTTGGTGACCAAGAAGTAGCTGGAAAGTGAGCTCGGAGCCGCGTACCGTCTGCGTGCGCGTGAAGTTCGCCAGGACATTCGAATTGCCTTCGAATGGAGCTGCGAGTGCGTCAACAGCAGCTGGTGGCGGCTTGCTGGGAAAGATACTCCGGTGCACAGTCGCTAAGGCCTCCGTCGACTTCTGCAGTGCCGCCGTCGACTGCTGCAGCGCTGCCGATGCATACGCGCAGACGCGGTCGACGAAGCCAACAGCCTCCGCCAAGCCGACACTCTCGCTGGAAGTCCCTTCTGGAGGAGCACCTCCGCAAGTCTCTGTTCAAAAGAAATCACACCCGTAAGACGTCAGAAGTCAAGAAAGGCAAAGTAGGCACTGAGCCGAAAAACTTACTTCCAACAACATCTGCGAGTGCGAGCAAGCGGTCGACCTGGGTCTTCTCCAGAGCATCCCGAGCTTGTTCCCGCTCTTGGGCTTCACCCAGTGACTTCTCCAGCTCCGCGACCCGCGTCTTCATGCTCTCCTTCTCGCCTACGGATCAACGGAGCAAAGTTAGCAATAAAGGCAGTCGAAGCACCCCTCGAACACAAGGGTTCACACTTACCATTCGCTTGCTCCAGAGCAGTGCGAAGCTGATCCCTCTCCTGCTCCATGCGAACGAAGGCTGCGGCTCCCTCCATCTGCTGGCGATAAAATGGCTGCAGGAAACACAAGACATTAATCTACGCCCGACTATTCTAGTCACGCGCATCTTCGGGGGCTACTCCCATCGGGAGCGCTGTACGCGCACCCGATACAGATCTTGCAGAAGGAGTCGAAGAACACTTACATGCTCAAGCAGCCCAGCGTCAACCGGAGTCGCATCAGCAGACCTCTCTGGCATGGCGGAGGTCGAAGCCTTCAAGGCCAAAACGTCACCCGCCAGAGCCTCCTCTCCGGTCGTCCTCGCAGTCTGCTCGATCATAGGAGCAGAAGTGTGCTCCATCTCACGAGGGGAAGAAACAGCAGCGCCAGTACGGTCGCTGTGACAAGAAAACTCAATTCAAGGACCCGCAAGTGAAACAGCACACTCGACAAAAACAAAGCAATGGTTATGCGACTAACCTGACGACATTGTCTTCACTTCCCAGGGAGACGGAGGCCATCCTCGCGAACTCGGTCGGCGGTGCAGAGCCGAGTGGAGGCACGACCAAAGGTTCAGCCAGGTCGCTCGGGTGCCTAGTGCCCGAAGAGGACTCGCTCGTCTCTTCCTCGTTCACACCCGCCCCTTCACAGGCGACGAGGCAGAACCAGAGTCGCCAGCCTTTCGCCTCTGCCGCTTCCGCAGCGGCTCCTCGTCTTCATCATCCTCCTCCAACTCTTCACTCGGAGAAGTGGCGGAGGGAACTTCATCGTCATCAACCTCGTCCTCAGGGAACTCTGCCTCTTCATGAGGTCCATTCTCCATCAACGGAGGAAGACTGACATAGCTCGAACGACCCTGTCAGCAAATGAACCATTCGAGTAGGCAAAAAGATTTGACAGAAGATACAAGACAAACAAAGCAAACGAAGCTCACCTCAGGCACAGGATTATTAGGACCATATGGCTCGACTGGGCACTTGACATTGCACGGGTCAGCGGCTCGGAGACTAGTGATGCTCCTCACCTTCGACTCGACTGCGTCATCATCAAGCTCATTGCCAGCATCCTCACGCGCCCACATCGGGTGGACGCGACTGCGCAGCGGCTGCACCCGAAGCCTGAAGAAGGTGGCGATGAGGTGAATTCCACCCGTCTCGCGCCCAAGGCTCTTCAGAAGGCCACGAAGTAGCGTCAACAAGGGCTGAGTCGCCTCCCTGTCCTCCTTCGACAGCGGGTGCGCCCACGCGTTCGTCTTCCGCAACTCGCGATCAGCGGCGAATTCGGGAAGCCCTGCTTGGTCACACCTGATGTAGAACCACTTCTTCCGCCAGCCCTGGACGGAATCGGACTTCTTCATCTGGAAGTAGGAGGTGTCGCCACGCACCTGGATGCCGAAGCCGCCGACTGGGTACACCTGCTTGCTCTTCCCCACGTTCCTCCTCACGAGGAATAGCGACTTCCACAGCAGCCAGTTGGGCGCGATTCCCAGGAAGCACTCGCAGAGCACGAAATAGCTCGCGATGCTCAAGACGCTATTGGGAGTCAGATCGTGGATCTGAATCCCATAAGCATACAAGAGACCACGGACGAAATCGTGGAGGGGGAACCCGAAACCCCGCGGAAGGAAGTCCACGAAGCAAACGCGTTCCCCCTCGCGAGGGGAGGGGAATACCTCTTTCCCGGGAGCGCGCACCGTCGCCTTATCCGCGGCGCAGCAGTCCCTGCGCGCGGAGGGCCTCGAGGTCGGCCTTCTTCACCGACGATTTGACCCAGTCGCCGTCGGGCTTCTTCATCACGCTCGCCTCGGCGGCGACGATGGCGCCAGCAGCAGCCTTCCCCCTCTTCATCGCGGCCTTGCTCATGGAGGGTGGAGAAAGAAACTGACAGAGCACGCAGCACAACAATGGCGAACAGAAGCAGTGGAGACGAAGGAATGGGGATGGATGACTGTTCACCGCCGCGGTGAAAATTATATACCGCGCGGTCAGTCAATCCTAGCCGTCCCTGCTGAAACCGCTCTCCGCAACATCATCTGGCCGTCCACGTGTTGCGCGCAGATAGCAACCGTCGACGGCCACGCCGCCCACTACGCGCGGGAATCAAGGCGCCATCATCACACCACGAAATTTTCGCGCCCAACGGTCAGAAAAAAGCGGCAACCGCTGTCTCCAGTCAATACTGACAGGGCCCGCACTGTCACGTCCCGTCGGACACAGAGTGAGCCAGAAAACGTCAGCACTGACGTCAACTGCGCAGGCGTAGCAAGTACGCCAATGGGCTGATCGAGAACTCGAACAGCTCATTCGAGTGCAAAAATGTTCAGTAAGCTCTAAGAGCCGAATAAACTCGAACAGCTCATTCGAGTGCAAGAAGATACAGTAAGCTCCAAGAGCTGAAGAAACTTGTGCAGTAAGCTAAACAGGCCGAATACACAGTAAGTCACGCAAAGCCAGTCGCGACTCCAACATGTCGAGTCCCTTCTTTACTCCCATCGGGAGCGGGCTTTTCGACTGAAGAAAAATTGAGTTTAACCTCAATTGCAAGCAATTCAGCTTAATCTCGGGGGCTACTCCCATCGGGAGCGCTGTTCGCGCTCCCGAGTGACTCAGAACAATAGCAGTCGAAAATCACCGACTAAGGCTGTACTCACGGTATTTTACCCTGGAAGTGACAGTTCGACTAAGGAATCCTCCATAAGCCCTGAACGGCCGGAGTCGACCAATTTTACTCATCTCTTTCAGGAACCCGACGGCGTGCCCAGGAGGAAGGAGTCCTTTACCCGACTCTACGATTCGACTAAGCACTCGGGGCTCCTGTCGTGGGGTCACTCTTCGACTACCCCACGGTGGGGATACCTGGGTCACGCCAAGCCCATCAGCCTTATGACGAGGGCCCAAGGAAGGCCCAAGGAGGACGACGTGCGGCCCAAGATAGTCGACGCTAGGTCATGCGACCCCGCCATGCTTGTAAGCGCCATCGGCACCGTTCACCTGAGACCTAGCCTACCATATAAAGGCTAGGAGGGTCCTTCGTCTAGGGTACGCTCATAGCCGCCACACAAACCCTAGCGAGATTGCCATCTCGCCATTGTAGCCACAGCTCACCATCAATAACCAGACAAGCAGGAAGTAGGGTGTTATCCTCCGGGAGCCTGAACCTGGGTAAACGCCTTGCTTGTCAGCCGTCGTGATCACCAGCGCTCATCTCTCTCCCCCTCAATCAGCCCGGGGTACTCAACCCTAGGATTTGCCGAGTCCACACCTCGTCAAGCGACGAAGCAAGCCGGGCTGAACCGGCTCCGTCCTTCATCAATGCTACGATCCGCAGGTCGGGGACGGACAGGGGCAGCAAAATATAACCGAAACGTTTTTTCCACTTACCGATGGCAGTGGTGGGTAATTTTCTGCGACTTAAAGGGTAAAATTGGCAATCCAAAAAACGTACCAACACCTCTTAAAGCCATATTATATAGTAGAGATTGCAGGTATAAATTTTTGTTTGTTCTCATAGTTTAAACACATAGTTGAAAATATTACTAAATATTAGTTGGTATGTATGTTGTTTGCACTAGTATTATTGTATAAGTCTACGAACTAATAATCAAACGGTCTAGCGGTTCCATAAACTAGTGTCATATACTCTAAGATACTCCCCGATATGAGCGACCAAAACTAGTTTAGTGCTCAACACGGGCGACATGTACCATTGGATCGACGTAGTTGGATGACAAAGATGGTTTGGATATTCGCTTTATGTGTCTTTTTATATTGTTATAGACTAGCAAACATACCCGTGCGTTGCAACGGGCGAGAAAAACAAACTAAGTTTTTTCGATTTAAAACATGGGCGTACGCGACTATTTCTAAATCGACTCTTGTAACCCTACCCTCAGTTGGCTCGTTTTCCATTATCTCCTCTAACAAAGCACATGTGGCGGCAAACTCCAACGAAATGGTCAAATTTAATTAATGAAATCAACTAAACTGGCCAACATTAGAAGTAATATAATTGTTTTGGATTATATAAAGAAAAAAGCAGATTAACCCCCGTCAGGTTAATAGATGTAGTGTGCGCAGTGTCCGGCACCGTCGGCTTCTACTACATACGCTCGGCTTGCCGGCCTGCGACGACAGTATAGACGCGACGGTTGGCTGTTGCGCCGGAGTGCCTCACCCACAACTTGCCGACCATGGAAGCAAACCAACTCAACCCCCGATGACGCCGGCACGAAGCCAGCTTAAAAGTACTCAGGCAAGCTTGAAGTTTTTCTGCTCTTAAAAGTACTCAAATTATAGTCTTCATGAAAAACTTTATTGTTGCACTGGCACTCATAAAGAATCATTGCAACAGGTCGTAGCACACCAACCCCAGCATTACACCAACAAAACGTAATCCACCATGTGAAGTCGGCTTGCTCACACCCCGCCATGTTCTTTCCTTCATGGAAACAACAAGTCACTCAACCCCCGATGACGCCACCTCAACCCCCGATGACGCCGGCACGAAGCCACGAACGATTCCACTGACCACTCCCCCGCCTCCTCACATCACGCGCACACGGGCCCTTCCAGTTCATCCACCCCTCTCCCTGCTGTCCTCCACGGCCCACGCCGACGACGACGACGTTACCGCCGGCGCCTAATCCTCTCACGCCTCCCGCGCTAGCTCCCTTCTTCCTCACGCGTGCGCGTCTTCCATTCCGCTCTCCTCGCTTCCAAGCTGAGAGCGTATTGATTAAAAAAGGGATCTTCTCTGTAAAATCGTGTACAAAGTGTTTGCCGATGATAGGAAGCTGAAAAGTAACACAAGAATCCCAAGCTCAGTTGATGGCAACCAAGGGGAGACAGTTCTGGCGTGCTGTTTGCAAAATACCGGTGCCTAACAAGGTGAAATACTTCTGCTGAAGAGTTGCACACAATACTGTTTCAAACTGTGTTTCTCTGCACAAGGAGATGGATATCAGTCCTAATGCCCAATTTGCATCCGAGACCATGAGGATGGTGGCCACCTTTTCTTCAAGTGTAAAGCAGCTGTGGAGAGTGTGATCTGTAGGCAGTAAGGATCAACCTGGCTGGGATATGCTCTGCCGTTGAATTGATGGAAGAGTTAACGAAGCTGCCTGAAAGTCAATGAGGTGTTGGTGCTACCTTGCTGTGGCTGGACTGTCAGGCATCAGGCTGCGGAGTAGCTCAATATCGTACGCCAAATGCGGACCAGCAATGGCGGACACCGGACGAGGGACGTATCCAAGTCAACACTGGTGGCTCTTACGTGGCAGAGGGGAATTTTGGAGGTTTGGTGCAGTTTTCAGAGATAGCAATGGAAGTATTCTCGCATCAAGTGCAGGGTGGCTCTGGCTGGATAACATTCAGAGTGTTTTACAAGCTGAAGCAGAAAATGTCCGGCAAGCGCTGGCCACTCAGGGCTGCTGTTTTCCTGGGCATCCGAAGCAGTGATCTGGAGATGGATTACTGGCGGTGAAATCCCCTACTGAGAACAATGCTAAGAGACATGCCGCCGCTGTTTGTGATTCTGAGGGAGATAAAAGAGTTTTTGGCTGATAAATTCTCCAATCTTAAAGTGATGTACTGTCCTCGCTCCTCAGAGCTGTAATTTCAATATTTCATAGCTCATTCCATTGCTGCAGCAGGAGTCTTAGACCTGACGATCCTGAACTGCTGATCAACAGTTTAATACCAGGCGTAACAGTTGTGGTGGCGAGCCTCTCGGCTTCCAAGGTGAGAGCGCCATTGACTCAAGCCCAGCAGCTTCTTCCCCATCCATCATCCCTTCGCTTCCACACCACACCACATCACAGACGCTCGCGTCCAAGAGGAGCAAGTGTCGTTGTGACAGCAACTCTCTCTTCTCTCTGTAACTCTCGAACTCGCAAGAACGAAGGTAGAAGAAAAAGATGAACACGAGGGATTTGTGCTGCGTGCAACTGATGCAGCTTTTTGTGGGTTTTCTGTTATTTAACGAGTACAGAACATGGGGCTAACCAACTAGCCGTAAAACTAGCTACTACGAGCAGCTACCGATCGTGCCATCCCACGACCCGCTCATGGTGCTAGTGCTCCTAACAATGGGGAAGGAAATAGTCTACCATATCTATCCGTGCGAAATCACAGGCGGTCGGCGACACAGTCCTTATTTCTGAACTTTGAACGACAACGGCTAGAACGCTACAGTAACCTGAACTTGCAAGTTTAACTGAATCCATCATTTCACCCCCTAAACTTGCAATCACTTGATCTCCATGACGCTGAGCTTCTGCCTCATCTCGATGAACTTGACTTTGCCCAGTGCCTTGGTCAGTATATCTGCTAATTGTCCATTTGTTCCAATGTGATCGACTTCCAGCTTTCCTTCTTCGATGCACTCTCGGATGTAATGGAATCTTGTGTCGATGTGCTTGCTCCGATCATGGAAGACCGGATTCTTGCAGAGAGCAATGGCTGACTTGTTGTCCACTAGCAGCCTGAACTTTGCTGGTGTCTTCCCCATCAGTTCTCCAATCAAACGACTGAGCCACACACCCTGACAGGCGGCGGCTGCTGCAGCAATGTACTCAGCCTCGCAGGACGACAGAGCCACGATCTTTTGTTTCTGCGAGGTCCAGGTGATGATGCTGTCTCCGAGGAAGAAGGCCACTCCAGAAGTGCTCTTGCGATCATCTACATCTCCGGCGACATCGTTGTCACTGAACCCTGTCAGTTTCAGCTCGCCAGTGCCTGCTCTGTAGCAGCATCCGTGCCCAAGTGTGCCGCTGATGTAGCGAAGGATTTGTTTCATCGCCGCCTTGTGCTGTACACTTGGAGCCTCCATGAAACGGCTGACTATCTCTACTGCGTGAGCGATGTCAGGCCGAGTGTTGACGAGGTAGCGCAGGCAGCCTATCAGACTGCGAAATTCAGTGGCGTCTGCCTCGCCGCTCCCGTCGTCCTTGCAGAGCTTCGGTCTGTTCTCCATGGGTGTGACAGGGATTGCAGCTCCCCATCCCTGCTCGTTCGAATATCTTCATGGCGTAGCTCCTCTGGTTCAGAGTGATCTCGCCGTTCTTCTGCACCACCTCGATCCGAGATAGTAGGCCAGCAAGCCGAGATCACTCATCTTGAACAGACGATGCATCTCGGCCTTGAACTTCTGAATCTCCTTGTCACTCGTGCCCGTGATGATCAGATCATCCACGTACACCCCCACGAGCAGGAAGTTGACGTTGTCTCCTCGCCTGTACACTGCATGCTCCAATGGACTACGTACGAAGCCCAATTCAGAAAGAGAGGCGCCCAATTTTTCATACCATGCGCGTGGTGCCTGTCGCAGTCCGTACAGGGATTTGCTGAGCTTGAGGACATGTCGTGGATGTCCTTCGTCGATGAAGCCAGGAGGTTGATGCACATACACCTCCTCTGCGAGCTCGCCGTTCAGGAAGGCGGACTTCACGTCCATGTGATGACGCGCCAGCCCGCGTGAGCTGCCAGTGCGAGCAGCGTGCACTCCGTCTCCATCCTCGCGATAGGGGCGAAGACCTCGTCGATGTCCACCCCCTGGTGCTATGCGTACCCCTTTGCAACGAGCCTGGCCTTGTGTTTGACGATGTTGCCATCTGGGTCGCGCTTGACCTTGAACACCCACTTCAGCCCAATGGCGCGGTGGCCACCAGGGAGCTCAGTGAGATGCCAGGTCTAATTCTCGACGATGGACCGCAGCTCCTCTTGCATCGCTTCCCGCCAAGACGCATCCGCAAGCGCCGCATCAACGCTCGTAGGTTCCTCTACAGTCACAAGACAAAGAGCCTCGGATTCGTCAGTGTCGAAGTCGTGTTCCTCCTCTAGGGCCGTGCGTGCGGCGTCGCCGGCGTAGCGCGGGTGTGGCTTGAAGATGCCGTCCTGCGCTCGTGTCACCATCGTGTGCGTGGTCTGTGCCACGGCAGGTTGCGGCACAGCTGATGCCGCACTGTTGGAGCTAGGCGTCATTGATGCAGGTGTACTCGCGGACCGTGTAGATAATGCAGGGGACGCTCTGAGCATGGCGCTGGTCGATGGCGAGCTCGAGTGCATGGTGGCGTAGCCGTAGGTGCCGTCGCCCTCGTCCATCACCGTTGTGCCCTTGTCGATGGAGTACTCGACAGTGATGTTCGATGACGTCGTGTCGCCGTGCGCCGCGGCCTGCTTGTGCCAGTTCCAGCTCCTGCGTTCCTCGAACGCGACGTCACGGGTGACGTACACCTTCTTCTCGATCGGGTCGTAAGCCCGATAGGCCTTGGCTCCTTCCTCGTACCCTACAAACACGCAGAGCACGGAGCGATCGGAGAGCTTGGTGATGCATGGCCCCGTCCTCTTCACATGTGCGACACACCCGAAGGTACGCAGGTGTTCGACAGTGGGCTTGCGCCCATTCCACGCCTCATATGGCGTGATCGCGCTGAGGCTACGCGTCGGTGCACGATTGAGGACGTACACGGCGCTCTTGACGGCCTCTCCAGGAAGATGGCTGGCATGGCCATGCCCTTGAGCATGCACCGCGCCATTTCCACCACCGTCTGGTTCCGGCGTTCCACGACGCCGTTTTGCTGTGGTGAGTACGGTGCCGTGGTGAAATGCTCGATGCCGTTCTTGTCGCAGTACGCCTTGAACTCGCCTGAGTTGAACTCCCCGCCTCTGTCAGAGCGGAAAGCTCGTAGCTTGCACTGCTGCTTCGCCTCAGCACGAGCTTGCACCTTCTTGAAGCGCGCGAACGCCTCGTCCTTGTGCTTCAGCAGCTCCAGCCACATGTACCTGCTATGGTCATCGACCACGAGCAGGATGTACTGATTCCCGCCTGCTGTTGCAGGCTTGATTGGCCCACACAGATCGGTGTGCACCAGGTCGAGGCCGTGTTCGGAGCGATGCTTGCTTGCCTGCGGGAACGCCATGCGGTGCTGCTTGCCGATGGTGCACCCGTCGCAGATCTCGTCGATGTGCGCCACCTGCGGCATCCCGCGCACCATGCAGCGCTTGGACAAGGTGTTGACGGCGCGGAAGTGCAGATGTCCCAGCCTTGCGTGCCAGATCCACGCCTCATCGTCCATCTTTGCCAGTAGACAGACAGGTGGAAAAATGTTCAGGTTCAAACATTCAGGCTATTACCTGAGCGCTTGACTCGCACCAGCAGACGTCTCTGCTGATCGAAGACAGAGAGGTGCCATCCTCGATCACAGACTTGCAGCCGTTCTCATCCAGTTGCCCGATGGAGATGATGTTCGAGCGCAGTTTGGGGATGAACAAGACGTCCGACAGGATCCGCTGGTTGTCGTCGTTGCAACGGAACAGAACGTTTCCTTTGCCGCAGATCTCGACCAGCGATCCATCCCCGAAGCGCATGCTCCCTTTGATCTTCTCGTCGAGCGTGATGAAGGCTGTCCTTGCGCCAGTCATGTGACTGCTGGCGCCGGTGTCCAGGTGCCAGACGCCCCCCGCCATGGGGACGGGCACCACGCGTTCCTCCTTCAGGAACACCACCTGCTTCTCCTGCCGCGGCAGAGAAACGAGGTGATTTTCTGCCATGGTAGGTGCCATGGCAGCCAGCCGTGTCAGAGAAACGGCGTGGGTTTCTGCCGTGACAGGGGCCACGACAGCAACGGCAGCAGGTTCATCGATGACGTTCTCCACCGTGGCGAGGTAGAGGGCGGGCTTTTCTGCTTCTTCCTCGATGAGGTTCGCTACCTGGCCCTTCTTCTCGCGATCTTTCTGTGCCTTGCGGCACTCCTTGGCCCAGTGGCCTGCCTTGCCACAGTACCTGCAGTTTCCAGGTTTGCGTGAGGACGAGCCGCTGGTGTTGCCGTTGCCCGTGCCCGTGGGCTTGTCCCCGCCTTGGGTCTTGGGCTTGCCGCTCCCCTTTGCTCCAGGTGATGAAGATTGCCCGTGCTGCTGACGGGCGCTCCACTCCTCAGTGGTGAGCAGCAGCTTGCCGCCCGTCTCCGCTTCAGCCTCGCCGCCGCGTCCATCTGACGCTGACAGGCGCCCGCTGAGTTCCTCGATCGACATGCCGTTTAGGTCCAGCAGTGTCTCGATGGAGCAGGCCATCTGTGCGTACCTGGGTGGCACGACGCGCAGGAACTTCTGCACCGTGGCGAGCTCTGTCACCGCGTCGCCGAGGGACTGCAGTTCAGTCACGATTCCGGCGAGATGAAGCGAGAAATCCTCGATCGCCTCGTTGGCCTTGAAGCCGAGGTTCTCGAAATCTCGGCGCAACTTCTGGCACTGTGCCTCGCGGACGCGATCGACGCCCACGCGCATCATCTTGACCGCGTTCCAGGCCTCCTGCGCGTTGTCCTTGGCGGCGAGCACCGGTATCATCTCCGACGGGACCGCGCGAAGGTAGCACCCAGCGCCAAGAGTTCCTGACGCTCGTCCCCCAGAGGCACGCCGGGGTCGATCGCCTCCCAGAGGCATGCCCCCTGGAGCTGCACGCGCATGAGGATGGCCCACTCGGTGTAGTTTGTCCGAGTCAGCATGGGCAGGTGCATCGACCCGCCGTCGCCCTCCCGCACCACTTCGCGCACGACGATCTCGCGTGTGTCGGCGCCCAGCCTGCCACGCCGTGACGGGCTGCGTCCGCGACTGCGCTCACCATTCTTCGTCGATGCCGATGCCGATGGGGTTCTGGACTTCGCAGGTGGGGACTGGCTCATGTCCGTTCCTGCCATGGCGACGAGCTTACCAGTCTCTGATACCAAATGTCGTTGCGACAACAACTCTCTCTCTTCTCTCTGTAACTCTCGAACTCGCAAGAATGAAGGTAGAAGAAGAAGATGAACACGAGGGATTTGTGCTGCGTGCAACTGATGCAGCTTTTCGTGGGTTTTCTGTTATTTAACGAGTACAGAACATGGGGCTAACCAACTAGCCGTAAAACTAGCTACTACGAGTAGCTACCGATCGTGCCATCCCACGACCCGCTCATGGTGCTAGTGCTCCTAACAATGGGGAAGGAAATAGTCTACCCTATCTATCCGTGCGCAATCACAGGCGATCGCGACACAGTCCTTATTTTTGAACTTTGAACGACAACGGCTAGAAAAGCTACAGTAACCTGAACTTGCAAGTTTAACTGAATCCATCAGCAAGCATGGAGGGGAGCGACGAGGGGAAGGGCCGGGTGGCGGCGGCGCCGGGTGGGGGAGCGGGGTAAGGCGGGTACAAGGACGCGGGGAGCGCAAGTGGTGGCCCTGGCTCGTGCCCACCGTCATCGTCGCCTGTATCGCCGTCTTCGTCGTCGAGATGTGGAGCAGGGCTGCAGCCTGCAGAGGATAAGGATGCGACGAGGTTCCAGCGGAAAAAACGGTTCGGGATTATCGATGGACTGCGTGTTAATTTCTCATAAAATGGAGGGGCGAATTGCAAAACTACCTAAGTTTACTTGGCGGTGGCACAGAGGTAATTATTTTCTAAATCAACCTAGCAGTGAGGGGTAAAACCGGAACTTTGAGAAACGTACCAACACCTCCTCAAGCCATATTATATAGTAGAGATATAGACTACATGTCATTGAAAGATGAAATCAAAATTTTGTAACGAATGCCTATTCAAGAAATATCTTTAACGATGCATAATCTACAATTTATATGTATTTATGTGTAAAGAGTACGATTTAAAAAATATCCCAGTAGATTTTTCTAGCATATGGTTAAGTAAGCCTATTTATAAAATCTTTTAAAATATTAACTGAACCAATGAAACTACTTCTATGTGGTCAAAATTACATAGCATGCCAAAAATTAACAAAGTATACATGCTTTTTACATGGTATTGTATTAAGATTATTTAGAGTAACTAATCACCCATAAAACAAGAATAGTGTGGATTCGTGTATGTTGCATTTTTTATTTGACATGCTCTTATGCAATGTGATTGTTATCATCTCGTGTATACAGATCCCTTGACAGTTGTGAAATAGAGATGTGTTGCAAGGAATTAAACATCAAAATCTGTTAAGTAGATTTTTGTAAAAAAAAACTGCATGACTTTCACCAGGAAGAGAACGACATGGTAACTAAACTTGTCATCGCTTGTCACATTGGTGGCTCTTATGTTCCAAGAGTTCGGTCGTGTGTGTTTGTTTCCGCAAATTAAACATTTTATAATGTTAAGATATTGTTCCCTATGTGCTAAAATATAAGGCACACATGATTTTTCAGCATGTTTAAATCACATTTTGACCACTAATAATAAATGAGTGTATGAATTGAGTTTGCATAAATGGGTCATGTGCCCTGTCCCACCTCTCGCCCTATTTGTTGATGCAGCAACGGCTGGCACAATGAATGACTTTGCAAGCCGAATGGATGACCCCGCCTCCACATAGCTGCTCGCCTTGCTGTTTCACAACTCATCCCTCTCAGCTAACTTTTTGCAGGGAATTCACTTTATCTTCCCAGTTCGCCACCGGCCCACCGCCATCGCAGATTCGTTGGCACAAAGCGGGCCACCTGTTCGACATAATGCTTGCGCCGCATTGTGATTGGTAAGGGCCTGTTTGGTTGCCTGCAGCCCTTATGCAGCCTTTTTGCATCGTCAGGGCCTGTCTCCCCAGGGCCTGTCTCGCCAGAGCCATGTTCGGCGTGCTCGAACCAAACGACGTGCAGTTTTAGGAGCTCGTACCAAAGTAGGTGGGGGTTGGTAGAATTGCATGCATGGCGTTTGGTTGTGGCGGTGCGCTTCATGAGCTGTGAGAGAGGCATGCAAGTGGCAGGGAATCTTGCATGCCCCGTGTTGTGCGCTGGCTGCACCAAAACCTGGCTCTGAGGAAACGGTCGATTTGGGCGTTTCTTCGGGCCAGGCCTAGAAGCGCTTTAAAGTTCGTGCGATGCAGGTTTTCGTGCATTGCATATAACCAAACAACGTGTCCACTAAAAGATTCTGTTTTGCACCTGTCTACTAACTTCTACCAACTTTGCTACGAGCTCACCAACTTTACAACACAAGCCAAACACGCCCTAAATGGTTGTAAACCTTGGTCAGGGGGTGGAGCTAGAAAATCGGGTCCTTGGTGCACAATTCTTAGGCTAACCTGGTGCAGAGTGTCAATTTCTGTCCCACTCCCTCACAAAAAAAATCCCTACATTGGTGCATGTGCCCCACGGAGAGACTATGTAGCTCCGCCCCTGACCTCGGTAATGTTAGATTGTCTATTCATCTTGGTAATGTTAGATGCTATCACCGTCTTAATTTCATGCTAAAAGTTTTTACTGTTATCTTGCTCCCTTGCTTTGTGCTGGACCTTTTTCTTTTTAGAATTGTTTTTTGTGTTGGACCCATGTAGCATCGGATGTCACGTTGGAGAGTCTTTAGTTAAATCTGGAGGCAATGCCATGGTGATAGAAGTGGATTATGTTGCCAAGGGCTCTAGTTTTGTTGTTGCCATAGATATCAAGCCTGATACTATTCGCTTCTCATCCCCATCTATGTCTAAATAGTGATTAGTCTTATGAAAAGCTTAACATGGTTGCGGCGTTAATTCGAATTTCTCGCTCACAGATTTGTAGAAATCCATGTATCATCTGCTATCAATATTTGTAGGCACTGTATTCATTTTTACAGTCCATGATTCTTCTCTTAGGATATGAATTTCATATGTTATTTTGTTTTGGCCATTTAAACTAGTTCCTAAGAAATGTCCAGCGAATTGTTTTGTATGCTACAGAAGAAGCCATCCACACACAGCTTTTCTGGAACTTTTTAGACTTTTCTTTGATGGATGTGTCAAAGAGTAATAAAATCCCGTCTGCCGCAGTGATCGGCTTCGGTTATTGTGATGGTAGTAGAGAGTAATAAAAATCCACTACGAACATTAAGAAAACAATATGTAGGTGACAGAGCGATCAACGAAATAGCCGTCGAAGAAACATCTACAAACATGTGAGCAAAACAGAGGCCTCAAGGTTTTGTACATCAGAATTTCTAGAATCGACCAAACCTATCAGATGATCTAGGAAATGAAGTTGAGGACACTTCTCTTGATCATACGGATGTTCTTGTGGTAGGGGGTAATGGAGGTCGCAAGAGAGGTTATAAAAAAGGTGTTGGCCTTCAACCTAAACGCAGAAGTGCGAGAATAGAAAAGTTAAAACGAAAATTATAATGAAAGGAGTTATTTGGAATAGTGACGGTTTAGGTGATCCTGCTAAACATATCACGGTTCAAGAGACAGTTAGGGAACACAAACTAGATTTTCTGGCCCTACCGGCTGGCGATTTTTGTGTCAAGTTTCAGCTGAAATCGAAATGTGATGGTTTTCTATGGTCTTTGGTGGTAGTCTATGGGGCTGCCCAAGACGAAAATAAACCTGAGTTTTTAGCGGAACTAGTGCGAATTTGTGAAAAGGAAGATCTACCAATGTTGGTTGGTGGGGACTTCTATATAATTAGAAGAGAGCATGAAAAGAACAACCCAAATTTTAATGCACGTTGGCCCTTCATTGTTAATGCCATTATTGAAAGTCTCCTTAGAGAGATTGATCTTTCTGGGAGACAATATACTTGGACAAGTAGGAGAGAGGTTCCAACACTTGAGAAGTTGGACCGTTTTCTCATGAGTGTGAGTTGGGAACAAAAGTTCCCTTTGGTTTCGGTACATGCTCTCGCACGTACTGGGTCAGATCATACACCACTGCTTCTCGATACAGGAAATCAGGCACATTTGGGTAATAAGTCCAAATTTTCTTTCGAGTTGTCTTGGTTTCGTCACCCTGAGTTTAATGAATTAATCCGGAGAGAATGGACGTCCATTATTGCTGGATCATCTCCGATTGAAAGATGGCAGAATAAAATTCGTCATCTTAGACAATATCTTAGGGGTTGGGCGAAAAATATTAGTGGCGAGTATAAAAAGCTAAAAGAAAAACTGCTTTTGCTAATTGATGAGTTAGATCTAAAAGCAGAATCCACACCTTTATCTGTGGCTGAGAGAGCTACTAAGAAAGATGCGGATGAGTGTTTAGCTAGGGCTCGAAGGGATGAGGAAACAAAGTGGGCTCAACGTGCTAAAGTTAAACATGTTCAAGAAGGGGAAACAATACAAAATATTTTCATCCCATTGCTAATGGCAAACACCGAAAGAAGAGGATTTTTCAACTAGAACAAGATGAGGGGACAATTGTCGGGGAAAACAACTTGAAAGTGTTTATTTCCGAATATTACAAAAAACTTTTTGGGGCGCCGACTCCAAATTGTTTTTCGATGATTGAAAATCAAAACGAGGATATGCCTCAAATTTCTCCGGAGGAGAACAACATCCTAATTTCGAACTTCACTGAGAAGGAGGTTTTTGAATCCATCTCTCAAATGGAGCATAACAAAGCCCCTGGACCAGATGGGTTCCCGGCTGAGTTTTATCAAAGATTCTGGGAAGTTATTAAGCACGATTTGATGTCCATGTTTAATCAACTACAGAATGGTGAGTTGCCTCTTTATAAACTGAATTTTGGGGTCATAACATTACTGCCCAAAAAAGAGGATGCTAGTAGAATTGAGCAATACAGACCGATTTGCTTGTTGAATGTGAGTTTTAAGGTTTTCACAAAAGTTGGAACTAATAGAGTATTTTCCATAGCTCATAAAGTAATCCGCCCTTCTCAGTCGGCTTTTCTACCCGGAAGGAACATCCTTGAAGGTGTTGTTGTTTTACATGAAACAATCCACGAAATTAAAAGAAAGAAAATGGATGGGTGCTTTTCAAAATTGATTTTGAAAAGGCATACGATAAAGTAAAGTGGTCCTTCTTACAACAAGCACTACGTATGAAAGGTTTTGACCCTAAGTGGTGTGAGTGGGTGGGTAGATTTGTACAAGGGGGAGTGTTGGTATTCGCGTGAATGATGATATTGGTCATTATTTCCAGACTCTCAAAGGATTACGGCAAGGAGATCCTTTATCTCCTATTCTTTTTCTGATATGCTCGCAGTCCTGATTGCAAGGGCTAAAGAGGTTGGTCAGGTTGGTGTGTTGATCCCACACCTTGTTGAAGGAGGGGTATCAATACTACAATATGCAGATGATACGATTCTGTTTTTAGAGCATGATATTGAAAAGGCTGTTAATATGAAATTAATCCTATCTATGTTTGAGCAACTTTCTGGGCTCAAGATTAATTTTCATAAAAGCGAGTTTTATTGTTTTGGGAAGGCTAAGAAAATGCAAGATGAATACCGCACTATCTTTGGCTGCGAGATAGGCGCCTTACCCTTCAAGTATTTAGGGATCCCCATTCATTATCGCAAATTGTTGAATAAGGAATGGAAATCTGTGGAAGATAGATTTGAAAAGAAATTAGGTTGTTGGGCGGGGAAACTGCTTTCTTATGGCGATAGGCTTGTCTTGATCAATGCGGTACTTACTAGTTTACCTATGTTCCTTCTATCCTTCTTCCTTATTCCGGTGGGAGTACGAAAGAGGCTTGATTTTTTTCGCTCGAGGTTTTTTTGGCAGAGTGATCAAAACAAGAAAAAAAATACCGTTTGACTAAGTGGAACATTATTTGTCGACCTAAAGATCAAGGGGTCTCGGCATTGAACTGCTAGAAATCAAGAATAAGTGTTTATTAAGCAAATGGCTTTTTAAAATTCTGAATGAGGATGGTGTTTGGCATGAACTATCATGCAACACATATCTAAATAATAAAACACTATCCCAAGTTGAACCGAACTCAACTGACTCTCCTTTTTGGAAAGGGCTGACGTTGGTTAAGAAAGAATTCTTTGAACGTGGAAATTTTTGCATGGTGATGCATGTAAAATGCATTCATGAACTTTGCACTAGATCACTTATATTCTAATCATATTTGCATCATATAAGGGTTATACCACTTTTATTTAATGATTTTAGGAAATAAAATAATTGTTTCCTATTTTTATGGAATTAACCCTGCGCAGGCAGAAAACCCTATTTCTTTCCTTTTATGTTTCAGGGACCCAAACGTCGTCATAAAATTCTGGAAAAATACAGAGGTCGTTATTTTGGAAGGAAGAAGACGTAGGAGCGAAGGAATCAAGCAAACGGAGCCCGCAAGGCGAAAAGGGGTGGCCCACGCGGCCAGGTACTGTGGCCACGTGGGGCCCACTCGTTTGGGCCTCGTGGCTCTGTTGCCGTCGATCTTTCGTCCACCGACTCCATCTTGACCTAAAAACGCCTATAAAAAAGGTCCCCCGACGTTCTCTGGAAGGAGGCGGTGGAGAAACACAGAACCACGAAACAGAGAGTCAGAAGGCTGCCACCGGAGAAGATCGGAGGGGGGAAACGCTGCCGGAGTCACCTCCGGAGGGCTCCACCCCCCTCCGGCGTGTTCATCATCAACATCTACAGCAAGAACATCTCCACCATCATCACCATGATGAAGGGGGAGTAGTCCACCCCCTGGACTTGGGTTTGTGGTGGTAACTTATGCATCTCTCCTCTCTCTTGAGCTTCACTAATTAGTACCATATGAGCTGCTAAACATGATTACGGTCATCTATGTAATACCTTTGTGGTGAATATTGTGGTATGAGATGATTTGTTATGCATTTACCGTTGTGTTGGAGCTTTTGTGATTTGTCATACTTTGGAGATATTTTATGATGCATGTGATGGTTTGATTTATTCATAATGCCTTGTTTATCATTGTCATAAGGTGATTGACACCACCAAGTGTAGATAGATGAGAGAGTTGTGATCACACACACGAAATATAAATCATTGCACTTGTGTTTAGAATATTGTCCATTAAGAAGTATGATGTATGTAGGTACGGGATGGCCGATGTGACACGGCGTAGGTATTGAGTGGCACAGTACCGCCCAACATCCTTTATCTGGGGTAAAAAGAAAGAGTATGATGTGGGAGTGAGAGCAACCACGCTAGCCTTACGAGGGTGACCTAGCAACACAAATGAATATTTCTTTCAACTATGTGTTTTAGGACATATAGCTGTCATAAAAGCTACCATTAAAACATCACAATTGTGTGTACTTTTTTATCTATAACATGATAATCACCATAGATGGGAGAGAGAGGATTGAGTGAACCCATGAACCCATGTCCATTGTTCCTAGAAGAGAAAACCTTTGTCTTGTCCTCTTGCGTTGAAGAGGATTGGGACACTTTTACATTCTTGTTTTGCTACATCAAAACTTCCATCCATCAACCACCTTGTTCTCCAAACTTGTTTAGTGCATAATCAACTAAAACTTGTGACACTTTAGTTGTAAGGAATAGATAACTTTTCCTTCTTGCTCCTGCGGATCGATACCTTACTTCCACATTGAGAGGTGCTACAGTGATCCCTTGCTCTTGGGGATTATCACATGGGTAATGGCCTTCGTACACGCTTTTGGGAAGACACTTGGCTCAGTTCTAAACCACTAGTTGTTCAATATTGATGCCCACAAGTGTAGGGGATCGCTGAAATCTTCGTTGGGAAGTATTACCCAAATTTATAGTTCGACACGATGGGAACACAAGAATATCAATAAGACTTTCGCGATTGAGGCGTCACTCTCAACCACACCTGTATATCAATGAACTTGCAGCAGCAGTAGTTATGGCAGTAGTATGATTCAAGTAACAAGTAGAACAACAGCAGTAAACAAGTGTTTCCCAGTTTTCACCGGAAAAGTGACGGTGCAACTCAGAAGATTAAAACGTAGGCATGAGGTGATAGCGGGGTGTTGCATGAATAAGATTGATTATATAATAATATATTGCTAGCCATGGGACGTATCTCTAACTCTGATATATGTAGGTATGTGTTCCATAATTAGTTGTGCGTACTAACCAAGAGAATTTGCACAACATCTATTGTCCTACCTGCCCATTTCACCGGGGCCAACTTGCAACTACAGGCAATGTTCAAGATATCTCTTATCACTGTCTGACCGATAAGATAAATTGGCCGATAACCCAGCCGATATGCCAATAAAACGTCTGATATGCCAATAAATCGGCCGATTTACCTGTTATCTTTGGTAGGCCGATAAGTTAGCGATAAGCTATATCCCCAACATTGACTACAGGTAATTAAGGTCTACCCTTTCGAATAGACCGGAACAATGCATTAACACTTCATGAACACATGAATCCTCAAACTAAAACATCTCCCCCTTGTTTTCCCTATATGTCACTTTTAGGGTTCGTAGGTTCAACATAAAAGCAGGTGATACACTTTGCAGATAAATACCAAACTCGAATATATGATGAGGCAATATAAGTTCAGTACTGAAATCATGCCACTCGGGCCTAGCAGCAAGCATTAAACATAGCATAGGTGCATCAACACAATACAAAAGTATCCTCAAGATAAACCCCTAAAATCTCGAACAATGGGTAGCATTACATGATCAATCTCATCCAATCCCCATCCACCTCACATGCCTACAGCGGACTACTCACACATGGTGATGCTGAGGAAGCTCATGGTCAATGGAGATGAAGGCGGTGAAGATGGCGGCGAAGACGTCCTCCGGATCCCTCCACCGGAGGAGAAATCCTAGATCAATCTGTCCCCGAAACGAAGATCGTGGTGGCGGCGGTGTGTTTCGAAAAAGCTCTCCCCCTTCTAGGTCAGGCGTTTTTCCGTATATATGAGGGGGTACGTCGAAGACCGAAGGCGAGGCGGTGCCCGAGGCCCATTTGGGGTGGGCCCACGCGGCCAGGTACAGGGGCCGCGTGGGGCACCCCCTTTTGGCCCTCCGGCACTCCCTCGTGTCCATCCTTTGCACGCTGTCCTCCTTTTCCACAGAAAATTGCATGGTATTTTTCCCCGATTTTATTTCCTGCAAAAATAGCCAGAAAAGAGACTTCGCTAAAAACAGCGTCAGATTCAGCGGTTTTATTCAAATATGGGAAGATTCTGGAGCAAATTATGAAGCAAAGTGCTTGGAAAAATAGATGCATTTTGGATGCATCAACTCCCCCAAGCTTAGCTCGTTGTTTGTCCTCGAACAACTCAAACGTAGTGCAGAAACGATGAAAAGACTTTGACAAGAACTTTGCTTTGCATATGTAACACCGTTTAATACCAACAAGCATTCAATTCATAACTTCAGCAACAAATAGTCAAGATGCTAGCAAAGGTATATCTAATCAATGTTAAAGCATTTATATTTGCTGCAAGGGAAATAACATGTAATGTCAATACTTGGATGAGTTTGCTCAACTGTAGAAATAAACAAAGGTTTTTGCATCGCTATTGATTGAATCATGTCAAGATTTTTGAGATCTTTTGATTCTTTCTTTTGTTGACTAGTGAAATCATTGTGCTTACAACCTTGCTCTCATTTTTAACAAACCATTTTGCATTCCCTATTATGACTCATATGCTTGACCAACTCATGGTTCAAAACCTCATGCCCCGTGAATACGAGTACCTACACCATGACTACTCAACTCGGGCCACTAAGAAAGTTTGAATTTTTCAGTCATTGCAAGTAATAAAAGCGTCATCAAGAGCGTCAACTGGGGTGCGCTGCAAATCTCAGCACTCTTTTATTTACTATTTGTGTAGCTTTTTATTATGATGTGCGTCATAGAATGTTCACTATGGTGCGCTGCAAATTTCCACCATGAATGATGCATGGCTTAGGTTGGCGGCCCAGGCGTCTCTCTAGCCAATTATTCTCACTCATCAAACTTACTAAGTTTCCTCCTTTATTTCGCAATGATAGCCATCTATAGACCAAAGCACATGATATCAACTAAATATAATTTAGTGCAATGTTGAAAGCTTTCCACGTGTCAGCACATTTCAGCTAGTTCCCAACCACTAAGCCTGTCAAGCATATGACTTCATGTTTAACATTTGAATTTTTTACTCTTTTTGGTTGGCAAGTTTAGCAAGCACAATGGGATGCGTAGACCTTTGTTTAGAAGCAATTATTCAACACACAGCCAAGTATTGTCACTAAATAATATCTCACTTGCATCATCATATAACATACTAGAACATGGAGAAGATAAACATTTGCTACCACTTCCCTAGATGTTAAAGAAACCATGATGTGCTCACTTGCTGTTATTAAAAAGTCTACATAAGCACGGCAAAGGTGTCATACCTTTCATCCACTTCATGCACATCAACTTATCATCGTTGT
Organism: Poa pratensis; assembly: GCA_947311845.1. Classification (NCBI taxonomy): domain Eukaryota; kingdom Viridiplantae; phylum Streptophyta; class Magnoliopsida; order Poales; family Poaceae; genus Poa; species Poa pratensis. The sequence continues at coordinate 68,351,520 of CAMZMU010000074.1, forward strand.
TCTCCTCTCCCAACTTGAACTGCGCAATAAAAACTCAAATCTGCCATAAAATGTCACTGCATACAGTACTGTTTTTACCCTACCTAAACACCTCAGAAAAATCTCCAATTTACAGGTGTGTGGGTTATGATGTGTTGCAGCAGTGGTTAAAATTTTAGCTCAATCGGAGTTACAGGGAATAAATGAAAAATGAAACAGTGAGCAGATTTCAGCAATTTCAGCACTTCTGTTTTGCGTTTGTTTCAAGAAAACGAAAATATTTTTGTTCTTTTTGGTTTTTTGATGCATAAGACAAATGACCAGAAGCAAATAACCAAAAGAAAAAATGAAATCTTTTTGTGTTTTGTGATTTTCAGAATAAGAAACTAAACATAACAATGCAACAGTGATATAAAACAACGAATGGAGAGGAAGAGAAGCACTCCCCCAAGCTTGCGATCAAGCTAGTATCCTGGATAGTGGCCGTATCCACCACTTCCACTTCCAGGGTAGTATCCTTGCATGCCTGGGTATGGTGGCATCTCTTGAGGTTGGTAGCCTTGTACCTCCGGAGCTTGTGGCTCCTCTTGTGGCGGCAACTCCTCTACTTCCACTTTCCGGTACTCCTGTCAAAAAGGTCAGTACAGGGGAGCCTAATGGGCACTCGCTGCCCATTAGTGCTCAAATATGTATAGAAATAATCCTCCCCATACTTCACACTTATTTCCATGCGAGTAGTCAAAGTAAAATCAAGTAAATTTGACCTTCCCACACGAGTACCCATGTTATCATCATATCCTCTCTCATTTTTAATGTACTTATACACTAAAGTAGCAATAGCACCAGCATAAATAGGGGTTTCATCGGTGATATTCCTACTCACAGCGGTGTGCAATGATCTAGCAAGAATAACTCCCAAGTTGTACCCACACGTGTGTTTTCTTTTGCACATTTTAGTAGATAAACAATCGGTCCAGTGCAAGCAGAATTGTTGTCCCTAGCAAGAAATCCTCTTGCGAGAAACAACGCAAAGTACCTCAAACTTGGGTGCTGTATATGAGTAAATTTTCCCCTATTCAACCTATCATGCAAAATGCAACAAGTTCAGGTTTAGAATCAGCACCGGTTTCATCCCAACTCCCCGTGGTTGCCACACCAATGGCATTGCAAAATTCCTCTAGAGACATAATGAGACGCTCCCCTCTCATAGTAAATTTGCAAACAAAGGTAGGAGGGGGTGCCTTACTTTTCTTACTACGTCTGTGGAGCTCAGGACCCTCAAATCTGAATGTAGAGAGGAATTCTCGCGAGAGTTCCTCGTATGTATCTTGTGGGTTGAGTAAACCGAAGTAGCCAGTTGCAGCAGCGAAGATGTTGAAGTCCTCTTGAATCCCCACTGTTCAAGAACATGGGGATCTTGCCATCTTGTTGCGTGTATCTTCAACTTCTCTCCCACAAAGTATGCGGAATCCTCCCAAAGATGTTGGTCATCAAGGTTGAGGGAGACTTTGCATGCACTTCTTCTTGGTCTTGAGCTCATCCCTATCAATGCCTTGCCCTTGTTGAACATGGTACCTTGCTGCCCATAAAATATTCATCAAAAATCAAGATGCAACACTCTAAAACAACATTGAGCCATCCATAACTAGTCTCCACATCAATATCATGCATCAATATCAACTAGAAAACTTAAATCTATGGATTTCCCAAGCATAATAGGTGACACCAAGTGCAGCAAAATACTTCATACAAGATGCATAAGAACAAAAAATAATTGGATGGGTGGAGGAGTCACATACCAATGAGCAATCCCACCAAACAGATTTGAAAAATCTGCCCTAAACTTGGAGATCCAAGGATAGCAGGAAAGGAGCACGGGAAAATTTGGGAAAAATACCTGGAGCTGTTTTTCTGTCGAGGGGAAGGAGATGAGCACAGACCCCTCACCTAACTCCCTCTGTGGGCCAAATAGTGGGTCCCACGCGGCCAGGTACAGTGGCCGCGTGGGACACCCTATTCTGGGCCCTGGTGGCCCTCTGGTGTCCCCTTTTGGCTGTTAGTTCCTCTGGTATAATAACTTACCTCCTAATTTTTCTGGAATTTTTCGAGAAAATTTTCTGAACAGAATTTTTCAAACTACAGTTTCTGGAATTTCTGAACTTTGAAATAATTATGTCTAGGTAATATACTCTAAAATCTAAATAAATAGAATTAAAATGCAATGTAAATTTGTGGGAATCAAGTTTGTATCATTTTCACATTAGTAATGAGGTTGATCAAGTCTCATTAATAATATGTAAAAGATATAACAAATGATTCTTTTATTCATAAAGATAAAGAAAGATTTCAAGGCACCTCATATTTGATTGGAATAGTTCCAACCATCATGATAGCATATTTTGGTTCAGGAGGTGGTAATGGAATTTCAAAGCTTCCAACGATAAGAGTATTTCTTTTAATGGAATTCACACTTTGGCTTACCATTGTAACAGCTTTCTTCTTGGGGAAATAAATAGTATGCTCATTTCCCTTGACATTGAATGTCACTTTGCTTTCAGTGCAATTTATCACAGCTCCTGCAGTGTTTAAAAAGGGTCTTCCAAGATAATAGATAGATTATCATCCTCAGGCATTTCTAATATAACAAAGTCTGTAGGAATTAACACATTAGCAATAGAGATAGGAACATCCTCACATATTCCAATAGGCACAGCAGTTGATTTATCAGCCATTTGTAATGAAACTTCAGTTGGAACCAATTTGTTTAGGTTAAGTTTCTTATATAAAGAGAAAGGCATAACACTCACACCAGCTCCTAAATCACATAGTGCATATTTCACATAAGTTTCTTTAATATGACAAGGAATAGTTGGTATACCAGGATCTCCACGCTTTTCAGGCATTTTCCCTTTAAAGGAATAATCAGCAAGCATAGCAGTAATTGCATCAGTAGGAATCTTTCTTTTATTAGTGACAATATCTTTCATGTATTTTGAATATGGAGGAATTTTAATAGCATCAACAAGAGGAATTTGTAAACACAAAGATTTAATCAACTCAAAGAATTTCTCAAATCTAGCATCATCTAAAGTTTTTATTACCTCTTGAGGATATGGTATGGGTCTTTGTACCCATGGATCCCTTTCTTTACCTTTCTGTGGATTTGGATGGTTCTTCTTCTTGTTCTTCTCAGTAGATGGTTGAGGGTCTTCCTTTTCAGTAGCTTCAGGTTCTTAACATTCTCTTCCTCTTGTGATTCTTCTTCTTCATTATTATTATCTTCAGTCTCAGCATCAGAAATAGAAGTATCATTATTTGTTCTTCAGAATCATCATTATCTGGTTTTCATTGGGAGATTTGCCTGCAGAAAGTTTCTTCTTTCGAGCCTCTTGCTCTTTCCTCTTGGGATGGTCTTCAGGATAGTCAGGATCCTGCGTACTTGCACCTCCCCTAGTATTAACTCCACAAACCTGTTCCTTCACAATAAGACTTTCATACAATTGATTTTGAAGAGAAATCATTTGTTCAACTTGATTATTCATCATCTCACAATGTTTAACAATTCTTTTTACCTCTCCCACATTAGCATGTAAACTTTCACGAAGAGATTTAATTTTGTGAGAATTCTCCATAATCATCATTCTAATATTATGCTCCTCAGGATTGTGACGATAAGCAAAATCATTCATATAAGATACCTCAATAGGAGATGTTACCTTTTCATTACCTTTCGTGGAGCTAATAGCATTGACTTGAATTGGAAAACATGGTTGATCATCAGGAAGTTTGACACCCATTTCAGATAATTCCTTGAGATGAGAGGTTTTAATTCCCTTCTCTTTAATGGCCTTTGAAGCTTCTTTCATTGTCTCTTTGTCTAATTTGAGCATACCTCCTTTCTTTTCCGGAAATATCTCTTCAATATTCCAGTCTTCATAGTTTCTTGAGATAGTTTCCAATAGCTCGGTTGCTTCATCAACGGTCCTTTCCCTGAAAACATTACCTGCAATACCATCAAGATAACCTCTAGTGTTTTCGGTTAGTCCATTGTAAAATATATCAAGTATCTCATTACTCTTGAAGCCATGGGTAGGACATTTCCTAACCAACTTACTATACCTCCCCCAAGCTTGGGGTAAATCCTCCTTCTCTTTCTGTGAAAAGTTGCTAATCTCAATAGTTAGACCATGAATCTTATCAGCAGGGAAATATTTATTATAGAATACTTGCAAACATTCTTCCTTGCTAGTAATACATCCAGGTTCTAAACGATTATACCAAGTTTTAGCACTTCCTCCCAAAGTGAAAGGAAACAACTTTAAGAAATAGTAGCGTTGGTTAATTTCATCTTTTCCAAATAACACAGATAAGTCATGCAAAACAGCAATGTGTTCAAAAGGAAACTCATCCTCTCTCCCATAAAACTTTACTTCTCAGCCTTTTCAATTATTTCAGGATCAACACTAAACTCATAATCTTTATCTTTAATTTTAATAGCTGGAGCATTCATTTTCTCAGTAACAGGGAAATAGTCATCAAGAGGAGAATTTTTATAGCTATCAAGTTTATCCAATTTATCAAAATCGAACACATGAAAGCCATAGCAAAAGCATCCTCTTCCTCAGAAGAAGTTTCCATATCATCACAATATTCATTATCTTCTAACTCAGATTCCACATTTTCAATAATAGAAGATTCAAGATTTTCAGGTGTTTCAGTTGTTTCAGGTGTCACTTCTTTGTCTATGCTACTACATATTAAATCACTTTCATTACTAGTAGACATTTTAGACAAAGGTGAACTAGATAAAACTCTTCCTTTTTTCTTAGGAGCAAGCAGAAGCAACATTAGGTGAAAAGTTTGGCCTACTTGGCAAATCCGTACCTCTGCGAGTAGTTGAAGGCCTCACTTCCTTCGGAGTAATCTTTTCCTTACCCATGGTTAGGAACAAGCAAATGCAGCAAATAATATGATAACAAGTTGTCTTACCGATAAAGCTAGGTTCCCCGGCAACGGCGCCAGAAAATATCTTGATGCCCACAAGTGTAGGGGATCGCTGAAATCTTCGTTGGGAAGTATTACCCAAATTTATAGTTCGACACGATGGGAACACAAGAATATCAATAAGACTTTGGCAATTGAGGCGTCACTCTCAACCACACCTGTATATCAATGAACTTCCAGCAGCAGTAGTTATGGCAGTAGTATGATTCAAGTAACAAGTAGAACAGCAGTAGTAAACAAGTGTTTCCCAGTTTTCACCGGAAAAGTGAAGGTGCAACTCAGAGATTAAAACGTAGGCATGAGGTGACAGCGGGGTGTTGCATGAATAAGATTGATCATATAATAATATATAGCTAGCCATGGGACGTATATCTAACTCCGATATATGTAGGTATGTGTTCCATAATTAGTTGTGCGTACTAACCAAGAGAATTTGCACAACATCTATTGTCCTACCTGCCCATTTCACCGGGGCCAACTTGGAACTACAGGTAATTAAGGTCTACCCTTTCGAATAGACCGGAACAATGCATTAACACTTCATGAACACATAGAATCCTCAAACTAAAACATCTCCCCCTTGTTTTCCCTATATGTCACTTTTAGGGTTCGCAGGTTCAACATAAAGCAGGTGATACACTTTGCAGATAAATACCAAACTCAAATATATGATGAGGCAATATAAGTTCAGTACTGAAATCATGCCACTCGGGCCCTAGTAGCAAGCATTAAACATAGCATAAGTGCATCAACACAATACAAAAGTATCCTCAAGATAAACCCCTAAAATCTCGAACAACGGGTAGCATTACATGATCAATCTCATCCAATCCCCATCCACCTCACATGCCTACAGCGGACTACTCACACATGGTGATGGAGAGGAAGCTCATGGTCGATGGAGATGAAGGCGGTGAAGATGGCGGTGAAGACGGCCTCGGGATCCCTCCACCGGAGGAGAAATCCTCGATCAATCTGTCCCCGAAACGAAGAACGTGGTGGTGGCGGCGGTGTGTTTCGCAAAAGCTCTCCCCCTTCTAGGTCAGGCGTTTTTCAGTATATATGCGGGGGTACGTCGAAGACCGAAGGCGAGGCGGTGCCCGAGGCCCATTTGGGGTGGGCCCACGTGGCCAGGTACAGGGGCCGCGTGGGGCACCCCCTTTTGGCCCTCCGGCACTCCCTCGTGTCCATCCTTTGCACGATGTCCTCCTTTTCCATAGAAAATGACATGGTATTTTTCCCCGATTTTATTTCCTGCAAAAAATAGCCAGAAAAGAGACTTTGCTAAAAACAGCGTCAGATTCAGCAGTTTTATTCAAATATGGGAAGATTCTGGAGCAAATTATGAAGCAAAGTGCTTGGAAAAGTAGATGCATTTTGGATGCATCAAATATGCATCGTTGTTTAACATTGTGAGGCGTAAAAATGTTACGGTAGCTCAAGTTCTGTCTCACAACCCTCTGAATATTGAATTTCGGAGAACGTTGACCGGTGATAAGTGGATTTCGTGGCTGAAACTATTAGAGCGACTAATGGGTGTCATACTATCAGGAGAGGATGATATTTTTCAATGGAAATTGACCACGACAAAGAAATTCACCGTAAGCTCCATGTACTCGGATTTAATGCATGGGCATACCCCTTTTTTGCGTAAGTATCTATGGAAGTTGAAAGTTCCTTTGAAAATAAAAATCTTTATGTGGTTTTTTCATCGGAAGGTTTTGCTTACCAAAGATAACCTAATAAAACGAAATTGGACAAGGTGTAAGAAATGTGTCTTTTGTCAATCAGATGAAACGGTTGAACATCTTTTTATATCCTGTCCATTTACTAGAGATATTTGGAGATTGATTCATTTTACTTTCAATATTAAGCCTCCAACCAGTGTAGCAAATTTGTTTGGACATTGGTTACATGGGGTCTATAAAGTTACTAAAGCACAGATTCGTATTGGAACTTGTGCTTTTCTTTGGGCAATTTGGAATTGTCGTCATGATGTGGTTTTTAACAAGACAAGAGATACCCATTTTGTGCAGGTAATCCATCGGGCGGTCTACTGGATCCATATGTGGTCCTTCCTCTTGCCGCAGGACCAGCGATCCCTTATGGACTGTGGATGCTCCCGGTTGTTGGCGGTCCTCCGAGCTATTTTCCACCAGGGGTGGCGGCATACTAGAAGACTTCAAGATGTGTCGTCTTAGTCGCTGCACGCTTTTTAGATGGCTAATTTTTGTCGCCACTTTGGTCGACCCATGATTGTAATAAGCATTTTTGCATACTTTGATACTTCCTTTTAATAAAAAAACGGATGTGTGCATCATCACGATGCAGAGACCGGGGACACCCATTTCTAAAAAAAAAAGAACCGACCAAAAACAAGCACGGTCTTCAACCTTCAATCTACTCACGATCTTGTTGTGCTAAGTCATATTCCCTTCGTTTCATAATATAAAATGTTTTAACTATTCCAATACCGACTATATACGGAGCAAAATGAGTGCATCTAGACACTAAAGTATGTCGTTATACATCCGTATGTAGTTTGTATTAGAATGTCTAAAATATCTTATATTTAGAAACAAAGTGAGTATATGCTCGTATAACGGTATAAGTACACGGTTTGCAGAATATCATACCACCGGTAGCTTATGTGAATTTTGATAGGTACGCTTCACTCCTCTTAAAAATGTGCCACGTAAATCTATCAACCGCCATGGAATTTACTCTCAAACATCTGCAGGAATTTAAGATTTTAAATTATCCTATTCGGTGGACGGTGAAGAACCAGCAGTTGGACAAAACCATCGCGATCTTGGCGACATGAGCTATAGGCCTATAGCCACGCATCACATGGCAGGTTTTGTCTTCCCTCGTTTCTGGGAGACAAACTGTAACATCCCAAAATTATTATCAGGATTATTGTGGGGACCCCGGACTAGCTGTCCGAAATACCCGATTATGCTTAACACAACGATCCCGTGATCAGTCTGTCGTTGCACATAATCCGAATTGGATACCAAAGTTTACATCCATTACAGTACCGAATAAAAGTCTTACATAAACGGTCATTTAGACCAAGTTCTTACATAGGTGCCTTCATGGGCCAAACCAAAATATATCAGCGGAAGCTACGGCGTAGTAGGCATCAATCTACGATGACAACCCTACAGGCAGCTGACTTGTGGAGATCCTTAGTTTGCATAGAAGTCGCCATATTCCTGCTCGGCGTAGTGCTCCTCCTCGTAGTCTGGCTAGGACAATAGCCAGGGACGAAACCAATATGAGTACATTTGAATGTACTCGCAAACTACCCCAACATGAGTATGCACTTGTTTTTGTTGACAACTTTTATTCATTTAAACCATCTCTACATCTTTATTAAAAAGGGTAAGAAGAGTTTTATAACCATTTTTAAAGAGATCACCATCTCAGCTTGTTTCCCAAAAACTCCTCCTTTTTATGACCATGGCTCACCATAGTCCATTTATTCCAACAACTCATACCTCTTCATTTGGTATAGCTGTGTAACACCATCCCCATTTCAGTTTCTTTTTAAACTTGAAAGCTTTTCCAAAAATTTGCACATGGTCTAGGACAGCCTACCAACTGTCCATATCCGAGGACTCGGCTATTCGAATAGTTTTACACTCTGCAGAGGTAGCACGCTTTTCCCCCATCCATCCGGCAACTCATCGTGTCTGCCACGTCTCGCCATACAAGGTGTATGCGAAGTAAGCCGCCGACCATAGCCTGTCCTTTGCTCATGCTAGTATAGGACCCTGCCGCTACGAAACTTCCTTCGACACTCAGGCTAATTTCCCAACAGAAACCCCAAGTGTGAGGACTCGTAGTTCTGCCCGGCGAGCGAACCCTTCAATCCTCCCACCATCGTGTTAGGACCCAGGTCAGGGGTAGGTCACCAAACCATCCCCTCATGGAACGAGGTCATCCTCGTTGTTGAGGCATCCCATACTAATATGAGCAAATTATATGACTACGCCCTTTCCCATATGTGGGTAGATGTGGTCGCACAGGGTAAGATTGGTTGTCATAGTACTAGGACACAATGTGCATTTTTCATAAACATCACCATTCTCCACTTCTTTCTTTCATACCGACATCTCGGTATTCCATAACCACATAAGTCTTTTTAAAGGAGTTTTGAATAAACATCATTGTTTCCCATCCTAAGTTTTGTATAAGTTACTACATAGGGTGGCAAAATAATATCCGTATACTTTTCGAAAAAGGTTTTGTAAACCATTGCCTTAAGAGTAAATCATTTGATAAAAGTAGATGCATATGTATTTAGGTGCAAGCTCAGGGAATAGCTTGCCTTGCTCGGCAAAGTTGTCGGGTTCTTGTGCTTGATGATCAGAGAATTCCCCCTCCTCGTAGACTCCGGCAACGTTCTCGTCTAAACGTCAAACAAGCAATGCAGACAATTACTAAACTACTCAAGCAAGCATCCCAACATATCAATCACAAACATCACAATTAGCTACTGCACACATCAAACCACACAATTTGGTTTTCAAAAAGTTGAATTAAACATTATTTAATTAAGTCCAAATTATGGCAGAAACTAGTTATTCATGTTTAAATCCACAACTTGAGTTCTGTTGGTCACAAAAATACAAACTAAAATTCTATAGAAAGCTACTGATGTGTAGAAGACAACCCAATTTGAATTGGATCATTTGGAGTTACCAAACTCCCTACACATTGGATTGAATCCAGTAGCTTAATAATCAAGTTTTAGCTACCATTTTAATTCTATTTCTCCAAAAATTAAATCCTTTTAGGGGTAACTAAACATGGATATATGGGAGCTAACAAAATTGGTCCTAACTCATTTGGGTCAACCACTAAACATATTTGTTTGTTTTAGTCCAGAAGGGTTTATCTTAAAGTCAACAATTAATATTGCTTAATTAATTCTACCAAAATTAGGGGAGCTAACACAAGGCAGTACTAAGCTAGCAAAATTGGTTTGGAATTATTTGGACTAACATAGCATCAGAAACAAACAAGTTTAGATTTTAAACCTTCTGTGGCATTTTCAATAATACTTTTTATTTATTTAATTAAATGACATGAGACCAATTGGATTGGTTAAACAATTTCATAAGCTTTCCAGAACAATTGAGTTTTATTTATTTGGATTTGTAAATCTCGAGTTATTGAATTTATAAAATGAGTCCAGTACTGAATTTCCAGAGAAACTAAAATTAGAAATCCTAACTGTTCTGGATAATGTTCAAAACTCTGACATGTGGGGCCTACACGTCAGCGACACAGGAGAAATATCTCGCGCGCTGGAAATGTTTAAATATCTGACGGGTGGGACCTACATGGCAGTGGCTCAAATTAACGAAGCGGTACGCGATCGTTGATCATGGATCGAACGGCTCACGGAGGCCGCGTTCATCGACGACCTAATCAGAGCGTCGCCGGAGCTCCGGCGACGGCGAGGGTGGCCAGTGGGGGTACCTGGAGGGTCTAGGGACGGCGGAGAGGACGGCGTTCAACGGCGGAGGTCGTGGGGATGCTGGGGAGGCGAGTGGAGCTTGATGGGGAAGCTCCTAGCGATGGCGATGATCCCCTTCTTCTCCGCGGCCGTGCTCCAACTCCGGCGAGATCCTCCGGGGGCTCCTGGGCACGATACAGAGGGGAAAATGTCGCGGGTGAGTGCGGTGGTAATGGAGAGGCAGTGGAGGGCCAGAGGAGAGCAAGGGAGGGAGCAGCACGGCGTGGCCGTGTCGTCGCCTACCTCGGGTGCGGCGGCGCGCAAAGAGAAACTATGGGCAGCAGCAGCCTCGCTGCGGAGTACCCGCCCTTCTGGCGGTGTACGGGAGAGAGTGGAGTGAGGGAGAGGTGGTGAGATTGAGGGAGGGCTCGGGGTGGCTTTATAGGTTCGACGACGGCGCACGGGCTCGCCGTGGACACGGTGCAGGAGAGGGTGTCCAGGCGCGATAGCTCGCCGTAGGGGCGGCTGCAGCGTTCGAGGTGCAGGGGCTAGCTCGATGGCGTGGCGACGCGCTGTGCGTGAGCAAGAAACGGGACGGCCCGGAGATCGTTTGGACGGCGGGTGCGTGCACTGGCACGGCCGTCTCGGGCGGGCGCGGCGACTGCGTGGCGCGAAGCGACGATGGGGTCCTCCCCGGGGATGGCTACGGTGCCTGGAGAGCGCAGAGACATCAGGGAGAGGGGGGGACACGGTCTTGGGCGACTGTGGTGGCGACAACGCCGTTGCCACGGCGACGGCCATGGCGCACGGCGCCCGCGGCTGCCCCCTGGTCCATCTCCTCTTCCTGTGCCTCCTTTCCTCGATTTCCTGGACGCGGCGAGGTCAGTGAGGGGAGAGGGAGTGGATGCAAGCATCAATTCGAAGAACAAACCTCGAATTCGATCGAATTGCATCGGTTTCAAATCAAACCGAAGATGAACACAGTGGTGTCCACCACGTGTTCGACGAAATGCCTCACTGAAATTTAAATTCGAATTTTTGAATTCTGATTTCATACTTTGCTTCATAATTGTATATGGGTATTTGTGGTGCTGTGTTACACTTCATGTGACAAGTGCAACATAGCACACTTTGTGATTTGAATTTAATAAAGATAGAAAATAGAATTTAAATTTAGGTTTTTAAATTAGATTTTTGAGAGGGAAAAGTTATAGGAATAAAAATGGGAGAATTTATATAACTTCTCCTCTCAATTTTATTTGAAACCATTTTAGTTTCTCCCCTTGGAGAATTTGTGGGACACAGATGTCACTTTTATTTTTCTTGCTTTATTTGCTATTTCAATTCTTTTCTTTTCTTCTTGTTTTTATTTAGAGCAAACAACATACCACTAGCAAGAATTAAACCACACAAGCAACAACAAGAGATCAACACATAATAATTAACAAAAGTTTTTGTTGGCTCTCATTTTTGGAATATCACATTGATTAATATTTTTGGGATGTTACAACCTTCCCCCCTTAGAATAAATCTCGTCCCGAGATTTGCTAGGCTTGGGTGCTAAAGAGGTCTGGAAATTCGCTTCGAAGATAATCTTCGCGTTCCCAAGTTGCTTCTTCTTCAGAGTGGTTAGTCCACTGAACTTTGTAAAACTTGATCGCACGTCTTCGGGTAACACGAACATCTTCTTCGAGAATTTTGAGAGGTCTCTCTCGATAGGTCAGGTCTTGGTTCAGGTCGATGGAGCGGTGATCGATGTTTTTGAAAACATCAGGCTGGTCAGGAACTTCAAGACACTTCCGGAGCAAGGAAATGTGGAAGACATCATGGTAATCCCTAACTCCTGGGGTAACTCCAGTTGATAGGATACTTCTCCTCGACGAGAAATAACCTTGAAGGGTCCAATATACCTTGGCGCTAACTTTCCTTTGACATGGAAACGCTGCATTCCTTTAAGGGGTGTCACTCGGAGTAAACATAATCTCCGACGTTGAAGGTGAGATCACGGCGCTTGGTGTCAGCATAACTTTCTGCGGGATTGGGCAGTTTTGAGGCGTTCACGAATAAGTTGAACTTGCTCTTCAGCTTCTCGGAGGGTATCTGGTCCGAACAATTTGCTTTCTCCGGTATCGGACCAATTCAGGGGTGTACGACACTTCTTGCCGTAAAGGGCTTCAAAAGGGGCCATTTGCAGACTGGACTGATAACTGTTGTTGTACGAGAACTCTGCAAACGGAAGACAATCTTCCCACTTGGAACCATAGGATAGAACACATGCACGAAGCATGTCCTCCAATATCTGGTTCACTCGCTCAGTTTGGCCATCGGTCTGGGGTGATAAGCTGTGCTAAATGCTAGCTTGTTCCGAGGGCTTCATGAAGGGATTTCCAGAACCTTGAGGTGAATTGCGTGCCTCTATCAGATACAATCTTCTTAGGCACACCATGCAGGCTCACTATTCTGGAAATATACAGGTCTGCTAACTGGGCTCCATTGTGAGTGGTCTTGACGGGTATAAAATGAGCAACCTTGGTCAGTCGATCAACGATGACCCAGATTGAATCATGGCCTCGGTTGGATCTTGGAAGTCCGGTAATAAAATCCATTCCAATCTCATCCCACTTCCACTCGGGAATTTTCAAAGGTTGAAGCAATCCAGCGGGTCGCTGATGTTCAGCCTTAACTCGCTGGCAGATGTCACACTTGGCTACGAACGAACCAATCTCTCGCTTCATTCCATGCCACCAAAATCTTTCTCGAAGGTCTTGGTACATTTTGGTTCCGCCGGGGTGGATTGAATAAGGGGTCTCATGGGCCTCCTTCAGGATTAACTCCTTAAGTTCCGTGACATTGGGCACACAGATACGGTCATTGAATTTCAGCACTCCCTCAGCATCTTCGGTAAAACCGGGGGCTTTGCTGAGGGAAATCTTCTTCCTAATTCCCTCAATGCTTTCATGACCTTTTGGGCTTCTTTGATTTGATCCATCAGGTTGGGGTTAACTCTAAATTGGCGAGATAACCATGGCTAACAAGCTCTAGTCCAAAATCTTGGAACTCTTTGAATAAGGCTGGTTGTTCGGCTTGGATCAGGGTATTCAGGGTGCAAGGTTTGCGACTAAGGGCATCGGCAACTACATTAGCCTTTCCAGGGTGATAATGGATTCCAATATCATAATCCTTGATTAACTCCATCCATCCTCTGTCGCAGGTTCAGATCTTTCTGGGTGAAAATATACTTCAAGCTTTTGTGATCTGTATAGACCTCGCAGCGATGTCCCGCAAGATAGGGACGCCACTTCTTAAGAGCAAAGACTACAGCAGCTAACTCCAAGTCATGGGTTGGGTAATTCTCTTCATGTGGTCGCAACTGCCGGGACAGATACGACACAACTTTGCCTTCTTGCATCAGAACGCAACCAAGTCCGAGGCGTGATGCATCGCAATACACGTCGAAACTCTGGGTGACGTCTGGCATAATCAAAATTGGGGCTGAGGTTAGTCTCTTTTCAGTTCTTGGAAACTATCCTCACACTTCTGAGTCCATTCAAACTTCTTGTCCTTCTTCAACAGTTGGGTCAGAGGTTTGGCTATACTGGAAAATCCTTCAACGAACTTGCGGTAATAACCGGCAAGTCCGAGAAAGCTTCGGATTTCAAAAACACTGGTTGGGGATAACCAGTCAAGAATGGCTTGTATCTTTCAGGGTCAACAGAAATTCCTCCAGCGGATACAATATGCCCAAGAAATGCCACTTCACTGAGCCAAAACTCACACTTGCTAAGCTTGGCATACAGCTGGTGTCTTGGAGGGTCTCCAAAACTAGACGCAGGTGTTCAGCATGCTCTTCTTCGGTCTTGGAATAAATAAGGATGTCATCAAGGAAAACTACCACGAACTTGTCGAGGTACTCCATGAAAATCTTGTTCATGAGATTCATGAAATAGGCTGGGGCATTGGTCAGACCAAAGGACATTACGGTGTATTCAAACAAACCGTAACGGGTGGTGAAGGCGGTCTTGGGAATATCTGTCTCTCGGATCTTCAACTGATGGTAACCTGTCCGAAGATCGATCTTTGAAAAGACTCGGGCTCCGTTCATTTGATCGAACAGATCCTCGATCTTGGGAAGAGGTACTTGTTTTTAATGGTCACGTCATTCAGCTTGCGATAATCCACACACAGGCGTGTGGTACCGTCTCTCTTGTCCACAAAAATAATGGGTGATCCCCATGGTGAAGCGCTTGGGCGGACAAGACCTTTGCTTAGCATATCAGCCAACTGCTTCTTCAACTCCACCAGTTCTTCCGGATTCATCCGATAAGGCTTTTGGGATATGGGGGATGTTCCTGGGATAAGCTCAATTATGAACTCAATATCCCTGTCTGGCGGCATACCAGGCAATTCTTCGGGAAAACATCCTTGAACAGATGAACAACACGGATCTCATCTAGGGCGGGTCGAGCTATGCTCTCATGGCATCCGGGTCTGGTCTGGTGGTCTCAGATGCATACTCCACTTCAACTCCATCATCAGAAGTGAGAGAAACAGCCTTCGGGCACAGTCAATACGACCGTGATACTTGGCTAACCAATCCATTCCAAGAATAACATCTATGCCTTGGTTTCCTAAGATAATTAGGTCGGCTGCAAACCTTCCTCCTCCAATTTCTATGGGGGTTTCGGAACACATCTGGTTGGTTTTGGCTAACAGTCCTGGGGTTTGTACCAACATTGGTTTGGGTAAAAGACTCCCGACTAAACCTCCCTTAGAACAAACTCTTTGGTAATAAACGAATGAGTGGCACCAGAATCAAACAGAACAGTTGCAGGTACTGAGTTGACAAGAAACGTACCCAGCACAACATCTGGCGCTTCTTCAGCCTCTTCAGCATTGATGTGGTGCAGACGGCCTCTGACAACAGCAGTATTCCCGCGGGGTGCGGCATTCTTGCCATTACCATTTCCATTGCGGCCTTGACCATTTTGGTGCAGGTGCATTGGGGCGCTGGACAGGCTTCTTGGGATTGGGGCATTCTCTGGAGTAATGTCCTGGGGCACCGCATTCAAAGCAGACAACCTTGGGGCGGAGATTGAAATTATTGAAGTTTCCTCCAGAACGGTTATTGTCATTGGGCGGTTGAAGTTGTTTGGGCGGTTAGGGAAATTGGGGCGTGGTGCTTGGGGTGGACGATAGGCAGGCCTGGGTTCTGCTGAAAGATACGGGTTTCTGGCTGCTCGAACCTTCCTGAGCATTCATCCTCCTCTTGCGACCTTCATACATGACTTGCGCTTGGTTTCCAGCTGGATGGCTTTGTCCACAAGTGACTCCAGATCACGGAAGTCATGGATAACCAGAGCACACTGCAGTTCATCATGAAGTCCACTCATGAATCGCTCCATCTTCTTCTCTTCTTTGTCGGTGTCATCAGGAGCATACCGAGATAAGTCGGTAAACTCCTCAAGATAACCGACCACATCTCTACTTCCCTGCCTCAGCTTACGGAACTCATCCTTCTTCCTCTCAATGAGTCCGCTGGGAATATGCTTCTTGCGGAACTTCTCCTGGAACTCAGCCCAGTTGATGACATGACCAGCTTGCTGGAGAGCCTTGGTAGTTTCCCACCAAGCTCTTGCAGGTCCAGCGAGATAGTGGGTTGCATACAACACTTTCTCATTTTCCCCACAGCAGCAACTTCCAGATTGTTGTCGATGGTGCGAAGCCAATCATCGGCTTCCAGTGGGTGAAGTCCCTTGGAGTAGGTGGGTGGGTTGGTTTTCTGAAAATCACCCAAGGTAGATCGCTGGTTCTCATTGCCATTGCCACCATTGTTGTTGTTGTTGTTATTGTTGTTGTTGTTATAGCGGCTGCAAGTTGTTGCAAGGCAGCGAGATGAGCTTGGCGCTCTTGCCGGGCATTTTCACGCTCCTCCATGATAAGTGCGAGAAGTTGGGTGGGGGTTGGGTCCGGTGGTGGTGGTGCTGATCCTGATCCTTCCGCATTGCTGCGACGGGGTGGCATCCTGAAGCACACCGGGTATAAGAGAAAGGCAAAAAGTTCGACTAAGGAAAAGACGATCTCTCAAGTGGTTGATTAACCTAAGATTTATATGAAAATAGTTCACACAGATTAAACAAGACAACATACTTATATTTACAAACAACACATCAAAGAGTTCACATCAACATCAAGCTTACAACATCAAGCTTACATCTAGGATACATAACATCTGGTTTCCAAAAGAACCACTACTACTACTCGACTAGCTATAGGGGGTCAACCTAATCCTGCGGTAGTGATCAAGTCACTCGCCTACTGAGGTGGAACCTCCAGCTCTAACACGTCAGCATCTGACTGGTAGGCTGGCTCCTCGGGATCCTCCTCCTCGTCCTCGAGAACTGGCTCGAGTGGCTCCTCCTCCTCGTCAACTAACTCCTCCTCATCATCCTCCTCCTCACAGTCCATCTCCTCCACGAAGTCATCATCGTCACTGAGGAAAGCGTCGTTCTCCTTGCGGAGATCCTCGCCCTCCTCCTCCATCTCGTCAGTATGGTGCTCTAGATCCTCAATCAGTCCGTCCTGCTCTGCCACCTTCGTGCGGAGCTTCACGATAGTCTTCCTCAGCTGGGCCCTCTTCCTGAGAAGAGCAACCTTTCCACCATCAGCTTCATCTCGTTCTCGCGAAGCTCAACGAGCGACTCGCGGTCAAAGTGAAGCTGAATCCTAGTGCGCAATAGATCATCCTGGTGCACTGAAGTAAGATCTCCATGTCCATGATGTAACTCCCAAACATCGGGTGGTAAGGTGAAGGAGTAGGGTGTCCATCGCAGTTGCGCCTCCCGTAGAACCGGAAACGGGAGTCTACTAACTCCGCCTTGTGCTCCTCACAAAGTCGGGCTAGCATCCTCTGTGTAGCAGTACAGAGACCATCAACCCAGGTGGCCTCCTTGGTGGTGAAGACGAGTGTCCTGGAACTGGGAGACTTGATGTTCCTGCGAACTGACGACCTGATGAGCCAGCTCAGCCTTCCGACACCGTGAACATCAATCTGAGCTCCCTCAAACTCTGGAGCGGGGCGACCTAACAGCTTGGTCAACTCGAACAAGTCCCTCTCAAACGTCAACTTGCTGTCCTTCTCCAGCTGAACGAACTCGGTCCAATGGAGCGCCATCTACAATTTTAACAAAATTTTAAGTTAGTTAGGTGACAAATGTATCAAAATTTTAATGTAGTAGGGCAATAAGTGAGTCAAATTTTAAACTTCGATGAGAGGGGTACAAAATTTTAGGGATACTAAGGAAAATGCAATATTTAATGAGATAATTTTGCATAAGTAAGAGGATTGGAGATAAGAAATTTTCGAAAATACTTCATTCCTTTCTTTTTAGAAATTTATCTTTTGTAATATTTGACAACGACCATGCTAACTAAGGTTTCCTAAAGTCAGGATGGCTCTGATACCAAGTCTGTGGGGACCCCGGACTAGCTGTCCGAAATACCCGATTATGCTTAACACAACGATCCCGTGATCAGTCTGTCGTTGCACATAATCCGAATTGGATACCAAAGTTTACATCCATTACAGTACCGAATAAAAGTCTTACATAAATGGTCATTTAGACCAAGTTCTTACATAGGTGCCTTCATGGGCCAAACCAAAATATATCAGCGGAAGCTACGGCGTAGTAGGCATCAATCTACGATGACAACCCGACAGGCAGCTGACTTGTGGAGATCCTTAGTTTGCGTAGAAGTCGCCATATTCCTGCTCGGCGTAGTGCTCCTCCTCGTAGTCTGGCTAGGACAATAGCCAGGGACGAAACCAATATGAGTACATTTGAATGTACTCGCAAACTACCCCAACATGAGTATGCACTTGTTTTTGTTGACAACTTTTATTCATTTAAACATCTCTACATCTTTATTAAAAAGGTAAGAAGAGTTTTATAACCATTTTTAAAGAGATCACCATCTCAGCTTGTTTCCCAAAAACTCCTCCTTTTTATGACCATGGCTCACCATAGTCCATTTATTCCAACAACTCATACCTCTTCATTTGGTATAGCTGTGTAACACCATCCCCATTTCAGTTTCTTTTTAAACTTGAAAGCTTTTCCAAAAATTTGCACATGGTCTAGGACAGCCTACCAACTGTCCATATCCGAGGACTCGGCTATTCGAATAGTTTTACACTCTGCAGAGGTAGCACGCTTTTCCCCCATCCATCCGGCAACTCATCGTGTCTGCCACGTCTCGCCATACAAGGTGTATGCGAAGTAAGCCGCCGACCATAGCCTGTCCTTTGCTCATGCTAGTATAGGACCCTGCCGCTACGAAACTTCCTTCGACACTCAGGCTAATTTCCCAACAGAAACCCCAAGTGTGAGGACTCGTAGTTCTGCCCGGCGAGCGAACCCTTCAATCCTCCCACCATCGTGTTAGGACCCAGGTCAGGGGTAGGTCACCAAACCATCCCCTCATGGAACGAGGTCATCCTCGTTGTTGAGGCATCCCATACTAATATGAGCAAATTATATGACTACGCCCTTTCCCATATGTGGGTAGATGTGGTCGCACAGGGTAAGATTGGTTGTCATAGTACTAGGACACAATGTGCATTTTTCATAAACATCACCATTCTCCACTTCTTTCTTTCATACCGACATCTCGGTATTCCATAACCACATAAGTCTTTTTAAAGGAGTTTTGAATAAACATCATTGTTTCCCATCCTAAGTTTTGTATAAGTTACTACATAGGGTGGCAAAATAATATCCGTATACTTTTCGAAAAGGTTTTGTAAACCATTGCCTTAAGAGTAAATCATTTGATAAAAGTAGATGCATATGTATTTAGGTGCAAGCTCAGGGAATAGCTTGCCTTGCTCGGCAAAGTTGTCGGGTTCTTGTGCTTGATGATCAGAGAATTCCCCCTCCTCGTAGACTCCGGCAACGTTCTCGTCTAAACGTCAAACAAGCAATGCAGACAATTACTAAACTACTCAAGCAAGCATCCCAACATATCAATCACAAACATCACAATTAGCTACTGCACACATCAAACCACACAATTTGGTTTTCAAAAAGTTGAATTAAACATTATTTAATTAAGTCCAAATTATGGCAGAAACTAGTTATTCATGTTTAAATCCACAACTTGAGTTCTGTTGGTCACAAAAATACAAACTAAAATTCTATAGAAAGCTACTGATGTGTAGAAGACAACCCAATTTGAATTGGATCATTTGGAGTTACCAAACTCCCTACACATTGGATTGAATCCAGTAGCTTAATAATCAAGTTTTAGCTACCATTTTAATTCTTTCTCCAAAAATTAAATCCTTTTAGGGGTAACTAAACATGGATATATGGAGCTAACAAAATTGGTCCTAACTCATTTGGGTCAACCACTAAACATATTTGTTTGTTTTAGTCCAGAAGGGTTTATCTTAAAGTCAACAATTAATATTGCTTAATTAATTCTACCAAAATTAGGGGAGCTAACACAAGGCAGTACTAAGCTAGCAAAATTGGTTTGGAATTATTTGGACTAACATAGCATCAGAAACAAACAAGTTTAGATTTTAAACCTTCTGTGGCATTTTCAATAATACTTTTTATTTATTTAATTAAATGACATGAGACCAATTGGATTGGTTAAACAATTTCATAAGCTTTCCAGAACAATTGAGTTTTATTTATTTGGATTTGTAAATCTCGAGTTATTGAATTTATAAAATGAGTCCAGTACTGAATTTCCAGAGAAACTAAAATTAGAAATCCTAACTGTTCTGGATAATGTTCAAAACTCTGACATGTGGGGCCTACACGTCAGCGACACAGGAGAAATATCTCGCGCGCTGGAAATGTTTAAATATCTGACGGGTGGGACCTACATGGCAGTGGCTCAAATTAACGAAGCGGTACGCGATCGTTGATCATGGATCGAACGGCTCACGGAGGCCGCGTTCATCGACGACCTAATCAGAGCGTCGCCGGAGCTCCGGCGACGGCGAGGGTGGCCAGTGGGGGTACCTGGAGGGTCTAGGGACGGCGGAGAGGACGGCGTTCAACGGCGGAGGTCGTGGGGATGCTGGGGAGGCGAGTGGAGCTTGATGGGGAAGCTCCTAGCGATGGCGATGATCCCCTTCTTCTCCGCGGCCGTGCTCCAACTCCGGCGAGATCCTCCGGGGCTCCTGGGCACGATACAGAGGGGAAAATGTCGCGGGTGAGTGCGGTGGTAATGGAGAGGCAGTGGAGGGCCAGAGGAGAGCAAGGGAGGGAGCAGCACGGCGTGGCCGTGTCGTCGCCTACCTCGGGTGCGGCGGCGCGCAAAGAGAAACTATGGGCAGCAGCAGCCTCGCTGCGGAGTACCCGCCCTTCTGGCGGTGTACGGGAGAGAGTGGAGTGAGGGAGAGGTGGTGAGATTGAGGGAGGGCTCGGGGTGGCTTTATAGGTTCGACGACGGCGCACGGGCTCGCCGTGGACACGGTGCAGGAGAGGGTGTCCAGGCGCGATAGCTCGCCGTAGGGGCGGCTGCAGCGTTCGAGGTGCAGGGGCTAGCTCGATGGCGTGGCGACGCGCTGTGCGTGAGCAAGAAACGGGACGGCCCGGAGATCGTTTGGACGGCGGGTGCGTGCACTGGCACGGCCGTCTCGGGCGGGCGCGGCGACTGCGTGGCGCGAAGCGACGATGGGGTCCTCCCCGGGGATGGCTACGGTGCCTGGAGAGCGCAGAGACATCAGGGAGAGGGGGGGACACGGTCTTGGGCGACTGTGGTGGCGACAACGCCGTTGCCACGGCGACGGCCATGGCGCACGGCGCCCGCGGCTGCCCCTGGTCCATCTCCTCTTCCTGTGCCTCCTTTCCTCGATTTCCTGGACGCGGCGAGGTCAGTGAGGGGAGAGGGAGTGGATGCAAGCATCAATTCGAAGAACAAACCTCGAATTCGATCGAATTGCATCGGTTTCAAATCAAACCGAAGATGAACACAGTGGTGTCCACCACGTGTTCGACGAAATGCCTCACTGAAATTTAAATTCGAATTTTTGAATTCTGATTTCATACTTTGCTTCATAATTGTATATGGGTATTTGTGGTGCTGTGTTACACTTCATGTGACAAGTGCAACATAGCACACTTTGTGATTTGAATTTAATAAAGATAGAAAATAGAATTTAAATTTAGGTTTTTAAATTAGATTTTTGAGAGGGAAAAGTTATAGGAATAAAAATGGGAGAATTTATATAACTTCTCCTCTCAATTTTATTTGAAACCATTTTAGTTTCTCCCCTTGGAGAATTTGTGGGACACAGATGTCACTTTTATTTTTCTTGCTTTATTTGCTATTTCAATTCTTTTCTTTTCTTCTTGTTTTTATTTAGAGCAAACAACATACCACTAGCAAGAATTAAACCACACAAGCAACAACAAGAGATCAACACATAATAATTAACAAAAGTTTTTGTTGGCTCTCATTTTTGGAATATCACATTGATTAATATTTTTGGGATGTTACAATTATATTCCAAAAATGAGAGCCAACAAAAAACTTTGTTGTTTACTGTATGTTAATTGCTTTTGTTACTTGAGTTGTTGTTCTTGCTGTTTGTGTGAGTGTTTGCTCTAGTGAACACTAGTAAGAAAGAAAGAAAGCAAAATATAAAATCAAAGCAAGAAAAATAAAAGTGACAAGTTGTCACATGAAAATCTTCAAGTGACAAACTCAATTAATTTCAAACCAAAGTCAGTGGAGTTGTAATGTAAACACTCCCCATTTTGTTCCTACCACGTTCCCCTCTCAAATATTATTTTTGAATTAGTTTTAAAATTCTAAAATAAAAACAAATGGAAATAAATTCAAATAACATAAACAAAGTATTATAAAAGAAAATGTTTCAAAACATTTTATTATTTTATGCTAATTTTTGTGGAGCTTCTGTACATTATGGGAAGGCCCCACAAATTTTTGCAATTTTTCTAAAATGTTTAAATGCCCTAATTAAATCCTAGAAAACCTTCTGGATTTAACAGAAGGACTAAAACAGAAATAAAAAAAAGAGGCAGAGAGGAGGCAGGGGTTTTCTGCAAAAACGTCATCCCCTACCTCTCTCCCTCGCCCCGACGTGCCGCCGTGTCGCCGTGCGACGCATCGCCGTTTCCGAGCCGCCCAGGCCCCCCCTGCGCGCGCGCCCGGTGCCTCTGCTGCCTCTGCGTGCAGGAGAGAACACTCGAGCCCCTCCCCGCGCCATTACGCCGCCCTTTGCCCCGATGCATCGCCGTGGCATCCGCGGCGTCGCCGGCCAAATTGGCCCAGCCCTCTGCGCCTCGACACGCATAGCTCCTCTAGACGCTTCTAGAACGTGTCCGGACCCCGTTAAGCACCAAGCCGCCACGAGCCTCTGCACCCTCGCCGCGTAGCCGAGGAATTGGTCGCCGTAGACGCGCCATGGTCGCCGCCGTGGACCTCGACCACCATGGACCGCCCCGAGCCTATAAAGCCACCCCGAGACCTCACTAAAACTCTACACCCCTCCCTCGATCTGTCCCTCTCTCCAATTTGGTCTGTGCACCGCCAGAGGGCCGTGCACTGCCGCACCCGTCGCCGCCGTCAAGGTCGATCATCGCCGCAACACCACACCCTCCCATTCTTCCCTCTCTGGCCTGCACTTGCTTCCCTCTGCTTCACCGCACTCACCGCACCCTTTTTCCCTCTGGATTGTGTCCAGACTCGCCGTGGGATCATCGCCGGAGCTCGTGCCCGTGGCCGTGGAAGTTGCAGACCACGCCGTCACCGCTACACTCCGTCCCAGCAAGCACAACTCGCGCCACAACCTTACCCGAGCCTCCGCCGTCTGCCGTGCCCTCTAGGTGAGTTTTCTGTCCACCTCGCCATCGCCGGAGCTTCGGCGCCGCTCGTTTTAGGTCACCGAGTTCGTCGACGACGTGGGCTAACGTGAGCCGTTGGATCTTAATCCAACGATTGCGTACCGCTTCGGTTAAGTGAAAGAGAGAGAGACTGACGGGCGGGCCCCGCTCGTCAGGATTTTATTATTTTCCAACCACGCACTGTGTCGCTGACGTGTAGGCCCCACTAGTCAGAATTTTGAACATTATCCAGAGGAGGGAATTTTCGAATTTCAAACTTCTCTGAATTCAGTACTGGATCCAACTTTAAAATTCAATATCTCGAGATTTAGGAATCCAAATAAATCAAACTCAATGTTCTGGAAAGCTTATGAAATTGTTTAACCAACACAATTGGTCTCATGTCATTTAATTAAATAAGTAAAAAGTATTATTGAAAATGCTACAGAAGGTTTAAATTCTAAACTTGTTTGTTTCTGATACTCTGTTAGTCCAAATAATTCCAAACCAATTTTGCTAGCTTAGTACTGCCTTGTGTTAGCTCCCTAATTTTGGTAGAATTAATTAAGCAGTATTAATTTTGACTTTAAGATAAACCCTTCTGGACTAAAACAAACAAATATGTTTATTGGTTGATCCAAATGAGTTAGGACCAATTTTGTTAGCTCACATATAGCCATGTTTAGTTACCCCTAAAAGGGTTTAATTTTTGGAACAATAGAATTTAATGGTAGCTAAAACTTGATTATTAAGCTACTGGATTCAATCCAATGTGTAGGGAGTTTGGTAACTCCAAATGATCCAATTCAAATTGGGTTGTCTTCTACACATCAGTAGCTTTCCATAGAATTTTAGTTTGTATTTTTGTGACCAACAGAACTCAAGTTGTGGAATTAAACATGAATAACTAGTTTCTGCCATAATTTGGACTTAATTAAATAATGTTTAATTCAATTTTTGAAAACCAAATTGTGTGGTTTGATGTGTGCAGTAGCTAATTGTGATGTTATGATGGTTATGTTGAGATGATTGCTTGTATAGCTTAGTGATTGTTTGCATTGTTTGTTTATTAATTAGACGAGAACGTTGTCGGATATATCGAGGAAGGAGAGTTTGCTGAATTTGAAGAACAAGAGCAAGATCACTTTGCCAAGCAAGGCAAGCTATTCTCTGAGCTTGCACTACCAACATATGCATCTACTTTCATAACATGTTTTACTCTCAAAGCAAGATTTATAAAACCCATTTCAAAAATATATGGATATTATTTTGCCACCCTATGTAGTAGTTTATATAAAACTTTAGGATGGGAAAACAATGTTGTTTATTCAAAACTCCTTTGAAATTTCTTGTGAGTTTATGGAATACCGAGATGTCGGTGTTGGATGGAAAGTGGAAAAATGGTGATGTTTATGAAAAATGCACAGTGTCCTAGTACTATGGAAACCAATCCTACCCTGTGCGACCACATTTACCACATATGGGAAAAGGCGTAGTCATGTAGTTTGCTCTTATTAGTATGGGATACCTCATCGACGGAGATGACTCCGTTATGCATGAGGGGATGGTCCGAGGATCTACCCCCTGACCCGGGTCCTCACACAAGTTGGTGGGGAGGATAGAAGGTTCCACCATAAACCGCCGGACAAAACTATGAGTCCTCACACTTAGGGTTTCTGACGGGAAACCGGACTGGGTGTCGATGGAAAGTGTCATATGGGAAGGATCCTATACTAGCATGAGCAAATAAGAGGCTATGGCCGGCGGCTTACTTCGCATACACCTGGTATGGCGAGACGTGGCAGACACGATGAGTTGCCGGATGGATGTGGGTTAAAAGCGTGCTACCTCTGCAGAGTGTTAAAACTATTCGAATAGCCGAGTCCTCGGATATGGACAATTGGGAGACTGTCCTAAGACCTTGTGCAAGTTTTAAAAAGGCTTTGAGTTTTAAAAGAAAAATGAAGTGGAGATGTTTCCTACACCTATACCAACGGATCGGTATGAGGTGGTTGGATGAAAGTGGACCATGACGGGCTATGGTCGGAAAAAGGAGAGTTTTGGAAAAAAGATGAAAATGGTGACTTCTTTAAAGATAGTTATAAAACTCTTCTTACCTTTTTCAATAAAGATATAGAGATGTTTTAAATAAGAAAAGTTGTCAACTAAAATAAAACTGGTGCATACTCATGTTGGGGTAGTTTGCGAGTACATTCAAATGTACTCATATTGGTTTCGTCCCTGGCTATTGTCCTAGCCAGACTACGAGGAGGAACACTACGCGAGCAGGAATATGGCGACTTCTACGCCAACTAAGGATCTCCACAAGTCAGCTGCCTGTCGGGTTGTCATCGTTAGAATATGATGTCGATTACGCCGTAGCTTCCGCTGATATATTTGGTTTGGCCCATGAAGGCACCTATGTAAGAACTTGGTCTAAATGACCATTTATGTAAGACTTTTATTCGGTACTGTAATGGATGTAAACTTTGGTATCCAATTCGGATTATGTGCAACGACAGACTGATCACGGGATCGTTGTGTTAAGCATAATCGGGTATTTCGGACAGCTAGTCCGGGGTCCCCACAGACTTGGTATCAGAGCCATCCTGACTTTAGGAAACCTTAGTTAGCATGGTCGTTTGTCAAATGTTACAAAAGATGAATTTCTAAAAAGAAAGGAATGAAGTATTTTCGAAAATTGCTTATCTCCAATCCTCTTACTTATGCAAAATTTTACTCTCATTAAATTCATTTTCCTTAGTATCCCTAAAATTTTGTACACCTCTCATTAAGTTTAAAATTTGACTCACTTGTTGCCCTACTATATTAAAATTTTGATATACTTGTCACCTAACTAACTTAAAATTTTGCTTAAAAACTGTAGATGGCACTCCATGGACCGAGTTCGTTCAGCTGGAGAAGGACAGCAAGCTGACGTTTGAGAGGGACTTGTTCGAGTTGACCAAGCTGTTAGGTCGCCCCGCTCCAGAGTTTGAGGGAGCTCAGATTGATGTTCACGGTGTTGGAAGGCTGAGCTGGCTCATCAGATCGTCAGTTCGCAGGAACATCAAGTCTCCCAGTTCCAGGACGCTCATCTTCACCACCAAGGAGGCCACCTGGGTTGACGGTCTCTGTACTGCTACACAGAGGATGCTAGCCCGACTTTGTGAGGAGCACAAGGCGGAGTTAGTAGACTCCCGTTTCCGGTTCTACGGGAGGCGCAACTGTGATGGACACCCTACTCCTTCACCTTACCACCCGATGTTTGGGAGCTACATCATGGACATGGAGATCTTACTTCAGTGCACTCAGGATGATCTGTTGCGCACTAGGATTCAGCTCCACTTCGACCGCGAGTCGCTCGTTGAGCTTCGCGAGAACGAGATGAAGCTGATGGTGGAGAAGGTTGCTCTTCTCAGGAAGAGGGCCCAGCTGAGGAAGACTATCGTGAAGCTCCGCACGAAGGTGGCAGAGCAGGACGGACTGATTGAGGATCTAGAGCACCATACTGACGAGATGGAGGAGGAGGGCGAGGATCTCCGCAAGGAGAACGACGCTTTCCTCAGTGACGATGATGACTTCGTGGAGGAGATGGACTGTGAGGAGGAGGATGATGAGGAGGAGTTAGTTGACGAGGAGGAGGAGCCACTCGAGCCAGTTCTCGAGGACGAGGAGGAGGATCCCGAGGAGCCAGCCTACCAGTCAGATGCTGACGTGTTAGAGCTGGAGGTTCCACCTCAGTAGGCGAGTGACTTGATCACTACCGCAGGATTAGGTTGACCCCCTATAGCTAGTCGAGTAGTAGTAGTGGTTCTTTTGGAAACCAGATGTTATGTATCTAGATGTAAGGTATGTTGTAAGCTTGATGTTGTAAGCTTGATGTTGATGTGAACTCCTTGATGTTGTTTGTGAAATATAAGTATGTTTGTCTTGTTTAAATTGTGTGAACTATTTTCATATAACTCTTAGGATTAATCAACCACTTGAGAGATCGTCTTTTCCCTTAGTCGAACTTTTCTTGCCTTGTCTCTTATACCCGGTGTGCTTCAGGATGCCACCCCGTCGCAGCAATGCGGAAGGATCAGGATCAGCACCACCACCACCGGACCCAACCCCCACCCAACTTCTCGCACTTATCATGGAGGAGCGTGAAAATGCCCGGCAAGAGCGCCAAGCTCATCTCGCTGCCTTACAACAACTCGCAGCCGCTATAACAACAACAACAATAACAACAACAACAACAATGGTGGCAATGGCAATGAAACCAGCGATCTACCTTAGGGATTTTCAGAAGACCAACCCACCCACCTACTCCAAGGGACTTCACCCACTAGAAGCCGATGATTGGCTTCGCACCATCGACAATAATCTGAAGTTGCTGCTGTGGGAGAAAATGAGAAAGTGTTGTATGCAACCCACTATCTCGCTGGACCTGCAAGAGCTTGGTGGGAAACTACCAAGACTCTCCAGCCAGCTGGTCATGTCATCAACTGGGCTGAGTTCCAGGAGAAGTTCCGCAAGAAGCATATTCCCAGTGGACTTATTGAGAGGAAGAAGGATGAGTTCCGCAAGCTGAGGCAGGGAAGTAGAGATGTGGTCGGTTATCTTGAGGAGTTTACCGACTTATCTCGGTATGCTCCTGATGACACCGACAAGGAAGAGAAGAAGATGGAGCGTTTCATGAGTGGACTTCATGATGAACTTCAGTGTGCTTTGGTTATCCATGACTTCCGTGATCTGGAGTCACTTGTGGACAAAGCCATCCAGCTGGAGACCAAGCGCAAGTCGATGTATGAAGGTCGCAAGAGGAGGATGAATGCTCAGGAAGGTTCGAGCAGCCAGAAACCTCGTATCTTTCAGCAGAACACCAGGCCTGCCTATCGTCCACCCCAAGCTCCACGCCCCAATTACCCTAACCGCCCAAACAACTTCAACCGCCCCAATGACAATAACCGTCCCGGAGGAAACTTCAACAACTTCACCCGCAATCCCAATGTGATCTGCTTTGAATGCGGCAACAAGGGTCACTACTCCAAAGAATGTCCCAATCCCAAGAGGAATGTCCAGCGCCCCAATGCGCCGGCACAGAACAATGGTCAAGGCCGCAATGGAAATGGAAATGGCAAGAATGCCGCACCTCGCGGAAATGCTGCTGTTGCCAAGGGTCGTCTGCACCACATCAATGCTGAAGAAGCTCAGGATGCTCCGGATGTTGTGCTGGGTACGTTCCTTGTCAACTCAGTACCTGCAACTGTTCTGTTTGATTCTGGTGCTACCCATTCATTTGTTACCCAAGAATTTGTTGCTAAGGGAGGTTTAGTTAAGAGCCTCTTACCCAAACCCATGGTCATCCAAATCCCAGAATCCACCGTAGAGACCAAGATGTTTTGCTCCGATGTACCCCTTGAGATCAAAGGAGAAAAGTTTCCAGTTAACTTAATTGTTCTGGGAACCCAAGGCATCGATGTTATACTCGGTATGAATTGGTTAGCCAAGTACCATGGTCGAATTGACTGTGCCAGAAGAGCTGTATCCATCACCACCGACAAAGAAGTAGAAGTGGAGTATGTGTCTGAAACTAGTCAACCTCACCCAGGCTGCCATGAGAGCATAGCTCGACCCGCCCTAGATGAGATCCGTGTTGTTCATCTGTTCAAGGATGTTTTCCCAGAAGAATTGCCTGGTATGCCGCCAGATAGGGATATTGAGTTCATAATTGAGCTTATCCCAGGAACATCCCCCATATCCCAAAAGCCTTATCGGATGAATCCGGAAGAACTGGTTGAGTTGAAGAAGCAGTTGGCTGATATGCTAAGCAAAGGTCTTGTCCGCCCAAGCGCTTCACCATGGGGATCACCCATTATTTGTGGACAAGAGAGACGGTACCACACGCCTGTGTGTGGATTATCGCAAGCTGAATGACGTGACCATTAAAAATAAGTACCCTCTTCCCAAGATCGAGGATCTGTTCGATCAAATGAACGGAGCCCGAGTCTTTTCAAAGATCGATCTTCGGACAGGTACCATCAGTTGAAGATCAGAGAGACAGATATTCCCAAGACCGCCTTCACCACTCGTTACGGTTGTTTGAATACACCGTGATGTCTTTTGGTCTGACCAATGCCCCAGCCTATTTCATGAATCTCATGAACAAGATTTTCATGGAGTACCTCGACAAGTTCGTGGTAGTTTTCCTTGATGACATCCTTATTTATTCCAAGACCGAAGAAGAGCATGCTGAACACCTGCGTCTAGTTTTGGAGACCTCCGAGAGCACCAGCTGTATGCCAAGCTTAGCAAGTGTGAGTTTTGGCTCAGTGAAGTGGCATTTCTCGGACATATTGTGTCTGCGGAGGAATTTCTGTTGACCCTGAGAAGATACAAGCCATTCTTGACTGGTTATCCCCAACCAATGTTTTTGAAATCCGAAGCTTTCTCGGACTTGCCGGTTATTACCGCAAGTTCGTTGAAGGATTTTCCAGTATAGCCAAACCTCTGACCCAACTGTTGAAGAAGGACAAGAAATTTGAATGGACTCAGAAGTGTGAGGATAGTTTCCAAGAACTGAAGAAGAGACTAACCTCAGCCCCAATCCTGATCATGCCAGACGTCACCCAGAGTTTCGACGTGTATTGCGATGCATCACGCCTCGGACTTGGTTGCGTTCTGATGCAAGAAGGCAAAGTTGTGTCGTACTGTCCCGGCAGTTGCGACCGCATGAAGAGAATTACCCAACCCATGACTTGGAGTTAGCTGCTGTAGTCTTTGCTCTTAAGAAGTGGCGTCCCTATCTTGCGGGACATCGCTGCGAGGTCTATACAGATCACAAAAGCTTGAAGTATATTTTCACCCAGAAAGATCTGAACCTGCGACAGAGGAGATGGATGGAATTAATCAAGGATTATGATATTGGAATCCATTATCACCCCGGAAAGGCTAATGTAGTTGCCGATGCCCTTAGTCGCAAACCTTGCACCCTGAATGCCCTGATCCAAGCCGAACAGCCAGCCTTGTTCAAAGACTTCCAAGATTTTGGACTAGAGCTTGTTAGCCATGGTTATCTCGCCAATTAGAGTTAACCCCAACCCTGATGGATCAAATCAAAGAAGCCCAAAAGGTCATGAAAGCATAGAGGGAATTAGGAAGAAAATTTCCCTCGGCAAAGCACCCGGTTTTACCGAAGATGCTGAAGGAGTGCTGAAATTCAATGACCGTATCTGTGTGCCCAATGTCACGGAACTTAAGGAGTTAATCCTGAAGGAGGCCCATGAGACCCCTTATTCAATCCACCCCGGCGGAACCAAAATGTACCAAGACCTTCGAGAAAGATTTTGGTGGCATGGAATGAAGCGAGAGATTGGTTCATTCGTAGCCAAGTGTGATATCTGTCAGCGAGTCAAGGCTGAACATCAGCGACCCGCTGGATTGCTTCAACCTTTGAAAATTCCCGAGTGGAAGTGGGATGAGATTGGAATGGATTTTATTACCGGACTTCCAAGATCCAACCGAGGCCATGATTCAATCTGGGTCATCGTTGATCGACTGACCAAGGTTGCCCACTTTGTTCCTGTCAAGACCACTCATACCGGAGCTCAGTTAGCAGACCTGTATATTTCCAGAATAGTGAGCCTGCATGGTGTGCCTAAGAAGATTGTATCTGATAGAGGCACGCAATTCACCTCAAGATTCTGGAAATCCCTTCATGAAGCCCTCGGAACCAAGTTAGCCTTTAGCACAGCTTATCATCCCCAGACCGATGGCCAGACTGAGCGAGTGAACCAGATATTGGAGGACATGCTTCGCGCATGTGTTCTATCCTATGGTTCCAAGTGGGAAGATTGTCTTCCGTTTGCAGAGTTCTCGTACAACAACAGTTATCAGTCTAGTCTGCAAATGGCCCCTTTTGAAGCCCTTTACGGCAAGAAGTGTCGTACACCCCTGAATTGGTCCGATACCGGAGAGAGCAAATTGTTCGGACCAGATACCCTCCGTGAAGCTGAAGAGCAAGTTCAGCTTATTCGTGAACGCCTCAAAACTGCCCAATCCCGTCAGAAGAGTTACGCTGACACCAAGCGCCGTGATCTCACTTTCAGTGTCGGAGATTATGTGTATCTCCGAGTGACACCCCTCAAGGGAATGCAGCGTTTCCATGTCAAAGGAAAATTAGCGCCAAGGTATATTGGACCCTTCAAGGTCATTGCTCGTCGAGGAGAAGTATCCTATCAGCTGGAGAGAAGTGTCTTGAAGTTCCTGACCAGCCTGATGTTTTCAAAAACATCGACCACCTCTCCATCGACCTGAATCAAGACTTGACTTATCGTGAGAGACCCCTCAAAATTCTCGAAGAAGATGTTCGTGTTACCCGAAGACGTGCGATCAAGTTTTACAAAGTCCAGTGGACTAACCACTCGGAAGAAGAAGCAACTTGGGAACGCGAAGATTATCTTAGAAGCGAATTCCCAGACCTCCTTAAAACCTAAGCGTAGCAAATCTCGGGACGAGATTTATTTTAAGGGGGGAAGGATGTAACATCCCAAAATTATTATCAGGATTATATTCCAAAAATGAGAGCCAACAAAAAACTTTTGTTGTTTACTGTATGTTAATTGCTTTTTGTTACTTGAGTTGTTGTTCTTGCTGTTTGTGTGAGTGTTTGCTCTAGTGAACACTAGTAAGAAAGAAAGAAAGCAAAATATAAATCAAAGCAAGAAAAATAAAAGTGACAAGTTGTCACATGAAAATCTTCAAGTGACAAACTCAATTAATTTCAAACCAAAGTCAGTGGAGTTGTAATGTAAACACTCCCCATTTTGTTCCTACCACTTTCCCCTCTCAAATATTATTTTTGAATTAGTTTTAAAATTCTAAAATAAAAACAAATGGAAATAAATTCAAATAACATAAACAAAGTACTATAAAAGAAAATGTTTCAAAACATTTTATTATTTTATGCCAATTTTTGTGGAGCTTCTGTACATTATGGGAAGGCCCCACAAATTTTTGCAAATTTTTCTAAAATGTTTAAATGCCCTAATTAAATCCTAGAAAACCTTCTGGATTTAACAGAAGGACTAAAACAGAAATAAAAAAAAGAGGCAGAGAGGAGGCAGGGGTTTTCTGCAAAAAAAAAACGTCATCCCTACCTCTCTCCCTCGCCCCGACGTGCCGCCGTGTCGCCGTGCGACGCATCGCCGTTTTCGAGCCGCCCAGGCCCCCCCTGCGCGCGCACCCGGTGCCTCTGCTGCCTCTGCGTGCAGGAGAGAACACTCGAGCCCCTCCCCGCGCCATTACGCCGCCCTTTGCCCCGATGCATCGCCGTGGCATCCGCGGCGTCGCCGGCCAAATTGGCCCAGCCCTCTGCGCCTCGACACGCACAGCTCCTCTAGACGCTTCTAGAACGTGTCCGGGCCCCGTTAAGCACCAAGCCGCCACGAGCCTCTGCACCCTCGCCGCGTAGCCGAGGAATTGGTCGCCATAGACGCGCCATGGTCGCCGCCGTGGACCTCGACCACCATGGACCGCCCCGAGCCTATAAAGACACCCCGAGACCTCACTGAAACTCCACACCCCTCCCTCGATCTCTCCCTCGCTCCAATTTGGTCTGTGCACCGCCAGAGGGCCGTGCACTGCCGCACCCGTCGACGCCGTCAAGGTCGATCATCGCCGCAACACCACACCCTCCCATTCTTCCCTCTCTGGCCTGCACTTGCTTCCCTCTGCTTCACCGCACTCACCGCACCCTTTTTCCCTCTGGATTGTGTCCAGACTCGCCGTGGGATCATCGCCGGAGCTCGTGCCCGTGGCCGTGGAAGTTGCAGACCACGCCGTCACCGCTACACTCCGTCCCAGCAAGCACAACTCGCGCCACAACCTTACCCGAGCCTCCGCCGTCGATTCACGTCATCGCCGCCGTCTGCCGTGCCCTCTAGGTGAGTTTTCCGTCCACCTCGCCGTCGCCGGAGCTTCGGCGCCGCTCGTTTTAGGTCACCGGAGTTCGTCGACGACGTGGGCTAACGTGATCCGTTGATCTTAATCCAACGATTGCGTACCACTTCGGTTAAGTGAAAGAGAGAGAGACTGACGGGCGGGCCCCGCTCGTCAGGATTTTATTATTTTCCAACCACGCACTGTGTCGCTGACGTGTAGGCCCCACTAGTCAGAATTTTGAACATTATCCAGAGGAGGGAATTTTCGAATTTCAAACTTCTCTGAGAATTCAGTATTGGATCCAACTTTAAAATTCAATATCTCGAGATTTATGAATCCAAATAAATCAAACTCAATTGTTCTGGAAAGCTTATGAAATTGTTTAACCAACAAAATTGGTCTCATGTCATTTAAGTAAATAAGTAAAAATTATTATTGAAAATGCTACAGAAGTTTTAAATTCTAAACTTGTTTGTTTCTGATGCTCTGTGAGTCCAAATAATTCCAAACCAATTTGCCTAGCTTAGTAATGCCTTGTGTTAACTCCCCTAATTTTGGTAGAATTAATTAAGCCGTATTAATTATTGACTTTAAGATAAACCCTTCTGGGCTAAAACAAACAAATATGTTTATTGGTTGATCCAAATGAGTTAGGACCAATTTTGTTAGCTCACATATAGCCACGTTTAGTTACCCTAAAAGGGTTTAATTTTTGGAACAACAGAATTTAAATGGTAGCTAAAACTTGATTATTAAGCTACTGGATTCAGTCCAATGTGTAGGGAGTTTGGTAACCCCAAATGATCCAATTCAAATTGGGTTGTCTTCTACACACCAGTAGCTTTCTATAGAAATTTAGTTTGTATTTTTGTGACCAACAAACTCAAGTTATGGATTTAAACATGAATAACTAGTTTCTGCCATAATTTGGACTTAATTAAATAATGTTTAATTCAACTTTTTGAAAACCAAATTGTGTGGTTTGATGTGTGCAGTAGCTAGTTGTGAGGTTTATGATTGTTATGTTGAGATGATTGCTTGTATAGCTTAGTGATTGTTTGCATTGTTTGTTTATTAATTAGACGAGAACGTTGTCGGATATATCGAGGAAGGAGAGTTTGCTGAATTTGAAGAACAAGAGCAAGATCACTTTGCCAAGCAAGGCAAGCTATTCTCTGAGCTTGCACTACAAACATATGCATCTACTTTCATAACATGTTTTACTCTCAAAGCAAGATTTATAAAACACATTTCAAAAGTATACGGATATTATTTTGCCACCCTATGTAGTAGTTTATATAAAACTTTAGGATGGGAAACAATGTTGTTTATTCAAAACTCCTTTGAAATTTCTTGTGAGTTTATGAAATACCGAGATGTCGGTGTTGGAGTGGAAAAGTGGAAAAAAAATGGTGATGTTTATGAAAAATGCACAGTGTCCTAGTACTATGGAAACCAATCCTACCATGTGCGACCACATTTACCACATATGGGAAAAGGCGTAGTCATGTAGTTTGCTCTTATTAGTATGGGATACCTCATCGATGGAGATGACTCCGTTATGCATGAGGGGATGGTCCGAGGATCTACCCCCTGACCCGGTCCTCACACAAGTTGGTGGGGAGGATAGAAGGTTCCACCATAAACCGCCGGACAAAACTATGAGTCCTCACACTTAGGGTTTCTGACGGGAAACCGGACTGGGTGTCGATGGAAAGTGTCATATGGGAAGGATCCTATACTAGCATGAGCAAATAAGAGGCTATGGCCGGCGGCTTACTTCGCATACACCTGGTATGGCGAGACGTGGCAGACACGATGAGTTGCCGGATGGATGTGGGTTAAAAGCGTGCTACCTCTGCAGAGTGTTTAAAACTATTCGAATAGCCGAGTCCTCGGATATGGACAATTGGGAGACTGTCCTAAGACCTTGTGCAAGTTTTAAAAAGGCTTTGAGTTTTAAAAGAAAAATGAAGTGGAGATTGTTTCCTACACCTATACCAACGGATCGGTATGAGGTGGTTGGATGAAAGTAGACCATGACGGGCTATGGTCGGAAAAAGGGGGGGGGGAGTTTTGGAAAAACAGATGAAAATGGTGACTTCTTTAAAGTCAGTTACGGAACTCTTCTTACCTTTTTCAATAAAGATATAGAGATGTTTTAAATAAGAAAAAGTTGTCAACTAAAGTAAAACTGGTGCATACTCATGTTGGGGTAGTTTGCGAGTACATTCAAATGTACTCATATTGGTTTCGTCCCTGGCTATTGACCTAGCCAGACTACGAGGAGGAGCACTACGCCGAGCAAGAGTATGGCGACTTCTACGCCAACTAAGGATATCCACAAGTCAGCTGCCTGTCGGGTCGTCATCGTTAGAATATGATGTCGATTACGCCGTAGCTTCCGCTGATATATTTGGTTTGGCCCATGAAGGCACATATGTAAGAACTTGGTCTAAATGACCATTTATGTAAGACTTTTATTCGGTACCTGTCACTCTCCTTCCCACTCACATCCATAGGTATCCAATTCAGATTATGTGCAACGACAGACTGATCACGGGATCGTTGTGTTAAGCATAATCGGGTATTTTGGACAGCTAGTCCGGGGTCCCCACACAAACGTGCGTACGAACGGTACCTGTCACTCTCCTTCCCACTCACATCCATCCGCATGGACCATCCGAATCCTATCCGTTTTATCCCGTCCATTTCCAATCCAAGCACACCATATGTGCAACAAACTCGCCTACATGAAATTCTCCTAAAGAAAATAAAACTCGCAACATGTTGCAGCCATATGGATATATAGAACTGTCCCTACCGACAGACCATGCATGGTTTCTTCTCATCTTCTGTAGGCCTGCATGGGTGTAGGAATGCAATGGCTGTGCTGCCGGAAAATGAGCTGTACGGCCAAATACATGAGCCTACCGTAGCCTCACGTATACATGGACATTATTGTATTTTGTAAATAGTTTTGATGTGTCTGTGATAGGATGGTTAAGAGGGTGGTTGTACCATCAATCCAACAGTGGTCAAAATATTATTTTGTGCGAGATGACGCTGTCGACCGCGGTGACTTCGTCAACCTTAAGACATAATTGTTGGCTCAGTTTTTTGTAGGTGCTTCGAATAAGATGTGTGTGTGCGTTCATACTTCATAGGGGTGAATGTGTGCACGTGTAAGCATCTGCGTCGTACTGTATTTTATAAAATAAGTTTTGATGCATCGACCACATACTCGCCTACATCCGGAAGAAGGTGTAGAAAACTACCGGCGCGATGCATATTCGTGTATGGCTCAGTTCCAACCAACTTCACATGTCCATTACCAGAAATTGTAACAGTACTCCACCCTCCAACAAAGCAACGCACCTAAATAAAGTTAAAAAAAACCTAAACCTTACCATGTTTATAGAAAAAATGTGAACATCAAGGATACCAACCAATATTAGTAGATCCGTTCAATTTTCATAATGTATTTTATTCAGTATTA
Source organism: Poa pratensis (assembly GCA_947311845.1). Classification (NCBI taxonomy): domain Eukaryota; kingdom Viridiplantae; phylum Streptophyta; class Magnoliopsida; order Poales; family Poaceae; genus Poa; species Poa pratensis. Next base: position 68,388,268 of record CAMZMU010000074.1, read on the forward strand.
TAAATACCGATGTTACTTACGTATATTCATCAAATATAGTACATTACAACTTTTGTTTAAATTTTTAAGTCTTGTTCATTGGAATGTAGGTTACTGTAGCCTATAAGGAAAGACAGACATGACATCGCACCGAACATATAGAATAAGTTCCATGCATCATGAGTAACAAACGAACATTTTCTCGCAAATAAAAAAAGAGATTATGTGTTTATAATAGTATAGCGGCTTTCACTAAATATAAGAATCGACCCCTTCGAAGTATCAATTCTGGCGGTCTACGATATTATTTTAGAGTGAACTCCACCTACTACCCTTATAGTTAAAATTTACATCAAGTGAAAAATTGTCTAGATTTATTTTTAAATGAGATTAAAGATTTGCATTTGATACTGATATAGCAGGAGCAAACATTAAGGGGCCTAATCGATTCAAACAACAACAAAAAAAGCGAAGTAAAAAAATATTTAAGCGACTTTTTTAGCTAAAGGCTTTGGGCTTGAGACGCCCTTTAATTATTTGCAAAAGCGCATACACCGTGTAATATGGACACCCTAGTAATTCTTTCCTTCCAAATTTCCCACATTCCGAGGGAAATGACTCACATGAGCCCTTTTTGGGACTTGGTCATCGTCTGTATATGGCCAACCAATATTAAAGCATCGTAGATAGTCGAAACACCCAAGCACCAAAGAACGGATGAGCATGAGAGCCTGCACCCTGCCAGGTCAGCCTGGAATAGCAACAATCGAAAGAGAACATGTACCTTGTCATCTCCAGTTGGCAAGCACATAACTGAGCGCAATGCTGATAGGGCCACCCAAAAACTTTCGCCGATCAAAGGTCCATAGCCTGTTTGGGACAACAAGCCAGGCAAAAAAAGCCATTTCAGGGGAGCCCGGGTCTTAGACGATCTTCTTGAAGGACGAGATTGTAGAATCTATGGACTGAGCCTTGTAAGGCAAGCTTTTAATATACTCTATTGGCTATGAAGGGCCAAGCGATGCAGTCCTCAATGCCAGGGGATAACATAACATCCCGCAGGAGGCCCCAAAAATGGATGAACTAGGCAATGTGCTCAGTTGTGATATTGTCAACCAAAAGGACAAACGACAACTGTTGGTTCATAAGAGCATCTCCAACTGGAGGCACCAAACCCACCCCAAACGTCCGGACGGACAGCCCGGACAGGGTTTGGGCTAAAAGCCATCACCCAAAGGAGGCCATCAAAGCCACCCCAAACGTCCGGGTGGTCCGGCACACCCAAACCCAACCCATAGGTGGGGAGGGTTTTTGGGAGATCCGGACGCGCCCGACAGGCCCGCCACGTCGGACTCGGCCCAACATGACCCCACATATATCCCAAAATTCCCACCCCAGTCGGAACCTAGCTCTCAATCCTCTGATCCCCTTTCCACTCCTCTCCATTTTCACTCTTCTCCATCCACAACTTGCCAATGACCGGCTCGGCAGCGAATCCGCCCCCGAGCTGTACTGGCATGCGTTCGCGGAGGAGGAGGAGATTGGGAGCTGCCCGGGCCGGATGCCGCGGCGAGGTCTTCGGCGACTCTCTGCAACGGCGATGCGGGCAGTTCCGCCTTCGCCGCCGCCGCCGCGTCCAACGAGCTTCCGCAGGTTCGCGCCTGCTTACCATTAGACATTTTAAGAATCACATTTTAGAAAGGAGTAGGATGCGTAATTTAGGAATTTAATGTCTGATGTACTCCGTAGGCCGTTACTAGAGCTTCATTGTACTCTGTTTGCGGTGATAAGATCTTGTGGAATGCGTGGTTGTCCACCCCGGAGGATTCTCAGACCGGAATCGACCACCGTGCTTCGTTTTGGGGCCGAATCGGTCAAGTTTTCAATGCAAACTCGGAAGTTGTCCGCAATGAGTCCTCCCTCCGCCATAGATGGCAATTCATAGTTGCGGAAGTCAACAAGTTAGCCGGATGCTTTGCTCAAATGGGTTCCGTAAGCTTTTATTGTTAAATTTTCTTCAATGTTGGATCCATTAGCACCGTTTAGTTGGAGTACCAATTTCATTTTTATAGATGGAGGATGCCATCCTACTGTATAACACACTTGTGGGGAGGCCGGAGATGAGGGACTGGAAGTTTGGCCATTGTTGGGAAGTACTGAAGGGTAGTGATGACCCACAAGTATCGGGGGTGTATCGTAGTACTTTCGGTAAATAAGAGTGTCGAACCCAACGAGGAGCAGAAAGTGTTGACAAGCAGTTTTGATTAGGAATTCACTGTAAATACTAGCAGACAAGTTTTTAGGGGTTTTTGATATAGTAGATAAAAAAAGTACAAGTAAATAAAAGACAGTGATAATAATTGCAGTGAGTGGCCCAATCCTTTTTCTACAGCAAAGGACAAGCCGGTAGGTTTACTTATGATGACCAAACGTTCTTGAGGACGCACGGGAATTACGTCAAGTACTTTCGCTTCATATAGCTGATTAATCTTCATTGTTTTGATAGGTGTTGTGTGGGTGAACCTATGCTAATGCACCGCCCTTTCTAGGACTAATACATACTTGTGATTATACCCCTTGCAAGCATCCGCAAATACAAGAAAGTAATTAAGATAAATCTAACCACATCCTTAAACTCTGAGATCCTGCTATCCCTCATGCATAGATATACCAACGGGGTTCAGGTTTCTGTCACTCCGGCAACCCCACAATTAATATCCGAATACACAATGCATTCCCCTAGGCCCGTAAAGGTGAAGTATCATGTAGTCGACGTTCACATGACACCACTGGAAGAATAGCACCACAACTTAAATATCAAACCATTAAATATTACTCAACATAGTTCACTACTAACATCAAGACTTCTCCCATGTCCTCAAGAACTAAACAAACTAATCACAAGACATCATATGGATCATGATCAGAGGTGATATAATGATGAATAATAATCTGGACATAAACCTTAATTCAACGGTTTCACTCAATAGTATCAACCACAAGGAGTAATTAACACCGGGAAAGTTTCCCCTATGAACTAGACAAGATCCAGCCCTAGATGTTACAGCGGAACGGATTGGAGCGGTGGAGATGATGGTGTCGGCGGTGGAGATGATGATGATGATCGCAATGAAGTTCAGCTCGATGACGGTGACGATGGCGATGATTTCCCCCTCTGGGAAGGAATTTCCCTGGTAGATTTCTCCCTGCCGAAGAGCTTTTCTCTCTCTGGTGTTTTCTGCCTCGTGGAGGCGGCGGAATATTTCCTCGATGACTCCCCGAGTCTTAGGGTTTCTGGGGGATGAAGTACGCGAAGGGGCACCGGCAGAGGTGGGCCTCGGCCTCCTCACCACGTGGCGGCGCAGCAGCAAGGGGGGTCGCGCCACCGCATGGTGAGGGCCCACCTTGGCCTCCCCTCTTGGCTGCCTCCGGCATCTGACAAAATAGGAGCTTCTAGATATTTTCTGTTAATTGTTGATCTTCAGAAATATGGCGTCTTGACGGTCCTTTTTCCAGCAGAATCCAGACTCCGGTGGTTAATTCTCCAATAATCATCAAACATGCAAAATAGGTAAAATAACACAAGTATCATCTCTAAATATGAAATATATCAATGAATAACAGCAAATTATGATATAAAATAGTGATGCAAAATGGACGTATCAACTCCCCCCAAGCTTAGACCTCGCTTGTCCCCAAGCGAAAGCTGAACTCAATAAACAAGACCACAGGTTTATGGAGTGAAGTGTCGATAAACAGAATACGGACAAGAAGCATCACATCTATTAATACACAAGTCATCTTAGAGAGAACTTCCCTTCATATAACTTAACTTGAAACAAGTAAAGGGAGTCACAATAAGGTGCATAGAGAAAATCATAATTGGCGATGGCAAACTTTGTTCTTGGTCAGAGAACAATTAACAGATTGTACTTATCTTTCGAGCAGAGTCTTTATATTAGAGCTTATATTGCAGAACTTACATGCTCAATCATAACAGTCTCCTTACAGTCATTGATAACCTTCAAAGTTATATTCATTCAGATAAAAGCTTTGTGCTAAACAAGGAAACATAAAAGACATGATTGCAAATATCAACATATGGATGATTGAATCACAACAACTCAAATGCTTGCTTGAGACAGAAGGGAATAGGTTTACTAACTCAACATAAAAGTAAAATATAGGCCCATTCGTAGAGGGAAGTAGGGATTAAATCATGTGCCAGAGCTTTTAAGTTTTGAAATCATATAGAGAGTATAAAAATAAGTTTTTAGCTATGTATGTCGTTGTCAACAAATGGTAGTGGTGAAAACAATATTTCCCATGTCATCCAGACTTTCAAGAGCGGCTCCCATGAAGGACGTTATTTCTACCTAAAGGTAGATCATCCCTCTTCTCTTTGTTTACACATGCACATTTATAAATTGGTATGACACTCCTCCCAACCTTTTCTTACACAAGCCATGGCTAACCGAATCTCGGGTGTCTTCCAACAATCACATACCATGGAGGAGTGCCTATTTAAATTATTTAACACTTTTCAAATTTGCTTCTGATAAATCATGGCAAAACATGTGAAGAGAATTAAACAGTTATAGTTGTAATTAATTGGGACTGGGCACCCCATTTGCCTGCTCTTTTTTGCAAAATTATTGGATAAGCAGATGTATATGCCACTAGTCCATTGGTGAAAGTTTGTCTGACAAGTTAAATAGAGAATAACCCACATACTTCCTCATGAGCTAATAAACAGTGAAACAAATGAGAGATAATAGTTTTTGAATAGTTAAAGGTTGCACATGAAGTATCTACTTGGAGTGGCAGGAAATACCACATGATAGGCAGATATGGTGGACACAACTGGCAAAGGTTTGGATGTATGAGAAGCATTCCCTCTCAATACAGGTTTTTGGCTAGCAAGGTTGTGTAGCAAGCATAAGAGTTGAGGGATACAACAAATATACATGTAGTAAAAACAATCATGCAATCTTCCTTGGAAGCACAAATAATTTAACTTGAGAATACTAAGCTTATGAGCCAACAAGAAAGAAAGATCATGGAATAATATATCTACATGCACTTCCCTCTCTCTACTTAAGTCTCAAAGTATTGTAGCTACTGACCAATGCTAAGTTTGCCAAAACCAAAAAGATTTACTTGATGCTCCCAAAGTGATACCAATACTAATACCAAGATCATCCATATGACAGAATTTGCAAACTAAAATAAAGTGTGCAGAAAGTAAATGATAAAACTTCTCATTAATATTCCATAACGGCAACTCACACCAAGGGATACATAGATAACGAACTAAAAGAGAGATACTTCCACACTGCAAACCATCTTATAAGATAACTTCCCTACTCATGATATGACTCTATTGAAAGATAAAAGGTAAAAGATAATGGCGTGATACCGCGACACTTCCCCCAAGCTTGGAACAAGCCAAGGGGATGCCAGTACCAATGATGAATTACTCCTTCGGCGGTGGTGAAACATCCTCATCATCAAACTTCCAAGGCAGAGGCTCTCCATCAACAAATGATGACTTGGTCTCGGGTATCCTGAAACTGGCAGTAGAGCTTATGCGTTTAAACCTGATTTCATACTCACAATTTTGATTCTGAACGTCGTAGAGTTGTGCTTGCAGCTTGTTGGTGGTCTCATGGAGTGAGAGGACGTCCTCCCAAAGCTTTGCAGTCTCCTTCTTGCGTTTGACAATAAGTTCAGCAACTATCCTGTGAATGATGTCCACTTCACGTTCCGCCATCTTCTTGTACGTAAAGACTTCTTGTTCCAAATTCCTCATCCTGTCCTCCATGCTCCCTTCTCCATGAGGCCCCCGAACGTCTTCTACTTGTAGCTTCCCATCCTTGAGTAGCGATGAAAGGACAATGATGTCGCCTAGAGGGGGGTGAATAGGCGATTAAAACTTTTCCGGTTTAGGCTTGCTAATTGCGGAATAAAACTAGGTGTTTAAATTAACAAGCCAACAACTTAAATAAACTAGGCTCACCTATGTGCACCAACAATTTATGCTAAGCAAGACAAGCAACAAGGTGATAGCTATAGAATACTTCAAGCACGAAGGCTATCACAATGTAAATTGCATAAGTAAAAGGCTCGGGTATAGAAATAACCGAGGCACGCAGAGACGAGGATGTATTCCCGAGTTCCTCCTTGTTAAGGGAGTACGTCTCGTTGGAGAGGTGTGAACCGACACAACGGTTCAACAACCACAAAGGTTTCACCTTCTTCTCCGATGAACCGCACCACAAAGGTTTGGTTCACCTTCCACTATCAGAATTCCTTCGAGGCGGAATCCGGAGCCTTAAAACAACAATCCGGGGCACAACCCACAATGGGATTGGGGGCTCCCGAACGGCTTTCAACAAGAATCCGGGGCACAACCCACAACGGGATTGGGGGCTCCCGAACGGCTACAAGTGACCACCAAGGATCCAACCACCACACGGGCGTCTAGGGTCCAAAGGCCCAAGAGTAACAAGTTCACAAGCTTTCAACTTCCACGAAACCTCGTGGAGAGCACACCGATGCACCAAATGCAAAAGGCAAGAACATAAGTGCTCAAATCCTTCACTCTCAAATCCCAACAAAAGCAACTAATGCTTATGGGGAGAAAAGAGGAAGAACAAAGAAGAACTCAACAAATGGAACTCCAAGATCTAGATCCAAAGGGTTCCCCTCACTTAGAGGAGAGATGGATTGGTGGAAATGTAGATCTAGATCTCCTCTCACTTTTCCCTCAAAGATATGCAAGAATCATGGGAGGGATTGAGAGGGGACAAGTTTTTCCAAGGTCAAACAATGGAGGAGAGAGAGGAAAAAATGAACTACTCAAGGTTGAAGAAGGGGAGGGGTATTTATACCCCCTCCCACCGAAATAGCCGTTGTAGGCTCACTTAGGCCGGAACTTCCGGTCCCAGGGCCAGAACTTCCGGCCGGGAACTTCCGGACCCCCAAAAAAGTGACTAAAAAACGGTTCAGTACTCGGCCGGAACTTTGGCCGGAAATTTGGCCGGAACTTCCAGATGGCCGGAATTGCCGGCCAAACCGGAACTTCCGCCCCTCAGAAAACTGCAGAAACACTGAACACAAAAACGAAGATATCTTGATCATCCGGACTCCGTTTTCGATGTTCTCGGGCTCGTTGGAATCGCAACGAAGAGCTTTACAAGATCACGCAGAGAAACATCATAGTCCAACAATAGAAGATAAAACCAAATGGAGAAAGGTAAAACCTCTCTAAAATGGAATGATCGGCAAACCTCCAAAACCGAAAACGCAACAAGTTTTCCATACGAAATATGTTTTCGATGAACTTGGGCTTGTCGTGAAGATCACAACAAGCACCAAAAGTCAACAAGGAGAAAACCAAATAAGAACCAAGAAAGATGAAATGCCAAGTATGCAAAGGTTTGAGCTCTCCACAAAGATGCAATCAAGTTACTCACTTGAGAGCCCCTCTTGATAGTACGCCGTCTATCCTAAAATTCGGTCTCCCACTAACAATATGAGACCGGTAAAATAGAAAACCTATCAAGATCATACCTTTGCCTTGCGCATTCCACTTGAGCTCGATGATGACGATCTTGACTCTCTCAAGTTGGAACACATTTCTTGATTATGCTTGCTAGCACATGCTTGATGAAGACTTCTCCAAATGCTCCCCCATACTCCAATATGGGAGGGCCTCGCTAAGCGATCAAGTTACTCACTTGAGAGCCCCTCTTGATAGTACGCCGTCTTCATGTCTCCTTTGCAAGCTTCAATCAAATGATATCTTCCGAGATGCATCATATTGAGCTTGCACTTCATCTTCTTCTCTTTATATGTATGTTGGCTTGGAGATAAACATGATTGTTCACTCAATCTTCTTTTCCAAACTATACTTGCAATAAGCTTAACTCTACACATGACCATTCTTCATATAAACCCTTGAATAGAGCATTGGTCATCATGTCATCTTCAAGAGTCCAACACATGAACTACTATCTTTTCCCATGGACAACATCGATAAGAATATCTCAATATAAACATTTGTCCATAAGGATTGTCATTAATTACCAAAACCACGCATGGGGGCAACATGCACTTTCAATCTCCTCCATTTTGGTAATTGATGACAATCCCTTTTACGAGGGTTTATTTAATGAATTTAGGCAACCATGCAACACAAAGAGCAAGAATGCTTGAGAACCGCAAGAGAACAAACCCATATTCCCTTAAACCCTCCAAATTTCTCCCCCATTGGCATCGATTGCCGAAATGGGTGAAAAGTAAGACAGCCAATATAATAAGAGCTCCCCATAAAGTGTGCATTTCTCATAATGTGAGTGAAATCAAATGCACATATCCAATGAAGAATAGATGGAGGGAGATCAAACTATATTGAGGATCCAAAGATTGCAAGAGAATATCAAGTAGAAAGATACTTCAACGAAAGAAGCAAGCAATCAAAAGGATCTGAAAAGTGTTCTAAATATCAAGAGGGAACTCCCCAAGGTACGTGCACAAATAGGATTTGTATTTCAATATAGTGTGCACAACATGGAATCCTCACTCCCTCCTAGATAAATTCGAACACAAGCACATGCAAGAGAATATAAATGAGAAGTGAGGAAAAACAACTTGCAACAAAAATGTTTTGCAACAAGAGCAAGGAGCGACAAATAAAATAATGGGTGTGAGATAAAAAGACATTATAGGAGACTAATACAAGGATGAGAGCATCAACATAGTCTTTCAAGAAGAGTTGCACATAGTGCATATCATGTCTTTCCCATACCCACACACCAAAGGAGATCAAGCAAATAGCTCCACAAGCTTAGTAAGATGCGAGAAGCATAACCCATGAAAAATAAAGCTTGTGCCATTTAGAAACCACCAAAGATCAAAAGCAATAAGAGGTGATCACTAAAGAATTGGAATATCAATTAAAGATGTACTATTCTCATGTGTATAAGTTTCTAAGTAGACACGAATCACTAAGATATGGGTCTACAAATAAACATGTACACACAAGATAGATACAAGGGTAAAGATCATGATATCCAAGAGGAAGTCATAAATACACCAATAAGATCTTTGCTTAAAAACATAGCACAAAGCCGAATTATATCTTAACGGAATATAAATGAACTTCCAACACATACTCATCATAGCATCAAAAACTATCCACAAGGGATAAAGGTTAACAAATGGATGCTCCGAGTAAGATAACAAGTATCACAATAGGCAAAAGATTTTGAAAATTCATCAATGTTGCACATGAGAGACTTTAAGTAGAAAGTGCTAGATTGACATAATTGGGATCGATGAATCATAGAAATGAATATATAGTCCCCTTATATGTAATCATCCTGGCTTACTCACATTTGCAATAAAGACGTTTTGCAAGAACCAAATTAAATGCAACAAAAGATTCATGCCAAGATACAACCTACACAAGGTTGAAAGCTAGAAATGTATGCATGAGGTAGATACTTGTTACCGAGATAGCATTGGTGATGTAGAAGATAAGAGTTAACCATCATCCAAACTTGGCTCCAATGAACACATGGTGACACCACCTTCCTTGTAAATGAGACAAGCTTCCAATGCATCTCCAATGTACCTAAAACAAATTCAAGTACAACATGGTACCCAAACTCATTGGGTCCAAAGTAGTTAGAGCAACTACAATACATAGGACAAACTCCACATAAATATGTGCATATTAATGTGAAATTGAATTTCATGCACATCTTAGCTATATAGGATTTGATGGAGTTTATCCTATATATTGGATCAACGAAAGTAAGCATGCCAAAGATATACATATAGTAAATATGCATGCATAAGACTTTCAAGAACCAAAAGAGATACAATTTGGAAAAATACCAATTAAAAAAGAGAGCACACATTAGTGTGACACGAAAAGAAATTGTCCAAATTATATCAAATACCCAAATCAACACATGATTGAAGATACCAAAATGAAAAGATACCAAATGAAAATATGGTCAAGGAATAACCAAACCCTCTACATTTTTCATGATGGCACAAAGTACCAAGACGAAAAATGCTTGTCTTCAAAGAGACATATCATCGGGATCTAAAACCAATTAAAGACAAATAGTGTTAAAAACATATAGGATAGCTCCCCCAATATGTGTGCATTATTTATGATTTTGCATTTGAATACAAATGCACACCAATGGGATCATCACACACCATATATATTATACAAACACTAGTCAAAATCAAGAAGAGCAAAAGATCCATAGGATACAAGAAGACAAAAGGAATTTGATAAAACATGTTTTGGCAACAAAATAAGGCAATTCAAAGCAATAGCCAAAGTGAAGATGGTGTACAAATTTCACCACAAATATGAGTATCACTTGTCATGGACAAGTAGTATGGAGATATTTCTCGGTGGTACGAAGGATATTCAAGGCCAACTTCACAACAAATAAGCATATGTCAAAAGATAGGAATTGAGCACATGCTTAGATAGAGATTCTTGACGGCTTCAATTTGATCAATGATCATGCAAAGCACCAAGAAACTTTCTCAAACACAAGATCCAAAAGATGAGAGATAAAAGGCATTTAAGCAAATATGGAACTTGTTTGAGAAACATGCCACATAGGAAGAAGATAATTGACAATATCAATTCTAGGTGGCAATACCTCACATCTTCACATTTTCTAGGCTTGTAATATGCACATAGCTTATTACTCCCCCATAATGTGATAATCCATTTATTTGAAAACAAGAGGCAAACAAAACCAACTCAAGAAATTAATGGACATTATAGAATTTGAATTTCTCATGAGCATGACATACCACATAGAGAAAAGATAATATTGATATATCAACACTAAGTGGTATTCTCATGTACACACATATTTAGGATTGTGAAGTGCACAAAGCATATCACTCTCCAAAAATGGATAGTCCATTAATCTCTCAAAGAGAGCCAACAAGATAAGATAGCAAATAAAGGCAATAAGGCTCAAAAAAGTAAATGGTGTGCAAACCAAAATACACATACTTGATTTCTCAAGATAAGTAAGTAGAGAGCACAACACATACAAACACTAGCAAGGTACAAAACCTAACACATGCAAGGGTGCAAGCAACTTTCAATGAATATATGGTATAAGCACAAGTTACCGCAAGGAGGAACATTGGATAAGAGATAGAACAATGTAACCCGAATGACTTGGCTTGAGAGAATATAATTGATGAAGATCCCTTAATTCTTCATGATGTAGCCAAGTCTCCAATGTCCTCCAACAACACCTATTGATCAAGTTTTAGCTTGTTGGTCCCCAACCAAGTTGGGTCCTAAGAGGTTAGTCACAATAGGTTTGGTAACCCAAATGGTTCTTTTCTTGACACCACTTTGAGTACCAACATATTTGGCAAACACATTGCCAACCTTATCCTTTTGAAGAGAATAAACATCATCAACTATAATGGGGTTGGATAAGGTACCATTTGTGCATGAAGAAGCAAGGTAACCCTTCTCACGACATAGGTAGCAACATCGACTTCCTCCTCTCTTCTTAGTTGGAATCCAACTTGAGGAGGATTAGCTTGATTCTTCTTGGGAAGAGGTCGTTCTTCAACTTGAGGAACTTGAGTTTGAACTTGAGCCTTCTTCCCTTGTTGCTTCTCACTAAGATGCTTCTTCTTCAAAGGGCAAGATCTAACATGGTGCCCTTCAACTTTGCACTTGAAGCAAACAATCTTGGCCGAATCTTTGACTTGTTCTTGGCCCTTTTTCTTCTTGTTGATCTTGGACTTGTTCTTGTTATTGGAGTTGAATCCAAGTCCACTCTTGTCATTGGGGCGTCTTTGAACACTCAACATATTGTCAAGTGTGGACTTCCCAACATGACGCTTTTCCAAGTCTTTCTTCAAAGAAGTGACTTGGGCCTTGAGCTCTTTTAATTCCTCTACACGGTTAGTATCAACACAAATACTAGGGGAAGTAGAAGCTTCATTGTTAGAGCAACAAGGTATCGAAAGTAATTCATCACAAGATGTAGCAACATTGTGAGTGGATGAATCACAAGGACTAGCACAAGACGATATAGCATTAAGAGAAGAAGTTGTGCCATTGTCCACATGAGGCTCACAAGATGTTACCTTTGACATAATAGCCTCATGAGCTAACTTTAGCTTAGTATGGGATGCTAGAAGGTCCTCATTAGAGCTAGAGAGCTTTTCATGAATTTCTTCCAATATCCCATACTTGCTAGTTAGCAACTCAAGTTGAGCCCTTAGCTCAACATTCTCCTTCAATATAGATGCTTCACAAGAAGTGGAGTTAGTAGCACAAGCATTATTATCATTAGAAATGGAAGAAGACACCTTAACAAACTCATCATTTTTAGATAGTTGAGTTTGGAGTTGATCATGAGACTTTATAAGGAGAGAGTGTCCACTTTCTAAAGCCTTGTGAGCTTTGTCAAGTCTCTCTATGTCCTTAATTAGTCTAGCATTGCCAACACCAAATTCAACTTTTTCCTTTTTAAGCACTCTATATTTAGCAATAGCATGATCTCTTTCCTCAATGATTTCAGCAATGATAAGATCATTTGATTCATCAAGAGATTCAAGTTTCTCCTCAAGAGACACTCGAAGCTCTTGCTCTTCCTCAAGGGCATTCTCTAAGGATGCTTTTTCATCGGCATCTTCTCTCTCAATTTTACATTTTTCCTCAAATTGAGTATCCAAATCCTCAATGATTTCTATACATTTAATACCATGAGCAACGATTTCACATAGAGAAGAGATAACTTCACTACCTTTGGGAAGAGCAACAAGAACAATCTCACCCTTCTTGGTTAAGGTTTCAATGTCAAAATCTTCTCCATGAGGATCCTCAACCACATCATCACATATCTCGGGATTCGAGGTAGAAGTTACCTTAGAATCCTTAGCCATAAGGCAAACATGATTAATGGGTGAGGAGGATGAAGAATTACTTGAAGCACCATTGAGGTCCATGTCTTGTTCCAGCAAATGTTGAGATTCCTCTACATTGTTAGTCATGCAAGTACTAGAGGATATGGAAGCATTATATTCATGACAACAAGACATGGAGAGCATATCATCATTAGATTTAGTTAAGCAACTACTACATGTATGACATTTGGTGTGCTAGAAGAGTTTAAGTCCAAAGATAGAACATTGCAATGTGATAGAGAAGAAGTATAATCAATAGTAAGTTCACCATCACCAATGCAATTTCTATCACCACTCACCATATCATTACCTTGTGACAAATCACATGTTGGTGAAGTGGAAGAAGTTGTGAACTCATCACGGCCGGAGGTGGAGGGAGAACAATCATCCTCAATAATTTTGGACACTCCATATATATCTTGAAGCTTGGTCCAAAGCTCATGTGCATTTCGAAAAGGCATGATTGAAGCAAGAACTACATCGGTCAAAGCACATATAAGACCATTAGTAACTTGAATCTCGAGATGAGAGTTTATCTCATCCTCTAAAGATAATTCTTGGGAATCCTTTGGAGGAGATAAACTCACATCTACAATCCTCTTAATATAATTTGGACCCATGGCCCTAAAAATATTAAGCATGCGAATTTTCCAAACATCATAATTTGTGCCATCGAATATGAAAGTGGGATCGTGCACTAATTCTCTAAACGACATCTTTTACTCTCTAGGCGGTAAAGCCAAAAAAGAGAGCCCAGGCTCTGATACCAATTGAAAGGACAATGATGTCGCCAAGAGGGGGGTGAATAGGCGATTAAAACTTTTCCGGTTTAGTCTTGCTAATTGCGGAATAAAACTAGGTGTTTAAATTAACAAACCGACAACTTAAATAAACTAGGCTCACCTATGTGCACCAACAACTTATGCTAAGCAAGACAAGCAACAAGGTGATAGCTATAGAATACTTCAAGCACGAAGGCTATCACAATGTAAATTGCATAAGTAAAAGGCCCGGGTATAGAAATAACCGAGGCACGCGGAGACGAGGATGTATTCCCGAGTTCCTCCTTGTTAAGGGAGTACGTCTCATTGGAGAGGTGTGAACCGACACAACGGTTCAACAACGACAAAGGTTTCACCTTCTTCTCCGATGAACCGCACCACAAAGGTTTGGTTCACCTTCCACTATCAGAATTCCTTCGAGGCGCGGGAGCCTTTCAACAATAATCCGGGGCACAACCCACAATGGGATTGGGGGCTCCCGAACGGCTTTCAACAACAATCCGGGGCACAACCCACAACGGGATTGGGGGCTCCCGAATGGCTACAAGTGACCACCAAGGGTCCAACCACCACACGGGCGTCTAGAGTCCAAAGACCCAAGAGTAACAAGTTCACAAGCTTTCAACTTCCACGAAACCTCGTGGAGAGTACACCGATGCACCAAATCCAAAAGGCAAGAACACAAGTGCTCAAATCCTTCACTGTCAAATCCCAACAAAAGCAACTAATGCTTATGGGGGGAAAAAAGAGGAAGAACAAAGAAGAACTCAACAAATGGAACTCCAAGATCTAGATCCAAAGGGTTCCAATCACTTAGAGGAGAGATGGATTGGTGAAAATGTAGATCTAGATCTCCTCTCACTTTTCCCTCAAAGATATGCAAGAATCATGGGAGGGATTGAGAGGGGACAAGCTTTTCCAAGGTCAAACAATAGAGGAGAGAGAGGGAAAAACGAGCTACTCAAGGTTGAAGAAGGGGAGGGGTATTTATAGCCCCTCCCACTGAAATAGCCGTTGCAGGCTCACTTAGGCCGGAACTTCCGGTCCTAGGGGCGGAACTTCCGACCGGGAACTTCCGGATCCCCAGAAAAGCGACTAAAAAACGGTTCTGTACTCGGCCGGAACTTTGGCCGGAAATTTGGCCAGAACTTCCGGATGGCCGGAATTTCCGGCCAAACCGGAACTTCCGCACCTCAGAAAACTGCAGAAACACTGAACACAAAAACGAAGATATCTTGGTCATCCAGACTCCATTTTCGATGTTCTCGGGCTCGTTGGAATCGCAACGAAGAGCTTTACAAGATCACGCAGAGAAACATCATAGTCCAACAATGGAACATAAAACCAAATGGAAAAAGGTAAAACCTCTCTAAAAAGGAATGATCGGCAAACCTCCAAAACTGAAAACGCAACAAGTTTTCCATACGAAATCCGTTTTCGATGAACTTGGGCTTGTCGTGAAGATCACAACAAGCACCAAAAGCCAACAAGGAGAAAACCAAATAAGAACCAAGAAAGATGAAATGCCAAGTATGCAAAGGTTTGAGCTCTCCACAAAGATGCGATCAAGTTACTCACTTGAGAGCCCCTCTTGATAGTACGTCGTCTATCCTAAAACCCGGTCTCCCACTAACAACATGAGACCGGTAAAATAGAAAACCTATCAAGATCATACCTTTGCCTTGCGCATTTCACTTGAGCTCGATGATGACGATCTTGACTCTGTCAAGTTGGAACACCTTTCTTGATTGTGCTTGCTAGCACATGCTTGATGAAGACTTCTCCAAATGCTCCCCATACTCCATTATGGGAGGGCCTCGCTAAGCGATCAAGTTACTCACTTGAGAGCCCCTCTTGATATTACGCCGTCTTCATGTCTCCTTTGCAAGCTTCAATCAAATGATATCTTTCGAGATGTATCATATTGTGTTTGCACTTCATCTTCTTCTCTTTATATGTATGATGGCTTGGAGATAAACATGATTGTTCACTCAATCTTCTTTTCCAAGCCATACTTGCAATAAGCTTAACTCTAAACATGACCATTCTTCATATAAACCTTTGAGCAGAGCATTGGTCATCATGTCATCTTCAAGAGTCCAACACATGAACTACTATCTTTTCCCATGGACAAGATCTATAAGAATATCTTAATGTAAACATTAGTCCATAAGGATTGTCATTAATTACCAAAACCACGCATGGGGGCAACATGCACTTTCAAGCGACTCCTGGGATGCTTCTTCAGCTCACTCATGTACGGGTTGACGACGTTTGCAAAGAAACTGTCCTTGGAAGGCTCAGATGAAGACATGGCGATCTGAGGACGAAATCTGGCAGAAACTGGTCTAAACAAAAACACGACGAGAAGATGATATACGAACATCGGGGCATCCGGGGGATTATATAGCAAAAAAATTCGCAACAAAAGGAAGGTACACTAGTACAGAAAAGCTATTCTGCGGTGCACCATTTTTCTATTCTGTGGCGCATGGGTGGTGCGCCACAGAATAGTCGCCACTAAATAAGCTATTCTGGCGCACCCAGCCTGGTGCGCCACAGAATAACTATTCTGTGGCGCACCCCACTCACCATGCGCCACAGAATAGGGTGCGCCACAGAATAGTTCTGGGTGCGCCACAGAATTACTGTGCCGTATTGTACCCGTATATTACTAGAATACAAATACCAGTATAATACCAGAATACATGTATATTTCATATTTACACAGATATAACAGAAACAGGGATATATTTTCACAGATACATATATCAAAACAAACACATTACTAATATATGTCTCATCACAAGTTGATACAAAAGTGCCGAAGTTTTACACAAGTGTTGAGATATATACAAAAGTTAATCGATCGTTGCACACGTTACAAATGAAGTGTTCACCGCCTACACTAGGATCGAATAGATTACATCTCGGCGTTGACGGTGAGCAAAAGCGGGAGCACGACGATATCATGTAGCGAGCGGTGCGAGCGGCGACGGGAATGGTTTGCCGTCTTTCTTCGTCATCCACGCCCTGTTGTCCTTCTGCAACTTTAGGCGTTCTTCGATTTCTCTCTGATGCAACCCTGTAGATGGAGATAGATATATATATTGGTTAATAATATCAATAGAGTATGCATGCATGATTTATTCATCTAAGTGGATAAAATAGAGTATGTATGTGTGCATGTGTAAGGTTTTCTTTTATAATACATCCTATCTACCTCGTCGGGAGCAATGGAAGGCCCCCCTGCTGTGATAACATTTCCGACGATGACTTCCGATAACTTGGTCTTGATGCATTGGAAGTCTTTTCTAAGATCCATATCGGACTTGCGTCTGTCATATTCGACCCATGTTTGTAAAGCAGATGGCAAACCACATTGCGCTCCATCTCGGATAATCATGTTAATATGACGGAGGGTCGGGATCCCGGACCTCCCGTTGATGCTTCTCAGCCTCGTCGCCACTAGTGACCGCGGCTTCGTCCCTCATATCGTCGGGCCAAAAGTCCATGTTCTGTACTCTTGCTTGCTCTTCGATGCTCATGCGCTTAGCTGCGTCGCCCGACATGTTTGAACTGCATTAAAAAGAGGCAAAAAGTTAGTATGACGAATATAAGAGAAAAAAAACACCTAACTAAGTACTAAGATACCCCGGCCCATGCATTAGTCGCAATACCCCATATGTCCTATTTTTAGCAAAGTCATGCCAAATTTCACGAAAAAATTCGGCATGACCTTTGCTAAAAAAGGGACATATGGAGTACCCGAAATTGCCGGAACGGAAGTTAATCGACGTTCCGGCAATCTCAAGGGCCTCTCGGGGTGCCTGCAACCATTTCCAAATTAAAAAAAAACACAACTCCACGACACGATGGTCGGAGCTCTTTTTCGCATCTCACCTCAAAAAGAAAGAGAACAACGTTGAGCTAGGTCCTTCCCAACTTCCTGCATATATACGGAAAAACAATATATTAGTTTACAAATGAAGTGCATTTCAAAAATACAACAAGATAAATTAACCTAGCTAGCACTAGCAAGCAAGCAAGCAAGCCTAAACTAAATCTACTCTAAAAACAAAAGAATCTAGATACTAAATGGTGGACAGAATAGAACTTCATTTGTTTGAGTTTGATGCACCTGATCTACATTAGCTTGCTGTTCAAATTCAAGCAACAAGAGAGGGGGCTGAACATGGACAGTGGATATTTCATTTACTGACTGAGAGCAGGGGCGCGATCTACTTCTTGCTGCTGACGGCCAAAAGGAGGCGCATAAAAAAAAGTACTCCGGCTTCCGGCTAACTGCCGCCGTCGCCCCCCGCTGCCGGCGGCTGGTCACGCACACAGGCCACAGCCCCATCCCCATGCTCAGTCGCCGCCCAAGTTTGTGAGCCAGAGAGACGAGAGACAGCAAGAAACCTGTTCGTCTCGCTGCTCTGTGCTCTCGCACATGAGTACACGACGCTTCCGGGTTGAAAAAAAAGAACGTATGGTTCTTATGGGCTGGACTGGTGGAACATACTACAGGGTAGTAAAAATATTGGTTTTTGCTGGGGGGGCGACCGCCCTTTTCGCCCCCGTGAAGCTCCGCCGTTGGTCTAGACGATGGATTGGAGCTGGAGCTGGTGGACGGCAAGGTGCAGGGCGGCGAGGGGTTCGAGGAGAAGGAGGCGATGCAGGAGTGCCAGATCGCGCCGCTCTGCATGCAGCCATTCCCGGACTCGAGGCCGGCCATGTCCGACACCGTGCGGATGGGCACCATGAAGACCGACCAGACCATCCCCGCCGACCAAGCCGGCCTTCCTCGGGCAAAACACAAAACCGAGCACCTCGGGCATTTTCACAAACACCTTGCAGGTGTGAAGGAGAGGGAGGGAGAGGGAAGGAAGAAGGAGACCAGGGGAGGAGGAGGGGTCACCTTTGGTGCGACGGCGGCGGTGTAGACGGCGGCGGTGTCGAGGGCGTTGCGCCGTGTCTAGACGGCGGCGTCGAGGTGGGGGCGGTCGGCGTCGAGGCGTCGAGGTGGGGGCGGAGAGGCGAGTTCGGCAACGGCGGGGGAGTTGGGCGGCGTAGGGGAGGTCGCGGGCTGCCAGCGGCGAGGTCACGCGCAGGGTTGGGAGGGGGCGGCCGGCGAGGGCGAGTTCGGCGACGGCGGGGGCGGTTTCGTGCGCGTGGAGAAAGAGAGAGGAATAGAGAGGAAGGAGACGGCCGGGCGCGGCCGTGCGAAATTTGTCTAAGTCAAAAACTTCTGTGGCGCACCTAGCTGGTGCGCTACAGAATACGCGTATTCTGTGGCGCATGCGCCCCGGTGCACCACAGAATAAGCTTATTCTGTGGCGCATGGGCCCTGCTGTGCCACAGAATAAGCTTATTCTGTGGCGCATGGGCATGGCTGCGCCACAGAATAAAGCCCAAAGTGACTGACCCTAGCGTGGGTGTGGGGCCCGCGCATATTATGTGGCGCACCTCTTCCAGTGCGCCACAGAATAATTCTGTGGCGCACAAGTAAATAATGCGCCACAGAATAAGAGTATTCTGTGGCGCATCTTCACAGGTGCGCCACAGAAGCTTATTCTGTGGCGCACGGCTATAAGGTGCACCACAGAATAAGCTTCCATAGAATTGGGTTTTCCTACTAGTGGTATAGGAAGAAACATGGTCGGAGACGGGCTCCGAGGCGCCCTCACCATGTGGTGGCGCGGCCAGGGGTGGGTGATACGTCCATTTTGCATCACTATTTTATATCATAATTTTTCATTATCTATCCTTATATTTCATATTAATATATGATACTTATGTTATTTTGCCTTATTTTGCATGTTTGATGATTATTGGGAATTATCCTTCCGGAGTCAGGTTTCTGCTGAAAAAAGCGTCGTCAAGTCAGCATATCAGCGGAACTCCAAAAATCACGAAACCAATTCTGGGGGTCTTATAATATCAGATGCCGGAGGCAGCCAAAAGGAGAAAGCCAGGTGGGCCAGGTGGGCCCCACGCCACACCTGGGCACGGCTGGCCTGTGGGCCGCGCCCAGCTATGGCGTGGCCACCTGGGTCCACCCCCCAGGTTGCCTCTTCGCGTATATCTGCCTCCCAAAAACCTAAGCACGAGGGGGGACGTCCACGAAATATTCCGCCGCCTCCACGGGATGGAAACCACCGAGAGAGAAAGAGCTCTCTGGCAGGGAGATCCTGCCGGGGAAATTCCCTCTCGGAGAGGGGAAATCATCGCCATCGTCATCGTCATCACGCTGGACTTCATCGGGATCATCATCACCACCATCCACTGCGCCATCACCATCATCTCCACCGACTCCACATCCATCTTGCTGTAACATCTAAGGCTGTTGTAACAGCCCGAAGCTTGAAAACCTAAAAACCTGAGTAAAATTTTCACTTTTGCTTCATACATGCATCATAGCATCCTTGTTAAGTTGCTAAACAACACACACGAATGGGTTGGGAAACTTTGAGAAACACAAAATGCAAACTCTGTTTCAACAACATCTCCAAACATTGTGGTACTCAAGGTTGCAAAACAAAATTTCTTGACATCGTATATTTGTCAAGGAAGTTCTAAAAGTTCCAAAGATAATCTTGACAAACTATTTTGAATTGTAAAATAAAGTAAAAGGAGAGCCACTCAAAATTGCCTGTGAGCAATTCCTGTTTTTTTTCTCCTACCAAATGATTTCGAAATAATCTGGAAAAATTAGGGGAACTTTATACTAATATAAAGAGACTCCCCAAAAATTGGCATAATTTTTGGAAGAGTTTAAGTGGCCCAAATAAATCAAATACACCTGCTGTTATAATTTTACAGTACTGGAAAGGACCGATGTGTGATGAACTCAAGGTTTCCAGGGGGCTATGTGCAAAACCGCCGGCTTCTTCTTCCTTCCCCTGTAGCGACCGCGCGGTTGATCGAGCTCCCGCCGAACCAGCTCGACGCCGTGTGCTCCCCTGCTCCCCGCTGGACAACACGAGGTGGAGGAGACCACCCCGAGCATCTCTCTCTCTTCCCCTTTGCGTTTTCCCGCTCCCTAGCTCCCACCATTTCCTCCCATGGCGGAACCCTAGCCGGGGACGAGTTCGTCGCAGCGCCGCCGTGTGGGGCTTCCCCGAGCACATCGACGGGCCCTAGCACCTCCGTCGTGCTCTTCTCTCCCTCCTCGTGAATGGAATCGGCCGGAGACGCCACGGCTCGACGCCGCCGTGTCCTTCTTTGCCGTTGTCGCCCGAGCTCCGCCGCGCCCGATTTTGTCGCCGTCGCTGCATCCCCGCCCCGCCGTCTTCTCCACGTGCTCGAGGGTGAGCTACGGGCCTCACTGCCCCTTTTCCCCCTCTCCCCCTTGCTCGGCACCGCCGTTCCCTCACCGTGCCCGTACGCCGTAGTCGTCGCCGATGTTCCTGTCACCGTAGCGCGCGACGGGCCGCGTGACCAGCCTGGACCGGGCTGTGGGCTGCTCTTCTCGGGCCCCTAGCCAGCCTACGGGCCAGCCCAAGCTGGCCTGGAGGCCGGGCCTCTCTGTTACATGGCCGGCCTCGTGGCCAGCCCAGACCGGGCAGAGGGCCGGTGGCCTCTGTTAGTAGGCCGGCCTGCCAGCCGGCCCAGACCGGGCTGGAGGCCGGGAGTACTATTTTTTTTAGGTTCCTTTTCTATTTCCTCCCCGATAGCGTATGTTCCCCGCTACTCCCTCGCACACTTAGGGACATCGATCCTCGATGAGTCCTACTAGTTCATCCCTCTTCCTCGAGTCGAGTAACTAAAATAATTATCGTTGGAATTAAAAATAATCAATAGTAAATTTTAAAAAGGGAAATTACAAAAGTAATAACTTTTGACCGGGACATCAGAAAATGGCGTGTGAGATACCAAAATGCTCAGAATATCGTGAACTACCTAAAATCATCATCATCATGCATATTTGATCCCAATTATAACAATGTACTTCTAGTAGTATCGGAATCACTAAGTTAAAGATGGGGGAATTCTTTCTCTAGTCGAAGTAATCCTTCCACCCCCATTTAATATTGCTAGATAGCTCATAATAAGTTCCATGCATTTAAATTTTCATACCATCATGTGTTTGCGCATTGCATTTGTGAAGCATGTGTGGTGATTGATTGTATCTTCCCGTGTTTTGTGCACTGGTAGATCAAGGAGGTGAAGTGCCACCCCCGTATCGTGACTATCCGTACTTCCAGCACCCGGAACAAGGCAAGCGTAATCCCCCTCTGAGCATATCTTATCCTATGTTTCCGCAAATATTTTCTCCACTATAATATTGCATGCGGTTCTAAATGTCAATTTTATTGGATTAGAGTATCCATAGTTGCATTAAGATTCCGATGCCATTACATGTTTCCCCTCCTATTATCCATAGGTTTGTGTTGTTGGCCGAGATACTTACTATGCTATGTTGTTGCTTAGCCATGCTTAGTTAATTGCATAGCTATATGGTGGATGGTTTATGTTGGAAACAGGTGTTGAAATGAGAATGATGGTGGAGAAATTGTGGTGATGGATAATAAAATGCTTAAAGGTGGGGATGAGAGGCCACTGTGGTTGTGGTGCTTTGTCTCGTTCTCGCCGCCTAGGTGCGAGTTCTATACCTCTTGAACCAAGACTGAGCGTGCAACCATGCGTGAGGCCTATGCATTTGCAGGAACCCTCATAGACTAAATAACTCGAGCGGGGCTAGCCAGGGTCCTCTAGTTCGGGCTTCCATTTGCGCGTGCGTGAGTTGGTGGCTGAGAATGGTATGAGGATGGTGGTGTTAGGAAAATGAGTGGCCGTGGGGCGGGGTGTTGTGATCCTGGCAGTCCTACCGCCACTGATGATCCTGGAAAGTCCTTAACGAGGGAGAAGTCGACACCGCTCCCACCCAGCCGGCTTTCCAAGGAAGAGAGCTAATGATCAGGTAATGGGCCGGACGGTACGCGTGGCAAACATTTGTACACCCCTGCAGGGTTAAATCTTTTCGAAAAGCCGTGTCCGCGGTTATGGACGAACTTGGGAAGTGAAGGTAAGATCATAGAATAACTTTAACGGAATGATTAAAAACTGGGTACTAGAGGTACCACTCACAAATGCAAGGTGAGCTTCCTCGAGGGTGATTCGGGGAGGTGCCTTTGATGAACAGGTACAGTGGTTGATGTTGGTTGATGTGAGTAAGGTGATGAAAGAAAGAGTTACTCCTTACCTCTTTGAAAATACTCTGAATAGTCGATGCCTTTGAGTTATGTTTTCATAAACAAAATCAGCTTTATGCAAAACAGCCATAAAACTTGAAAGCCTCATCGAGCATATATTAGCTCTTAATCTTGCGAGTTCGTCGAACTCAACGTCGTTTGCTTTTTTTCAGAGAGGACTTCACCGACCTCGAAGGTGGGTTCTTTGTGGACGTCGACGAGTAGTCTGGGGTTCCCAGGTGGCAGCTTGGGACATCCCGGAACAGCTGGCGCTGTGATGTTTATCTGTAGGCCTCTTAGGCCATATTGGATCTTGTTGTTTAGAACAACCTAATTTGCTTCCGCTTGTTGTAATGTTGGGTCTGTGACCTCTGGTTGTCATTTGCTATCTTTCTCTATTATAAGAGTTGAACTATATGATTTGTGTCGTAGAGTCTGTGATGTGCCAGTTGTTCCACAAGTCTTGATCTCTCTATTATGCATTGAGGGTTGTGCCTGTGTTAAGGCATCAATCGGGGTGTGTGTTGCCGATGATCCATTCCGAGCAACACCTGCCAAAGGTTTTGGCCGGGGATTGGTAAACCCGTAACCTCCGGTTGTATCGCTTAACCGGTGACACACAGCATCACTGTATAACAGTCGGGTCGGGGCGCCACAAGTTGGTATCAGAGCAGTACTGCCTGTAGGAAACCCTTCTACTGGTCGATGTTGAGTCTAGTGTTTGTGAAAATATTTTAACCTAAAAATGAGTTGTGAAAACCATCTTAGGATTCTTTTTACTCCTTATCTGGTTACCCTCTAATCTCGGAGCAATCTTACCTCGATTTGATTTAAAGGTTTTACTCCTCGTCTGTTACTTCAAAATGATTAGAAACGGGTGGGTTCGACCTTTAGTGTTATGTGTCAGTTGCTCCCGCTGCGTTGTCAATCCCAAATCAACTCAGATGTTTCTACCGAATCAAATCATTTGATCCTTTCTTTGGGTTTTAACCCAGGACTTGAACATAAGGTCCCGGATTGTGTCAACTAGAGTGTGTTAAGTTGTGATTTCTTAACTCTCACTAGTAGCACATGATGCTGATCTTTGACCCAAGTTCTATCTTGTTGTTTCCTTCTCGCAAAGTATTATCGTCCCTAGTCTGTGTACTTGTGTAGACGCTAATGCTATTGTTCGACCATTCGGAGAAAGATACTAACTGTGTCATTGTCAAATCTCCAGAATGGCTCGAGGAGGCCGTGGAGGCCGTGGTGGTCGCGGTAACCACAATGATGATGAGGATGATCTGCCGCCACCACCCTCGATGGCTGAGGTCTTGATGGCCATTGAGGAGAACCGTGGGCGCAATGAGCGCTTGCTGGAGCAGTTGGTGCAGCAGAATGCACGGAGGAACGAGTGCAACACTCTCACTGAGTTCCTGCGCTCCAGCCACCCACTTTGCTGATGCTAAGGAGCCACTGGAAGCTGATGATTGGCTTCGTGCTTGGAGCGCAAGTTCTCCGCGCTCATGTTCCATTGGCGGAGCAAGTCAACTTTGCCACCTACCTCTTGGTTGGTGCTGCTGGCTGTTGGTGGGAAAGCCATGTGGCTTTGTTTCCAGCCAACCATGTCTTCACCTGGGCTGATTTCCGCACTGCCTTCCGTGCGGAGTACATTCCCAGCCGATCATGGACTTGAAGAGGAGGGAGTTCCTGGATTTGCAACAGGGACGGATGGACCTCCGCACTTATGGTCGTGAGTTCAACCATCTCTCTCGTTACGCCCCAAGGGACGTGACCAATGATGCTGACAAGCAAGAGCTGTTCCGCAAGGGTCTGACTCCGCAGCTCCGCTATGAGCTATTGCCCTTCAGGTTCCAGACCTATCAGGAGCTGTTCAACCAGGCTTTCACTCTTGAGCAAGGAAGAAAGGAACTTGAAGCTTCCAAGAGGCCCGCACATGGGGACCACCAGAGTTCCTCGGGTTCTGAGAGCAAGAAGCGCAGGGTGTTTGTTCCCTACAGCGCTGTACCTCGTGCTCCATTCATGCCGAGCGCAGGTATAGGCCACCTCCTCCGCGCCCCACTACTTCGACACTTGGGATAGGCGGAAGTGGGTACCGTCCTATGCTACCTGCTCCACCTGGAGTCACTTGCTACACCTGTGGCCAGGCTGGCCACTACTCCAGGGAGTGCCCCCAGAAGGCACCTCTCGCGATAACTCCTGCACGAGCCCCTGCCACTCCAACTGGCAAGGCTGGACCTATGTGCGTGGTCGCCTGAACCACATCTCTGCTGAAGAAGCTGAAGAGGACCCCGGCGTTCTTATGGGTGAGTTACGAATCAACGGCAATACAGCTACAGTTTTGTTTGACTCTGGAGCATCGCATTCATTCATATCCATAGCGTTTGCAAAAGAGCACAAAATACCGTTCGAGAAAATGAGCCGTTCCTTGGTGATCACTACTCCTGGTTCCAAATGGCAAACCGATGGGGTTACTCCTGAGGTCCAGATTAATATAGGTTCCTTGTCTTTCCTTATGCCTTGGTAGCTCTGAAGTCCAAAGGCATTGATGTCATACTGGGCATGAACTGGCTAACCAAATACCAGGCTAATCTCGACTGTGCTGCCAAGACCATTACTGTGACCGCTCCTTCCGGTGACATTGTGAAGTATTGGCCTGCAACATCAATACCTCCGTCCGCCATCGTACCCGCTCACCTGAGATCCTCTTTGCTTTATGGAAGGCGAATCCCCTCCTGAAATCCAGGACATACACGTGGTGTGTGACTTCCCGGATGTGTTCCCGGAAGAGTTGCCTGGCATGCCTCCTGACCGAAGTGTGGAGTTTGTCATAGATCTACTTCCCGGTACGCTCCAATTTCCAAGAAGCCCTACCGTATGCCGGTGGAAGAGTTGGCTCTGTTGAAAGAGCAAATTGATCAGCTGTTAGAAGGAGTTCATCCAGCCTAGCAGTTCACCTTGGGGTTGTCCGGTACTCTTTGTCAAGAAGAGGGATTCTACCGTGCCTCGTCTAGTCTCTGACTATCGACCGTTGAATGCGGTGACAATCAAGAACAAGTATCCTATTCCTCGCATCAATGATCTGTTGGATCAGTTAGCTGGTGCAACGGTATTCTCCAAGATGGATCTGAGGTCAGGCTACCATCAGATAAAAATCAGAAAGGAGGATATTCCAAAGACGGCATTTGTTACTCGTTATGGCTCATATGAGTATACCGTCATGTCCTTTGGTCTCACAAATGCCCGCTACTTTCATGAGGCTCATGAACTCCATCTTCATGGATTATCTTGACAAGTTTGTCGTCATTTACATTGATGACATCTCATCTATTCCAAAACCAATGAAGAGCATGAGGAACATCTTCGTTTGGTTCTGACAAGACTTCGAGAACACCGCCTCTATGCCAAGTTCTCCAAGTGTGAGTTTTGGTTGGATAATCTCATCTTCCTTGGTCATGTGATATCCGCTGATGGTGTGGCTGTCATTCCTGACAAGATTCAGTCCATTCTGGATTGGAAAACTCCAATGTCAGTCAAGGACATTCGTAGCTTTCTCGGATTGGCGGGTTACTACCGCCGATTCATCGAAGGTTTCTCCAAGATAGCCAAGGCCTGACTGACCTTCTCAAGAAGGATAAAAAGTTTGTATGGTCGGCCGAAGCTGAAGAGAGTTTCCAAACACTGAAAGCCAAGCTCACGTCCGCTCCTGTGCTTGTCCTGCCGGACACAAGCAAGGATTTCGTCGTCTTCTGTGACGCCTCTCTCAAGGCTTGGGTTGTGTATTGATGCAAGATGGCCATGTGGTGGGTATGCTTCTCGCCAACTTAAGCCGCATGAGCTCAACTACCCAACTCATGATCTAGAACTCTATGCTTTGAAGCAATGGAGACCATACCTGTTTGGTAACCGTTGCGAGATCTTCTCGGATCACAAGAGTCTGAAGTACCTCTTCACCCAGCCGGATTTAAATCTCAGGCAAAGGCGTTGG
The DNA here is from genome assembly GCA_947311845.1 of Poa pratensis. Taxonomy (NCBI): domain Eukaryota; kingdom Viridiplantae; phylum Streptophyta; class Magnoliopsida; order Poales; family Poaceae; genus Poa; species Poa pratensis. The sequence goes on from CAMZMU010000074.1 coordinate 68,415,204, forward strand.
TTGGAGTTAATCACGGACTACAATGTGAGTCTGAACTATCAACCCGGCAAAGCAAACGTCGTGGCTGACGCGCTAAGTCGGAAGTCCTATTGCAACAATCTTATGATTGAGAAGGCCCAACCTGCCCTCATGAAGAGTTCTCTCGTTTGAACTGGAAATTGTTCCCTCCGGCTACCTTGCAAATCTGGAGATCAAATCTACTCTTGTAGACCAGATTAAGGATGCTCAAACGTGACAAGGGTATTCTAAAAATCAAGGAGAACATTGCTAGCGGGAAGGCCAAATGTTTTTTGTCAATGAATCGGAGTTGTTTATTTTGGTGACCGCTTGGTAGTGCCAAAGAAACGAAAATTGAGGGAGTTGATCCTCCAAGAAGCTCATGAATCTCCTCTCTCTATTCATCCCGGTAGTACCAAGATGTACCAAGACCTTCGACCACAATTCTGGTGGACTCGTATGAAACGAGAAATTGCAAGTTTGTTGCTGAATGCGACACCTGTCGACGGGTAAAGGCTGAACATCAAAGGCCTGCCGGCACTCTTCACCCTATTGCTATTCCCGAGTGGAAATGGGATGAAATTGGTATGGACTTCATTACTGGTCTTCCGAAGTCTCCAAAGGGAATGATGCCATTTGGGTCATCATTGATCGACTATCAAAAGTGGCTCACTTCCTCCCGTTCGTGTGGACATTACAGCTGCCAAGTTGGCAGACCTGTATGCTTCCGGATTGTTGTCCTTCACGGCATTCCCAAGAAGATAATTTCTGATCGTGGAAGCCTATTCACCTCCAAGTTTTGGACTAGTTTCCAAACTGCTATGGGAACTCGTCTTAACTTCAGCACCGCTTTCCATCCCCAAACTGATGGTCAGACCGAAAGAGTGAACCAAGTTTTGGAAGACATGCTTAGGGCATGTGTAATCTCTTTTGGCAAGGATTGGGAAAAGTATTCCTTTCGCGGAATTCTCCTACAACAATAGCTATCAAGCTAGTCTGGGCATGGCTCCTTCGAGGTTCTATATGGAAGAAAATGCCGCACTCCTCTAAATTGGTCCGAGACCGGAGAGAGAGCACTCTTTGGTCCAGATATCATCAATGAAGCTGAGGAGAAGGTTCAAATCATAAGAGAGAATCTGAAGATTGCCAGTCTAGGTAGAAGAGCTATTATGATAAGCATCACCAGAGATTCACTATGAAATTGGTGATAAAGCTTACCTCTGTGTCTCTCCACTTCGTGGCGTTCGCCGCTTCGGAATCAAAGGGAAATTGGCACCTCGCTATGTTGGCCCTTTCACTATTCTGGCTAAGCGAGGAGATCTTTCCTACAAGTTGGAGTTACCGTCCATCTTCCCAAATGTGCATGATGTGTTTCATGTATCCCAACTTCGCCGGTGCTTCAAGGATCCTATCCATGGAGTCAATCATGAAGAGCTAGATCTCCAGGAAGATCTCACTTATCGCGAGCATCCCATTCGTGTTCTGGATGAAGCCGAAAGAAAGACCCGTAACAAGACTACCAAGTTCCTCAAAGTCAGTGGTCTCACCACTCCGAGGATGAAGCAACTTGGGAACGAGAGTCTAGTCTTCGTGAGGAGTATCCCGACTTCTTCTCGCAATCTTAGAATCTCGGGACGAGATTACTGTAAGGGGGGTAGAATTGTAACAGCCCGAAGCTTGAAAACCTAAAAACCTAAGTAAAATTTTCACTTTTGCTTCATACATGCATCATTGCCTCATAGCATCCTTGTTAAGTTGCTAAACAACACACACGAATGGGTTGGGAAACTTTGAGAAACACAAAATGCAAACTCTGTTTCAACAACATCTCCAAGCATTGTGGTACTCAAGGTTGCAAAACAAAATTTCTTGACATCGTATATTTGTCAAGGAAGTTCTAAAAGTTCCAAAGATAATCTTGACAAACTATTTTGAATTGTAAAATAAAGTAAAAGGAGAGCCACTCAAAATTGCCTGTGAGCAATTCCTGTTTTTTTTCTCCTACCAAATGATTTCCAAATAATCTGGAAAAATTAGGGGAACTTTATACTAATATAAAGAGACTCCCCAAAAATTGGCATAATTTTTGGAAGAGCTTAAGTGGCCCAAATAAATCAAATACACCTGCTGTTATAATTTTACAGTACTGGAAAGGACCGGTGTGTGATGAACTCAAGGTTTCCAGGGGGCTATGTGCAAAACCGCCGGCTTCTTCTTCCTTCCCCTGTAGCGACCGCGCGGTTGATCGAGCTCCCGCCGAACCAGCTCGGCGCCGTGTGCTCCCTGCTCCCCGCTGGACAACACGAGGTGGAGGAGACCACCCCGAGCAGCTCTCTCTCTTCCCCTTTGCGTTTTCCCGTTCCCTAGCTCCCACCATTTCCTCCCATGGCGGAACCCTAGCCGGGGACGAGTTCGTCGTAGCGCCGCCGTGTGGGGCTTCCCTGAGCACATCGACGGGCCCCAGCACCTCCGCCGTGCTCTTCTCTCCCTCCTCGTGAAAGGAATCGGCCGGAGACGCCGCGGCTCGACGCCGCCGTGTCCTTCTTCGCCGCTGTCGCCCGAGCTCCGCCGCGCCCGATTTTGTCGCCGTCGCTGCATCCCCGCCCCGCCGTCTTCTCCACGTGCTCGAGGGTGAGCTACGGGCCTCGCTGCCCCTTTTTCCCCTCTCCCCCTTGCTCGGCACCGCCGTTCCCTCGCAGTGCCCGTACGCCGTAGTCGTTGCCGATGTTCCTGTCGCCGTAGCGCGCGACCGACCGGGCTGTGGGCTGCTCTTCTCGGGCCCCTAGCCATCCTATGGGCCAGCCCAAGCTGGCCTGGAGGCCGGGCCTCTCTGTTACATGGCCGGCCTCGTGGCCAGCCCAGACCGGGCAGAGGGCCGGTGGCCTCTGTTAGCAGGCCGGCCTGCCAGCCGGCCCAGGCCGGGCTGGAGGCCGGGAGTACTGTTTTTTTTAGGTTCCTTTTCTATTTCCTCCCGATAGCGTATGTTCCCCGCTACTCCCTCGCACACTTAGGGACATCGATCCTCGATGAGTCCTACTAGTTCATCCCTCTTCCTCGAGTCGAGTAACTAAAATAATTATCGTTGGAATTAAAAATAATCAATAGTAAATTTTAAAAAGGGAAATTACAAAAGTAATAACTTTTGACCGGGACATCAGAAAATGGCGTGTGAGATACCAAAATGCTCAGAATATCGTGAACTACCTAAAATCATCATCATCATGCATATTTGATCCCAATTATAACAATGTACTTCTAGTAGTATCGGAATCACTAAGTTAAAGATGGGGGAATTCTTTCTCTAGTCGAAGTAATCCTTCCACCCCCATTTAATATTGCTAGATAGCTCATAATAAGTTCCATGCATTTAAATTGTCATACCATCATGTGTTTGCGCATTGCATTTGTGAAGCATGTGTGGTGATTGATTGTATCTTCCCGTGTTTTGTGCACCGGTAGATCAAGGAGGTGAAGTGCCACCCCCGTATCGTGACTATCCGTACTACCAGCACCCGGAACAAGGCAAGCGTAATCCCCCCTCTGAGCATATCTTATCCTATGTTTCCGCAAATATTTTCTCCACTATAATATTGCATGCGGTTCTAAATGTCAATTTTATTGGATTAGAGTATCCATAGTTGCATTAAGATTCTGATGCCATTACCTGTTTCCCCTCCTATTATCCATAGGTTTGTGTTGTTGGCCGAGATACTTACTATGCTATGTTGTTGCTTAGCCATGCTTAGTTAATTGCATAGCTATATGGTGGATGGTTTATGTTGGAAACAGGTGTTGAAATGAGAATGATGGTGGAGAAATTGTGGTGATGGATAATAAAATGCTTAAAGGTGGGGATGAGAGGCCACTGTGGTTGTGGTGCTTTGTCTCGTTCTCGCGCCTAGGTGCGAGTTCTATACCTCTTGAACCAAGACTGAGCGTGCAACCATGCGTGAGGCCTATGCATTTGCAGGAACCCTCATAGACTAAATAACTCGAGCGGGGCTAGCCAGGGTCCTCTAGTTCGGGCTTCCATTTGCGCGTGCGTGAGTTGGTGGCTGAGAATGGTATGCGGATGGTGGTGTTAGGAAAATGAGTGGCCATGGGGCAGGGTGTTGTGATCCTGGCAGTCCTACCACCACTGATGATCCTGGAAGGTCCTTAACGAGGGAGAAGTCGACACCGCTCCCACCCAGCCGGCTTTCCAAGGAAGAGAGCTAATGATCAGGTAATGGGCCGGACGGTACGCGTGGCAAACATTTGTACACCCTGCAGGGTTAAATCTTTTCGAAAAGCCGTGTCCGCGATTATGGACGAACTTGGGAAGTGAAGGTAAGATCATAGAATAACTTTAACGGAATGATTAAAAAGTGGGTACTAGAGGTACCACTCACAAATGCAAGGTGAGCTTCCTCGAGGGTGATTCGGGGAGGTGCCTTTGATGAACAGGTACAGTGGTTGATGTTGGTTGATGTGGAGTAAGTTGATGAAAGAAAGAGTTACTCCTTACCTCCTTTGAAAAATACTCTAAATAGTCGATGCCTTTGAGTTATGTTTTCATAAACAAAATCAGCTTTATGCAAAACAGACATAAAACCTTGAAAGCCTCATCGAGCATATATTAGCTCTTAATCTTGCGAGTTCGTCGAACTCAACGTCGTTTGCTTATTTTCAGGAGTGGACTTCACCGCCCTTGAAGGTGGGTTCTTTGTGGACGTCGACGAGTAGTCTGGGGTTCCCAGGTGGCAGCTTGGGACATCCCGGAACAGCTAGCGCTGTGATGTTTATCTGTAGGCCTCTTAGGCCATATGCTGGATCTTGTTGTTTAGAACAACCTAATTTGCATCCGCTTGTTGTAATGTTGGGTCTGTGACCTCTGGTTGTCATTTGCTATCTTTCTCTATTATAAGAGTTGAACTATATGATTTGTGTCGTAGAGTCTGTGATGTGCCAGTTGTTCCACAAGTCTTGATCTCTCTATTATGCAGTGAGGGTTGTGCCTGTGTTAAGGCATCAATCGGGGTGTTGTGTTGCCGATGATCCATTCCGAGCAACACCTGCCAAAGGTTTTGGCCGGGGATTGGTAAACCCGTAACCTCCGGTTGTATCGCTTAACCGGTGACACACAGCATCATTGTATAACAGTCGGGTCGGGGCGCCACAGCTGTACCTTGTCTAGTTCATTGGGGAGACTCTCCCGGTGTTGATTACTCCTTGTTATTGATGCTATTGAGTTTGTTTGGTGGATTAGTGTTCATGTCCAGATTGTTATTCATTGCCATATCATCTCTGATCATGATCCATATGATGTCTTGTGAGTAGTTTGTAGTTCTTGAGGACATGGGGAAGTCATGTTGTTAGTAGTGAAATAATGCTGCGTTAATATTTAATGGTTTGATATTTAAGTTGTGGTGTCATTCTTCTAGTGGTGTCATGTGAACGTCGACTACATGACACTTCACCTTTATGGGCCTAGGGGAATGCATCGTGTACCTAGCTTGCTAGTTGAGGGGTTGCCGGAGTGACAGAAACCTGAACCCCCGTTAGTAAGATAGTGCACGAGGGAGCGTAGGGTCTCAGAGTTTAAAGCTGTGGTTAGATTTATCTTAATTACTTTTCTGCATTCGCGGATGCTTGCAGGGGGTATAATCACAAGTGCGTATTAGTCCTAGGAAGGGCGGTGCGTTAGCATAGATTCACCCACACAACACTTATCAAAACAATGAAGATTAACCAGTTGCACGAAGCGAAAGCACTTGACGAAATTCCCATGTGTCCTCAGGAACATTTGTCTCTTATAAGTAACACACTCGGCTTGTCCTTTGCACTCAAAAGGATTGGGCCACTCGCTGCATTTGTTGCCGCGCTCGTTTATTTACTTGCACTGTTTTTACCTGCTGTTTCGAATACTACTGAAAACCTGTCTGCTAGCTTTTACAGTGAATTCTTGATCAAAACTACTTGCCAGCACCTTCTGCTCCTCGTTGGGTTCGACACTCTTATTTATCGAAAGTACTGCGATACACCCCCTATACTTGTGGGTCATCAAGACTATTTTCTGGCGCCGTTGCCGGGGAGTGAAGCGCTATTGGTAAGGAAATTGGTAAGGAAATTATTTACTGTAATGACTGTTATGGAGTCAAATCCATTTGGTTCGCTGTTTGGGAGGACTACTACCACTGCTACGGTAGTAGATGATCCTCCATCTGCTGAGATTGTTCCATTTAAAATACCTACGAAAATTGTTGGACGTATTATGGATAACCGCTATGATGGAACTGTTCATCCTGGTAATCATTTGCTTTATATACATGAACTATGCGGTTTGTTCAAGTGTGCAGGTATTTCGATGGACATTATTAAAAGGAAATTATTTACTCTGTCGCTGGATGGCAGAGCTGCTGAATGGTATAGTCTGCTGAAGAATGGTCCTTCATTGAGCTGGGCTGAAATTGTCCCTCTCTTTTATTACAAGTTTTATCCTCCAAGTGAGATTCATAAGGATCGGAATTCTATATTCACTTTTTGGCCTTATGAGGGAGAAAGTATTGCCCAAGCTTGGGGGAGATTGAAATTATTAATGCTCAAATGCCCTGTTCATGGGATTCCAAGTAATATTGTCATCAATAACTTTTATGCAAGACTTTCCTATCATGATAAAGATTTATTGGACACTTCTTGTTCTTGGTCATTCACTCGTATGAAGGATGAAGATAAATGGGATCTTCTTGATCGTATCCAGGAAAATACTGAAGGATGGGAGAACGACAAAGGTAGGGAGTCAGGTATAAATTATGATTTCGAATGCATTAAATCCTTTATGGAGACTGATAGTTTTCGTAATTTTAATGCTACTTATGGTCTTGATTCTCAAGTTGTTGTTAATTACTTTAAGGCCTTTGCCTCGTATCTCGATATTCCTAGACAAGGTTGGGAAAAGTATCATGAACCTTATGAAGATAATGCTAATTTGCTCTTGCTAAAAATGTTGAAGTTCAAACTGTTGATCGCATTATACCAGAACCCTATATTGAAAAAATACCTTTTCCTGTTAAAGTAAAAGAACACTCTATTTTGGCTAGTGTGGTTAGCAAAAGTGAACGTAAACCTAGGGAACCTGATGAGCAAATTAGTGTAGAACATGAAGTAGCTATGGTTAAGGAACTTGTAACTGAAAATGTAGAAGGAGGTCATATTGTGTTTTGTGAAGAAGCTTCTAACATGGTTACACATCCTAAAAGAGCTCGAAAGCCTAGTGTTCCTGTGCTTTCTGTTAAAATAGGTGAGCATTGTTATTATGGTCTCTGTGATATTGGTGCTAGTTCCAGCGCTATCCCTTATGCTCTCTACAAGGAAATCAGGAAGGAAATTGATCCTTGCGAATTGGAAGATATTGATGTGGTTATTCAGCTTGCTAATAGGGAAACTATCTGTCCAGTTGGCATTGTCAGAGATGTTGAAGTTTTATGTGGTAAGACTAAATACCCTGCTGATTTCTTAGTTCTCGGTTCTGCTGCTAGTGACTCTTGTCCTATTATTTTTGGTAGACCTTTCCTGAATACTTGTGGTGCTATTATTGACTGTCAAAAAGAGAAAAATTTACTAGATTCGATGGAGAGTCTTATGAGTTTAATTTTTCAAAATTTGCTAAGAATCATTATGAACCTGAAATGCCTAATGAGAACTTTCAAGTTGAACAGCTTGCTTCTATTGCTGTTGGTCCTAACAATGCTTTGCAGCAATTTTTGGAAGACCACGAAAGTGAAGTTTTTGCAGAAGAAAGAAGGGAGATTGACGACATCTTTCTGCGTCAACCTCAAATGCTTAGGCATGATTTACCTGTGGAGGACCTGGGAATTGCGCCCCCTCCTAAAGAAGACCCTGTTTTTGATCTTAAGCCTTTACCTGATAATCTTAAGTATGTTCATATTGATGATAAGAAAATATATCCTGTTATTATTAGTTCTAAACTTTCAGGAGATGAAGAAGCAAAATTATTGCAAGTTCTGAAGAAACATAGAGGCGCAATGGGCTATACTCTTGATGATTTAAAAGGGATTTCTCCTGCTATATGTCAGCATGCTATTAATATTGAGCCTGATGCCAAGCCTGTTGTTGAGCATCAACGTCGTTTAATTCCTAAGATGAAGGAAGTGGTAAGAAATGAGGTATTAAAACTTCTTGAAGCAGGTATAATTTATCCTATTGCTGATAGTAGATGGGTTAGTCCTGTTCATTGTGTTCCTAAGAAAGGAGGAATAACTGTTGTGCCTAATGAAAATGATGAGCTTATTCCTCAGAGAGTTGTAGTTGGTTATAGAATGTGCATTGATTTTCGTAAGGTCAATAAGGTTACTAAGAAAGATCATTATCCTTTGCCTTTTATTGATCAGATGTTAGAAAGGTTGTCTAAGAAAACTCATTTTTGTTTCCTTGATGGTTATTCTGGTTTTTCCCAAATAGCTGTTAGAAAGGAAGATCAGGAGAAAACCACTTTTACCTGTCCTTATGGTACTTATGCTTATAGACGTATGCCTTTTGGTTTATGTAATGCTCCTGCTACTTTTCAGAGATGCATGTCTGCTATTTTTCACGGTTTTTGTGAAGAAATTGTGGAAGTCTTCATGGACGATTTCTCCGTCTATGGAACTTCTTTTGATAACTGTTTGCACAATCTTGACAAAGTTTTGCAGAGATGTGAAGAAACCAATCTTGTTCTTAATTGGGAGAAATGCCATTTTATGGTTAATGAAGGCATTGTTCTTGGGCATAAAATTTCTGAAAGAGGTATTGAAGTTGATAGAGCTAAAGTGGAAGCAATTGAGAAAATGCCATGCCCCCGAGATGTGAAAGGTATTCGTAGTGTTCTTGGTCATGCTGGTTTTTATAGAAGGTTTATTAAAGATTTCTCTAAAATTTCAAAGCCACTTACCAATCTTCTTCAAAAGGATGTTCCATTTGTTTTTGATGACGAGTGTAAAGAGGCATTCGAAATTTTGAAGAAGGCTTTAATAACTGCTCCTATTGTTCAACCACCAGACTGGACTTTACCATTTGAAATTATGTGTGATGCTAGTGATTTTGCTGTAGGTGCTGTTTTAGGACAGCGAGTAGATAAAAAGTTAAATGTTATTCATTATGCTAGTAAGACTCTTGATGCAGCTCAAAAGAATTATGCTACTACTGAGAAGGAATTTTTAGCAGTAGTGTTTGCTTGTGATAAGTTTAGACCTTATATTGTTGATTCTAAGGTAACTATTCATACTGATCATGCTGCTATTAAATACCTTATGGATAAGAAGGATGCTAAGCCTAGACTTATTAGATGGGTTCTCCTGTTACAAGAGTTCGATTTGCATATTGTTGATAGAAAAGGTGCTGAAAATCCTGTTGCTGATAATCTGTCTAGATTAGAAAATATAATGCATGATCCTATTCCTGTTGATGACAATTTTCGAAATGAGCAGTTGGCTTCTATAAAGGTAAATTCGAATGATTGTCCCTGGTATGCTGATTATGCTAACTTTATTGTTGCCAAGTATTTGCCTCCAACTTTTACTTATCAGCAAAGGAGGAAATTCTTCTGTGACTTGAGGCATTATTTTTGGGATGACCCACATTTATATAGAGAAGGAGTTGATGGTATTATGAGAAGATGTGTTCCAGAGCATGAGCAGAAGGAAATATTGGATAAATGCCATGGTAGTGCTTATGGAGGACATCACGCCGGAGATAGAACTGCACAAAAGGTTCTACAATCAGGTTTTTATTGGCCTACTCTTTTTAAAGATGCAAGAAAATTTGTTTTGACCTGTGATCAATGTCAGAGAGTTGGGAATATTAGTAGACGTAATGAGATGCCTATGAATTATTCTCTTGTTATTGAACCTTTTGATTGTTGGGGATTTGACTTTATGGGTCCTTTTCCCGCTTCAGATGGTTATACTCATATTCTAGTTGCTGTTGATTATGTTACTAAGTGGGTAGAGGCTATACCAACCTCTAGTGCTGATGGTAAGACTTCCTTAAAAATGCTTAAGGATGTTATTTTCTCGAGGTTTGGTGTGCCTAGATATCTCATGACTGATGGTGGTTCACACTTTATTCATGGTGGTTTTAGAAAAACTCTTGCTAAATATGGTGTCAATCACAGAATTGCTTCACCGTATCATCCTCAAACTAGTGGTCAAGTAGAGTTATCAAATAGAGAAATTAAGTTGATTTTGCAAAAGACTGTCAATAGGTCTAGAAAGAATTGGGCTAGAAAGCTTAATGATGCTTTGTGGGCTTATAGAACAGCATATAAAAATCCTATGGGCATGTCTCCTTATAAAATGGTTTATGGAAAAGCTTGTCATTTACCTCTAGAATTAGAACACAAGGCCTATTGGGCAATCAAAGAGCTTAATAGAGATTTCAAATTAGCTGGTGAGAAAAGGTTGCTAGAGTTAAGCTCTCTAGATGAATGGAGAAGTGAAGCATATGAAAATGCTAAACTTTTCAAAGAGAAAGTTAAGAGATGGCATGACAAGAGAATTTTAAAAAGAGAATTTTGCATAGGTGATAAAGTTTTATTGTATAGGTCTCGTCTCAGATTTTTTGCAGGAAAATTACTCTCAAAATGGGAAGGACCTTACATTGTGGAAGAAGTTTATCGTTCTGGTGCAATAAAAATTAATTCACTTGACGGTGACAAACCTCAAGTTGTTAATGGGCAGAGACTTAAACATTATATTTCTGGAGAATCTTATAATGAAAATGTTGATATTATTCAAATGGTATCTCCGGAGGAATTTATTAAAACTCAGAAACAGGAAACTGCAGAGTCTGATTTGAAGTAGGTATGAGTTTCGGTAAGAAAAAGTCCGCGTTTTACTTCGAAACTTTTATATTAGTTATTTTATACAATTTTGGAAATATCAAGACGAATAAGTGCCGGAGGAGGTGCCCGAGGGCACCACGCCACAGCAGGGCGCGGGCCCCACCTGGGCCGCGCCCAGCTATGGCGTGGTCGCCTCGGAGACCCCCTCCGACTCCGCTTCGCCCTGTGCCTTCCTTTTCACGCGTTATTTTCCGCTATATATTTACCCGGATCTCCCGAGGTCCGTATCTCGTGTTTTCGTCGCGTTTCTTTTCGAACTGTTTCTGGCAGGTTCCTTTGGTATTAGACATGTCGTCTCAAGGCTCTTGTGCGGAGGACTACGCAGCCAGGCGCCGGCGTGAACTTGAGAGGGATGTGAACCAGTGGAACGCCGCTGGTTGGACAACCGATGAAGAAGTTGCAGCTAGGAGGGCCGACATGGATCGAAGTGTTAGAGAAGAGATCAGGACGGCTCAGCGCCGCAATCAAGGAGGACAAGCTACAAGAGGCGATGGGCCCAGCAATCCTACCTTTGTGGGATCTGTTAACCTTCAACGTGCTTTTTCTCATAATATGCAGGGAGCAGTTCCAGCAGTTCCGGACCTGAGCGCCTTCCCTGCGGCTACTGAAGCAATAAGGGTCACGGATCAATTTTGCGAACAATATCGAGTCCTTAGGGCGGAAGTGGAAATTCTTCAAGAAGAGAACAATCGGCTTCGCCAAATGCTCGCACGGTTCTTAACACCTATTACTGTCGTACCACCATCACCGCCAAGGGAGTAATTCACCATGGGTAACAACACACTCCCAGCTTGTTTCAAGCTTGGGGGGGTGTTTTCAGTATCACCATCTTTATCTTTATCTTTATCTTTATATTTTTGCTTAGTACCATGAGTAGAGAAGTTATCATATGAGATAGTTTGCAATGTGGAGTATCACTCCTTAGTTGGTTATCGTTGTATCCGTTGGTGTGAGGTTTATTGTGATGGAATATTAATGAGAAGCTTTATCTTTACTTTCTGCACACTTTATTTTAGCCAGCAAGTCCTTTGTCATATGCTGATCTTGTTACATTAGTATTGGCATCACTTTGGGTGCAGCAAGTAAATTTAGTTGGTTGTGGCAAACTTAGACTGGTCAGTAGTATCAATACTTTTTACACTTAAGTAGAAAAGAGGGAACTGGTTGCAATAACATTATCCCTATTGTTTTCCTCTTTGTTGGCCAATGAGTTTATTATTCTTGAATTAAAGTGTTTTGTGCCCACAAAGTAGATAGCATGGTTGTTCTATTAGATCTATAAGTGTTTGTCTCTCTCAATTCTTGTGCTTGCTACTAAACCTTGCTAGCCTAAAACCTTGTACTGAGAGGAGATACTTCTCGTGCATCCAAAACCCTGAACCAAAGCACTCCATTCGTGTCCACCATAACTACCTATCATGTAGTGTTCGCACTACTCCAAGTACATTTTCTCGTGTGCTACCTTTAACTATTCAAAACTATTATTATATCCCTTTTTGTGTCACTGTTCACCAAGCTCATAAGGACGTGGTAGCAGATGTGTCATCTTCCATGCTAACTGATTTACAAGGATTGGCAGCTTCATCTGCTTCTCCACCTTTTATTTTGCATTAAAAGAGCTGGTTAGTCCACCCTATAAATAAATAAATAAATAAATAGACACTCCTCCACGGTGATTGTTGGTCGGCAACCGAGGATTCGGTCAAGCCATGGTTTGTGGAAAGAAATGGTTGGGAGGAGTGTCATCAATAAGTGCTTGTTACAAGTGCAGTTCTATAAACTCTCGGAACCGCTCTAAAAGTTAATTAGTATGGAAGATGACAAGGATTCTACCACTGATTTGTTGACCAATAGCATACACCTCTCAAAGCAATATTTTTACACTCTCTATGCCTTCGGGAACTAAAAAGCTCTAGCACACGTTTTAATCCCTGCTTCCCTCTGCGAAGGGCCTATCATTTATTTATTGTTGAGTCAGTAAACCTATTCCCTCTATCCCGAGCAAGCACTCGAATTGTTATAGATACAATCATTTATAGTTCATAATATTTCCTATCATGTTTTGTCTACTTTGCTTGAGCACATGAAGTTTTATCTTTGAGAATATGACTTTGACAGTTTTCTTTGGAATGTGAAAGGAACAGTGATGATTGAGCAACTCTATTTCTGCAATATAGCTCTAGTATAAAGACTCTTCTTGAAAGATAAGTTAGAATGTTGATTGTTCTCTGACCAAGAACACAGTTTGCCACATCCAATTGGTTTGCTTAATGTACCTTTATTTGTGGTTGTTCCATTACTTGTTCCAAGTTAAGTAGAATGTGTAGAGACTGCTGTTTAAAATGACTTGTTTAGCTGAGTAAATACTGATGCTTCTTGTCCGTATTCTTTATTATCGACACTTCACTCCATAAACATGTGGACTTGTTTACTGAGCTCAGTTTTCGCTTGGGGACAAGCGAGTCTAAGCTTGGGGGGAGTTGATACGTCCATTTTGCATCACTATTTTATATCATAATTTGTCATTATCTATCCTTATATTTCATATTAATACATGATACTTATGTTATTTTGCCTTATTTTGCATGTTTGATGATTATTGGGAATTATCCTTCCGGAGTCAGGTTTCTGCTGGAAAAAGCGTCGTCAAGTCAGCATATCAGCGGAACTCCAAAAATCACGAAACCAATTCTGGGGGTCTTATAATGTCAGATGCCGGAGGCAGCCAAAAGGAGGCAGCCAGGTGGGCCCCACGCCACACCTGGGCGCGGCTGGCCTGTGGGCCGCGCCCAGCTATGGCGTGGCCACCTGGGTCCACCCCCCAGGTTGCCTCTTCGCGTATATCTGCCTCCCGAAAACCTAAGCACGGGGGGACGTCCACGAAATATTCCGCCGCCTCCACGGGACGGAAACCACCGAGAGAGAAAGAGCTCTCTGGCAGGGAGATCCTGCCGGGGAAATTCCCTCCCGGAGAGGGGAAATCATCGCCATCGTCATCGTCATCACGCTGGACTTCATCGGGATCATCATCACCACCATCCACTGCGCCATCACCATCATCTCCACCGACTCCACATCCATCTTGCTGTAACATCTAGGGCTGTACCTTGTCTAGTTCATTGGGGAGACTCTCCCGGTGTTGATTACTCCTTGTTATTGATGCTATTGAGTTTGTTTGGTGGATTAGTGTTCATGTCCAGATTGTTATTCATTGCCATATCATCTCTGATCATGATCCATATGATGTCTTGTGAGTAGTTTGTAGTTCTTGAGGACATGGGGAAGTCATGTTGTTAGTAGTGAAATAATGCTGCGTTAATATTTAATGGTTTGATATTTAAGTTGTGGTGTCATTCTTCTAGTGGTGTCATGTGAACGTCGACTACATGACACTTCACCTTTATGGGCCTAGGGGAATGCATCGTGTACCTAGCTTGCTAGTTGAGGGGTTGCCGGAGTGACAGAAACCTGAACCCCCGTTAGTAAGATAGTGCACGAGGGAGCGTAGGGTCTCAGAGTTTAAAGCTGTGGTTAGATTTATCTTAATTACTTTTCTGCATTCGCGGATGCTTGCAGGGGGTATAATCACAAGTGCGTATTAGTCCTAGGAAGGGCGGTGCGTTAGCATAGATTCACCCACACAACACTTATCAAAACAATGAAGATTAACCAGTTGCACGAAGCGAAAGCACTTGACGAAATTCCCATGTGTCCTCAGGAACATTTGTCTCTTATAAGTAACACACTCGGCTTGTCCTTTGCACTCAAAAGGATTGGGCCACTCGCTGCATTTGTTGCCGCGCTCGTTTATTTACTTGCACTGTTTTTACCTGCTGTTTCGAATACTACTGAAAACCTGTCTGCTAGCTTTTACAGTGAATTCTTGATCAAAACTACTTGCCAGCACCTTCTGCTCCTCGTTGGGTTCGACACTCTTATTTATCGAAAGTACTGCGATACACCCCCTATACTTGTGGGTCATCAGTGGGCACGCGCCACGACGTGGTGAGGTGCCCTCGGGCATCGTTTCCTACCCGTTCTCGTCTGGTAATTTTCCATATTTCATAAAAATGAAAAAAATAACTCTTGGAAAGTAAAACGCGAACTTTTTCTTATCGAAACTGTTACCTATCTGAAAACAGACTCTGCGGTTTCCTAAATTTGCTTCTCAATGAAAACTTCCGGAGTCACCACTTGAATAATATCAACATCTTCATTATAAGAATCTCCAGAAATATAATGTTTAAGTCTTTGCCCATTTACCACTTGTGTAGAGTTATCTTTGAGTAAAGCAATCTTTATTGCACCTGAACGATACGCTTCTACAAGAACAAAAGGTCCTTCCCATTTGGAGAGTAATTTTCCTGCAAAAAATCTGAGACGAGACCTATACAATAGAACTTTCTCACCAACATTAAACTCTCTTTTAAGAATTCTCCTATCATGCCATTTCTTAACCTTCTCTTTAAAAAGTCTAGCATTTTCATAAGCTTCACTTCTCCATTCATCTAAAGAACTCAAGTTAAGTAATTTTCTTACCAGCTAGTTTAAAGTCTTTATTAAGTTCTCTCACTGCCCAATAAGCTTTGTGTTCTAATTCTAAAGGCAAGTGACAAGCTTTTCCATAAACCATTTTATAAGGAGACATACCCATAGGGTTTTTATAAGCAGTTCTATAAGCCCATAAAGCATCATTTAACTTACTAGCCCAATTTTTTCTAGATTTGTTAACAGCCTTTTGCAAGATAGATTTAATCTTTCTATTTGATAATTCTATTTGCCCACTTGTTTGGGGATGATAAGCTGAAGCAATTCTATGATTAACACCATATTTAGCAAGGGTCTTTCTAAAACCACCATGAATAAAATGAGAACCTCCATCAGTCATAAGATATCTAGGCACACCAAACCTAGGGAAAATAACATCCGAAGCATTTTTAATGAGGTCTCACCATCAGCACTTTGTGTAGGTATAGCTTCTACCCATTTAGTAACATATTCAACAGCAACAAGTATATGAGTATTACCTTCTGAAGGAGGAAAAGGACCTATAAAGTCGAATCCCCAACAGTCAAATGGTTCAATAACAAGATAATAATTCATAGGCATTTCATTGTGTCTAGATATTACAAACACTTTGACATTCATCACAAGATAAAATAAATTTTCTTGCAACTTTAAAAAGAGTAGGCCAATAAAAACCTGATTGTAGAACCTTTTGTGCAGTTGTATCTCCAGCATGATGTCCTCCATAAGCACTACCATGACATTTTCTCAATATCTCTTGTTGTTCATGTTCTGGAACACACCTTCGCATAATACCATCCACTCCTTCTTTATATAAGTGTGGTCATCCCAAAAATAATGCCTCAAGTCATAAAAGAATTTCCTTCTTTGTTGAGCTGAAAAGGTTGGAGGCAAGTACTTGGAAACAATAAAGTTAGCATAATCAGCATACCAATGACTATCTCGTGAACTTACCCTTATTGCAGCCAACTGTTCATTTGGAAAACTATCATTAACAGGAATAGGATCATAAGCAATGTTTTCCAATCTAGACAAATTATCAGCAACAGGATTTTCAGCACCTTTCCTATCTACAATATGCAAATCAAACTATTCTAAAAGCAGCATCCATCTAATAAGCCTAGGCTTAGCATCTTTCTTTTCCATAAGGTACCTAATAGCAGCATGATCGGTATGAATAGTGACTTTCGAATCAAAAATATAAGGTCTAAATTTGTCACAAGCAAAAACTACAGCTAGGAATTCATTTTCAGTAGTGGCATAATTCTTTTGAGCAGAATCAAGAGTCTTACTAGCATAATGAATAACATTCAACTTCTTATCTATCGCCGTCGAAGAACAACACCAACAGCAAAATCACTAGCATCACACATAATTTCAAAAGGTAAGTCCAATCAGGTGGTTGAACAACAGGAGCAGCAATTAAAGCCTTCTTTAGAGTTTCAAAAGCTTCCTTACAATCATCATAAAAAACAAAAGGTACATCTTTTTTGGAGAAGATTAGTAAGAGGCTTTGAAATTTTAGAGTAATCTTTAATAAACCTTCTATAGAAACCAGCATGACCAAGAATACTACGAATACCTTTGACATCCTTGGGGCAAGGCATTTCTCGATTGCCTCAACTTTAGCTCTGTCAACTTCAATGCTGCTTTCAGAAATTTTATGTCCAAGAACAATTCTTTCATTGACCATAAAGTGGCATTTCTCCCAATTAAGAACAAGATTAGTTTCCTCACATCTCTGCAAAACTTTATCAAGATTGTGCAAGCAGTTATCAAAATAAGTTCCATAGACGGATAAATTGTCTATGAAACTTCCACAATTTCCTCACAAAAACCATGAAAAATAGCAGACATGCATCTTTGAAAAGTAGCAGGAGCATTACACAAACCAAAAGGCATACGTCTATAAGCACAAGTTCCATAAGGACAAGTAAAAGTGGTTTTCTCTTGATCTTGCTTTCTCACAGCAATTTGAGAAAACCCAGAATAACCATCAAGAAAGCAAAAATGAGTTTTCTTAGACAATCTCTCTAACATTTGATCAATAAATGGTAAAGGATAATGATCCTTCTTAGTAACTTTGTTAACCTTTCTAAAATCAATGCACATTCTATAACCAACTACTACTCTTTGAGGAATAAGCTCATCATTTTCATTTGGCACAACAGTAATTCCTCCTTTCTTAGGAACACAGTGCACATGACTTACCCATCTACTATCAGCAATAGGATAAATAATACCAGCTTCAAGAAGTTTCAATACCTCATTTCTTACCACTTCCTTCATCTAGGGTATTAAACGACGTTGATGTTCAACAAACGGCGTTGCATCAGGTTCCATATTAATAGCATGTTGACAAATAGCAGGGGAGATCCCTTTTAAATCATCAAGAGTGTAGCCAATAGCTCCACGGTGTTTCTTCAACACTTCCAACAATCTTTCCTCTTATCTACCTGAAAGTTTAGAACTAACAATAACAGGATATGTTTTCTTATCATCAATATGAGCATATTTAAGATTATCGATAAAGGTTTTAAATCGAAAACAGGATCCTCCTTGGGTGGTGGCATGGTACCCAAATCTTCCACAGGTAAAAATATTTCGTCAAGCTCATTCCTTTCTTCCATAAAGACCTCACTTTCGTTGTCCTCCATGTGTTGCTGCAAAGCACTGTTAGGAGTAAGAGCAATAGAGGCAAGCTAAGCAATTTTAAAATCTTCATTAGGCAATTCGGTTTCATAAGGAGCTTTGGCAAATTTAGAGAAATTAAACTCATAAGATTCACCAGCAAATTTAGTAAAGATTTTCTCTTTCTTACAATCTATGACAGCACCACAAGTATTCAGAAAAGGTCTACCAAAAATGATAGAACAAGTTTTACTAGCAGCTGAACCAAGTACTAGAAAATCAGTATGATATTTAGTCTTACCACATAAAACTTCCACATCTCTAACAATACCAATTGGAGAGATAGTTTCTCTATTAGCAAGCTGAATAACCACATCAATTTCTTCAAGTTCACAAGAACCAATTTCATGCATTATTTCCCTGTAAAGCTCATAAGGAATAGCACTTGAATTTGCACCAATATCACATAAACCATAATAGCAACGATCACCTATCCTAACAGAAAGCACAGGAACACTAGTTTTCCTGGAGCTACTAGGACGTGAAACAATATTAAAAGCATCTTCACAAAAGATAATGTGCCCATCTTCTATATTTTCGGTGACAGGGTCCTTTATTATTGCTACAGCAGGTTCAACAGTTATTTGTTCATCAGGTTCTATAGCTTTCTTTGTACTTTTGTTAACAACACTAGCTATAATAGAATGTTCCTTCATTTTAGCAGGAAAAGGAATTTTTCAATATAAGGCTCAGGAATAATGTGATCAACAGTATTAACTTCAATACTTCTAGTCATAGGAGAAACAGTTTATCTTTATAAGGTTCATGATATTTCTTAAAATTCCCCTTAGGCATACCGAAATGAGAGGCAAAAGCTTTATAGTAATTTGCAACAACCTGAGAGTCAAGACCATAAACAGTACTAATATTGCAAAAATCATTAGTGTTCATGAAAGTTTTAATACATTCGAAATCATATTTTATACCTGACTCTCTACCTTTATCGTTCTCCCATCCTTTAGTGTTCTCCTGAATCCGATCAAGAAGGTCCCATTTAAACTCTTCTTTATTATGAGTGAATGATTCAGAACAAGCAGTATCCAATAAAGTTTTATCCTGAAAGGAAAGCCTTGCATAGAAGTTATCAACTATGATATTACCAGGAAGCTCATGAATGGGGCATTTGAGCATTAGTGACTTCAATCTCCCCCACGCTTAGGCAATACTCTCTCCATCATGAGGCCAGAAATTATATATAAGGTTCCGATCTTGGTGAATCTCACTTGGAGGATAGAATTTAGAACAAAAGAGAGGTACAATTTCCTCCCAACCAAGAGAACGCCCATTCTTCAGCAGTTTATACCATTGTGCAGCTCTACCAGTCAGCGATATAGAGAATATTTATTCTTAACTTCTTGCATTGAAATACCTGCACACTTGAACAACTCGCATAATTCATGTAAAAATAACAAATGATCACCAGGATGGACAGTTCCATCCCCTTCATAGCGGTTATTCGTAACACGTTCAACAATTTTCATAGGTATTTTGAATGGGATTACTTGCGCGGATGACGCCTCCTCTACTACCTTAGTAGTGGTAGTAGTTTTTTCAAATAGAAATTCAAGAGAAGACATCTCCATGATAAAATATAGCAGTAGACAGAAATAAAAACAGCACGTGCAGTAAGAGTTTTCCTTACCAATTCCACTTACCAATAGCGCTTCACTCACCGACAACGGCGCCAGAAAATAGTCTTGATGACCCACAAGTATAGGGGGTGAATCGTAGTACTTTCGATAAATAAGAGTGTCGAACCCGAGCAGAAGGTGTTGACAAGCAATTTTGATTAGGAATTCACTCTAAATACTAGCAGACAAGTTTTTAGGGGTTTTTGATATAGCAGATAAATAAAGTACAAGTAAATAAAAGACAGTAATAATAATTGCAGCGAGTGGCCCAATCCTTTCTGCAGCAAAGGACAAGCCGGTAGGTTTACTTATGATGACCAAACGTTCTTGAAGACACACGTGAATTACGTCAAGTGCTTTCGCTTCATATAGCTGATTAATCTTCATTGTTTTGATAAGTGTTGTGTGGGTGAACCTATGCTAATGCACCGCCCTTCCTAGGACTAATACATACTTGTGATTATACCCCTTGCAAGTATCCGCAAATACAAGAAAGTAATTAAGATAAATCTAACCAGAGCCTTAAACTCTGAGATCCTGCTATCCCTCATGCATCGATATACCAACGGGATTTCAGGTTTCTGTCACTCCCGCAACCCCACAATTAATATCCGAATACACACATGACATCACTAGAAGAATAGCACCACAACTTAAATATCAAACCATTAAATATTACTCAACATAGTTCACTACTAACATCAAGACTTCTCTCATGTCCTCAAGAACTAAACGAACTACTCACAAGACACCATATGGATCATGATCAGAGGTGATATAATGATGAATAACAATCTGGACATAAACCTTAATTCAACGGTTTCACTCAATAGTATCAACCACAAGGAGTATTAACACCGGGAAAGTTTCCCCTATGAACTAGACAAGATCCAACCCTAGATGCTACAGCGGAACGGGGAGGAGCGGTGGAGATGATGGTGTCGGCGGGGGAGATGATGATCCCAATGAAGTTCAGCTCGATGACGGTGACGATGGCGATGATTTCCCCCCTCGAGAAGGAATTTCCCCGGCAGATTTCTCCCTGCCGGAGAGTTTTTCTCTCTCTGGTGTTTTCCGCCTCGTGGAGGCGGCGAAATATTTCCTCGATGACTCCCCGAGTCTTAGGGTTTCTAGGGGATGAAGTACGCGAAGGGGCACCGGTGGAGGTGGGCCTGGGCCTCCTCAACATGTGGCGGCGCGGCAGCAAGGGGGGCCGTGCCACCGCATGGTGAGGGCCCATGGTGGCCCACCTTGGCCTCCCTCTTGGCTGCCTCCGGCATCTGACAAAAAGGAGCTTCTGGATATTTTCTGTTAATTGTTGATCTTCAGAAATATGCCGTCTTGATGGTCCTTTTTCCAGCAGAATCCAGACTCCGGTGGTTAATTCTCCAATAATCATCAAACATGCAAAATAGGTAAAATAACATAAGTATCATCTCTAAATATGAAATATATCAATAAATAGCAGTAAATTATGATATAAAATAGTGATGCAAAATGGACGTATCAGATAGCCCGTTCGTGGACTACACGACGGATGAGGAGAGGACGGACATGATCCGCCGAGTGGAGAGCCAGGCTCGACAGGCACGCTATGCTCGGCAAAGGGAATGCGAAACAGGGGAACGCGTAGAGGCCGCCGTTCAAGCACGCCAACAGCAAGAGGAAGCCGTCGCGAGAGCGGTCGCCATAGCGGTGGAAGCTCAACGTGATCACGCACGGGAGTTGGAACGTGAAGTCGGGGTTCGACGGGCACGTCGCCGTCGCCAAAGGCAACGACGTGACGCAGCGGAGGCCGTCCAGATGCTCCATGATCTGTGAGACCTCCGCTCCGCTCCGGTGTGTCCGATGAACCGTGTCTGATTTAATTTTGGTGTTGAACTATGTTTGTGGATGTTTGAACTATGTTTATTCGTATGATGTTTGAACTATGATCCATCATTTGATCTACGTGCATGTCCAATATGGTTTTAGGAGGGATTATTTGGGGGTTATGGTTGTATGACACCAATTTTGGAGTTGTCCGGTCACTGTCCGCGGACGTGTCCGGGAACAGTTTGAGGGCCGAATTTGGGGGATCCGCTTGGAGATGCTCTAAGGGTGTCTCATATTTTTCCTCTTTAAAGCCTACCAGATCTTTGGAGCTACCGATCGACTTTGGGCTGGATCCATCTTAGCTAGGAGGATGGCCAAAAGGACACCCTCTCCCCATCCCAATAGTCACACTGGTGGCGGTGTTGAAAACTAGCATGTCCGCCTCATCATTTGGCTTCTGAAGCCAACCTACGGCTTGTTAGGCACTGCGCATTTGAAGCATTGCCACCGAAGCAGAATATATACGCCGATGAACCATAGCCATCGAAGCAGAATCTAGGTCCTGAATTTTCAAACCACCAAGGTACTTGGGGCGGCAAAACTTTCACCGTTTGACTGTGTATTTGCCTTGCCCCTGCTAATCATCGTGTTGCAGTCCCACACAAAGGAATATATACGCCGATGAATGGAACGAATGGTGAAGAATTTCCTACATGGGTATTTAACCAGCCGTCCCTAATAAAGTGAGCTAGACTCTCTTCTTGCCAATACATACTTAGTTTGCCGGGTTACCTAATAGCTGATAGATCATCAAAAGTACACTACTTTTGCGTTTTCGCAGTGGATCGGTTAATTCACGGGTTCAGCGAGATGTACTGCATGCGGATCAGAAAACCACTTTCATCTCTGTGTTGTTCAAAGATTTCGTTATCTTTGCAAGATTAAAGAGAAGAATCGGATGCGGAGCCACATCGCGTGAAAGGTACGTCTAATCCGTTGGAGCCGATCGCTAACACGTTTCGGCTGGGTTATCTGTATGGTTATCTGAAGAAGAGCATCGCATTCCGTCCTTTATTGCTTTGCTTTGACAATAACCAGCACGAGTTCTTCGTTCCTCTCCCGCTCCTACTGTTCCTACTAGGTCCTGTTGAGTATCATGGTTATTTAGGAAATATGAGATAGAGTAGGATTCTATTCTATCTTGCCTTGTACTCTAAGTAGATCATTGTACTCCTATATATATGCCCATGGGGCTCAAGCAATAAACAACGATTTCACCAATCCCTCTCCATCCTTCTACATGGTATCAGCCTTACTTCGATCCTAAACCCTAGCCGCCGCCGCTTCTGCACCGCGCGCCCCCGGCGAGGTCGATCTCCATGATCTCCGCCGGGGGCCGCGCCGCCCGTACCTAGGGTTCGTCCGCCGGTCCTGTGGACCGGCTGCTTTAGAGTCTTTTCTCCCGATCGCTTGATCGAGGTTTCTCTCGCGCCGGTCGCCTTTGTTCGGCGTTCTTTTTTTGTTTTCCGATCTAAGATCGGTTTGCGTCGCCTACCGCCGCCGTCGTTCTCACGCGCCTCTACTCCGACACCGGCGCGACTACCGGCCTCTTCCCCGACACGGCGGCTTCGCGCGCCGCCTCGGCGGCTTTCGCGCGATGCGGCGACCCGTAATGGCCGCCTTCCGCGCTTTAGCTCGCCCGTCGCCCTCGCCGGCTGTCGCCGCCCCTGCTCCGATCGGGACTCCTCCGCTCCTCGCTGTCACCATAGTCGCCTCATGCACGACGCTCCATCGGCCGCTCGGGCCGTCCGCCGCGGTCGCCCGGCTGCCCGCTTGGGCGCCGGCGTCGCGCCTCGCCTCGCCCGCGTCGACCATTGACGTCGTCTTCTGCTCGGACGCCTCCGCCACCCCGCCTCCATCGTGGCCACCTCATGCACGGCGCTGCGTCGGCCGCTTGGGCACCTCCACCGTGGTCGCCCGACCGCACGCTTGGGCGTCGACGCCGCACGTCGCCTGTGCCGGCCTACGCCTTCATCACCGAGCAGCACATCCACCTCACGGGCGATCGGATTGGCCATCCGCCCGCCCGCGATCAGCCCCATCCACGCCATGCCACCGACCTGATCAGTTGCCCGCATGCGCCTCCGCGGGATCCCGTGAAGATCGTCCAAGTATGAACGCCTATCCACCGATCGAGCAATGGGATGCCGCTGCGTCGTCCCTTCAGGCCGCAGCGCCGCCTCCCCGTGGTTCTCAGGGCGGCTACCTCGACCTGCGCGCTGCCGATGCGTTGCCCCTACGGGTCGTATCGCTGCGGCACGCGGTCCACGTCGCCGTCCCGAGGCTGTCCCCGTGGCTGCCCGACACGCACGTCGCCGCTGCATCGCCCCTTCGGGCTGTAGCGACGCGGCACGCGGTCCACGCCGCCTCCCCGAGGTCTTCTCCGCCGTCACCCCCGATACGCACGCCGCCGCTGCGTCGCCCCTTCAGGCTGTAGCGCCGCGGCACGCGGTCCACTCCGCCGTCTCCGCGCGTCGACTTCTACGTGGTATGCGCTGCGCCGCCTCCCTAGGCGCGGGAACGCCACCGTCCGCGCTTGGTCTTCGTCATGTTGTCGGGTTCTTCTTCGCCTACTTTGAGCACCGTCGCCGCGCTTCTACATGTGACCGCCGTGGCCCTTCACAGGCTACCGCCGCCGTCGCTGATCGCATCTTCGTCTTCGTCCAGTACCTGCTCATCGCCAGCGTCGCCGTCATCTTCCCCGACCACTTCATCTACTCCGAGAGTCGCGGGCGACATCGGCACCTTCTACCCCACGTCGATTGATGCCGCACCCGTCGTCGAGTCCTCCTCTGCTGGCCCCTTCGACATGGCGTACAGCTTGTACTGGTCCCCGTCTATGCATGCCCGGTGCTGGCAACACCGCCGTGTGCCTTCGTCTACGATGTGTCCCCGGGTCTGGCAAGCCTGGTGCGGCGCCTCGTCAACATCGACTAACTTACCATCATCACACCGCTGCAGCTCGCCGAGCCACGCCGCTTCTTCCGACGCGCCGCTGTGACTCGCTGATCCACGCCGCATCCTCTCACCGCCCCTACGCATGCTCGGTGCCGGCAACACCGATGCGTGTCTTCGTCCACGATGTGTCCCCAGGCTTTGCGAACCCGGCGCGACGCCTCGTCCACATCATCTACTACCCAGCGCCACTGCGCCCTGACTACCGGCGCACCCTTGCGCCCGCGGCTCCACGACGGCTCCCTCGACACCGCCAACCCCGACTCGACATCGACCACGGCGCCCCTCGCACGGCTACCTCGACCACGGCTACACCACCCTACGCTCTCGGCTACCTCGACTTCGGCACAAAAGGGCTACCGCCTGCTTGGGAACCTCATCGGCTACCACTCCAGCCACAACTTCCGCGATACGTCGACCGCTACGACTGTGGTGGGGATGTCCGTCGGCTCCGTCTTCGGATTCTTCTCCAGTCTCACCGTCTGCGTCGCTACGTTGTGACTGCGGGGGGATGTTGAGTATCATGGTTATTTAGGAAATATGAGATAGAGTAGGATTCTATTCTAACTTACCTTGTACTCCAAGTAGATCATTGTACTCCTATATATATGCCCATGGGATCAAGCAATAAACAACGATTCCACCAATCCCTCTCCATCCTTCTACAGGTCCCATCCCCATGGACTCCAGAAGAGGACTAGAGGAGCAACGGTGACCAGCCAGCGCTGCATCATGCAACAACCTGCACTGCACATCGTCGCCTATTTAGGCAGGCCTCTCTTCTCCTCGCCCACCCCAGCATCCCATTCTCTCCCACCACCACCAGCAGCAGCAGCAGCAGCTCATCCTCCTCCTCTCGCCGTTCGCTTGTCCACCAGGTGAGAGCTAGAACGAGCTTCTAGAGACCCTGGTATTTTTGCAAGTTTTGTAGGGACTTTAATTACTTGTTTCCCGTTCAAGCTCTCAGTTAATAGGGGCCATCTTCTGCTGGCAGTTTTCTGCGGTTCTTGCAATTTGTTCGGGAAAATTGGGCCTGTACCATTAAAAGATGCCATCTTTAGGCTTATGCCATCAAAAGATCCATCTTTAGGTTTATACCACCGAATGGTTGCAATGTTTTGATTCTTACCACTTCTGTGATGTCTCCGTTATTAATGACCATGGTACCCTTTCATGAAAGCATTGGACTGGATTAGCATGCTTTCAACAGTATGAACTGATCAAATGATACATGCTTTCAGCGATACAAACTGAAACGTTTCGGTAGCACTGCAGCCAGCCGTGCGTACAGAGAAAGATAAAAAGTAGGCAGCAGCGATTACCAAGTATTGATTGATCGATAGGCTTAGCTGCTCGGTTCGATCAATCTAAGATTCTAGACGCCAGGTCGCCACCAGCGCTCAGCGGACACGCCCAGTTAGCTAGGTCCAGCCGACCAGGAAGAAGGAGCAGGAGCGGATCGTCGATCAGGATTTCCTCGCTTGGATGCGGTCACGCGGCAAGTCGGGACATGGACTCCGGCACGCGGCACTCCGGGACAAGAGGACGCCAGTTCGCCCTTCACCGGCTGCGTTGATACGCCGCAAACCAGCCAGTTCATCATTCGAGGAGCAAGAAGCCGCAAAAAAATAGAGCAAGAACTTGCAGTGGCCGTAGCAAGAGGAGGACCACGGGGAGGACGGGCGTCGAGGAAGAGCACGGGCTTGGTGTCGGGATCGTGGCGCGGGGGGACGAAGCGCAACACGGTCGCCGCCGGCCGCCGCGTCGGCGAGGTCACAGTCTGCTCGGGCTATGGCTTCGGGCGGCCGAGTGGGCGCGTCACTGAGGAGATCCTCCTCCGGGCTCGGGGGATGTGGTGCTCGCCGCCGGGATGTGTATGCGGTGGTCGGAGCTTTTGTCCGTGCGTGTGCAGAACAACGCTTTTGGTTCAGTTCAGATGACCACATGGGTAAAACAGGAACTATAAAATTATTTAATAGGTAAAAGAAATATTTTTCCTAACGGAAGCAGACGGAGTGGCAAAAACCAGCAACGTGACAAACTTTCGGTGGTATAAACCTAAATATGGATCTTTTGATGGTAAAAACCTAAAGGTGTGATATTTTGATGGTATAGACCCAATTTTCCCAATTTGTTCACAACTCGACCTGAATACCAAGTTTGTAAGTCAGTCCTACAGATTCTCTAAAATTATCCCGTCCTTGTCGGTGCTGTCAGTCAAGGGTCCTTGTTACGGTTTCTTCGCCCATCAAGGGGCTTTGTGTAACCGTTGGGACACGGGCAGCCAGGTGTTTCCTGTTTGCCGGACTCTGCTTCGTTTTCTCGGCGTGCGAGGGCGAAAACCCTCGGTGAGCTCGCGTGCGGGCCAGGACGAGGTTACGGCCGACTCCTGGAGAAATCTTTCTTTATCACGAGAAAAGATTCCGCCTGTTGTTTATCTAATCTAACAACCACCGCTTTCGTCTTCTTCCGAGTGCACACAAGGTGCTTGTTTCTTTGTGTCACTTGATTCCACTTGGATTAGTCCTGGGGTAGTTGGTCGATCTGCTCGTAGCATTGTGATTTTCTGTGTTTGACTGGTTGTTTCGCTTCGATTTAGCCTCTTTAATTGCTCTGATCTGCACATGATCTGTGAGTTGTTTTTAGCAGCTGCTGATTTTTGGGCATAGTACCCTTTAAAAATTCACTTTTCCTTTCCTTTAGAGATGCATTTTTACATTCAAACGTTACGTAATCTTGGTGGTTTCATTGATTTACTATGCACCGTGTTGTATCGATGAAATAGGGGACCCCATTTGAAAAGGAAAATCTGCGGTATTTGGAGATAATTTTTTAATGCTTTCAGCAATTGGTGTTTTTTAGGTGCTTTTTTTTGTTTATTCTACCAGCTAAATTACGTACTCCAATGTTAAAAGGGTAATAAAACATGCCCTGTCGTCTTGGTAAATTATTAAATTTCGCTGAATTAAGTAGCAAAGGAGTGGATGACTGTTAATAACTGAAATATGAGGGAAAATCCTGATTTTTTACTACCAGCTAAGCTTCAAAGTGAGATAGTGAAAGCTTGGGTACAAGAGACAATTCAATTCGTTTCTCCTCTTTCATGTTGATTGCATATAATACTACCTGTTTGCTTGAATTTCATGTTTAGCACTTAGCCTCTATTCCTGTTTCGTGGTTGTCAAGTAAATTCGTACCTTTTGCTCCATACCGAGTAAAAATCTTGCTTGTTGTTGACTTGAATTTCTATTGTTGCCTGTCTTCTATTCTTCTGTTGACAGAGGCTGGGAACTTTAAAGCAAAACAGGGTTCATGGAGGGTGGAGGCGCAAGAAATGTTTCCGCAGCAGCAGCACAGACAAAGGGGAGTGGGGTTGATGGGTCCTGCAAGCCACTACCTCCTTGCTGCGTCAAGGCAAAGGCTGCTGTGCCGGAATCGGAGGCCAAGTGCCACGCAACTGTGGTGTCCGGTTGGTTCACAGAATCCCGCTCACGGTCTGGTACGTATTGTCAGATTGGTCTTGTATTATTGTATTTAAGGGAAGCGGGAACTATAAGGGGATTCAAAAGTTTCTGCGGTTTTGATATCTAAAACCAAGTTTCTGCATTTTCAGGTCAAACAAGCAAAGTGCAGTACTTCAACAATCCAATGTGGCCTGGTATTCCTTGATTTCTATTTAATCCTTTCACCATTTTTCTCTCAAATGCTGTTTCTTTACTACGAAAGTGACGATTAGTTCACTAATATAAGTTTTCCCAGGATACTCCTAAGCTTTCAAATCCGTTGTAACCTTTTCTGTGGTAGAAACTGTAGGAGTGTTTGCTTCGAGGTACTAGATGGTGAATTTACAATTGATATAAATGTTATGAAATCCACTTGTTCGGTTGCATGAAACGAAATTCGTTTGTCCATTATCACCTCATCCCTCATAAGCACAAGACTGGTTGAAAATGACAAATGAAATCTTGTCACCAGAATAATGCGATGATTTCCATGGACTAATCCATCCTAGGATGATATGGTAAAAAAAAACGCCCCATAAATTTTGCACTTTTCCTAGCCATTCTTCTTAGTATTTTGGGTTTCGTGCTATCCAAGTAGATACGTATCGTGAAAGATCAAAATGGCACATCTGAAACAGCTTTTTAAATTTTATTATTTGAAGTGCTTTGCAGCTTTCTGATTACGCCAGATAACTGCTGCTTCCAATACAGGCGGATCTCTACCCTAGCATAATACTGAAGTAATCTACTTGCTTGGGCTTGTCAGGGTTGTAATATATGAAAAAAACTTTGTTTACTACCTTAGCATAATACTTAAGCAACCACTTGCTTGAGCTCATCGGGGTTGTAACAAAAGTTACTCCTGCTATACAGGAGAGGTTCATTCGTTGAAGGTGGAGAAGATTTTGTACCAGGGGAGATCACCTTACCAAGAAGTTTTAGTTTTTGAGGTTTATTCTTGATCTTCTAATTTTGTGCACGTGGTCGAGTTTGTTGAACATAGTAATTGTGTAACACGTTTTTTGGTATGCAGTCTTCTACATATGGGAATGTCCTTGTTCTTGATGGTATTGTCCAGCTGACTGACAAGGATGAATGCGCATACCAAGAAATGGTTGCTCACCTTCCACTATGCTCAATTCCATCTCCTAAAAATGTATGTATTTTGTTCTTTGCCATTTGTTTGTACATATTATGCTATTTAGCACTTACATTGAATAAGAGCATTTTTCTCCAGGTACTACAGTAGATGCAACTCTCCTTTTATGTGCACTTACTGAATTACTAGTAGCCACGTATTTTGTGGTTTAGATTCTCCTAAATCTTTATACTAAAGAAATACTCGCTTTTCTACGGTGCAGGTTTTGGTTGTCGGGGGTGGTGATGGTGGTGTACTACGAGAAATAACCAAGCATGATTCAGTGGAGACTATAGACATATGTGAGATTGATCAGCTAGTTATTGATGTATGAGCCATCTCTTGATTTTTCTTGCAAATATAATCATCTAAATAGTCATATTCTTATGCATGCCTTCAAACTATGCAGGTTTGTAAAGATTTTTTCCCACATTTATATGTTGGGTATGAAGATCCCCGTGTCCGACTTCATGTTGGAGATGGTATGTTAAGAGTTAAGAATTTGTTAAGCTCGTGTTATTCTGTATAATGTTCATAGCTCAGAGGGCATAAGACCTTTTCTATAGCATCTCAAACTTGGCATCATGTCTCCAGTCTCCTCTTGATAATGTAAATTTCATATTAAACTTGCATTTATTTTGCAGCTGTGGAATTTCTAAAGAATGCTCCAGAAGGAAAATATGATGCCATTATTGTTGATTCATCTGATCCAATTGGTGAGTTTATCTATTACTACCTCCGGCCCTTTTTATTAAGGAGATTAAAGTATCATTCCTATAGGTTTGATTTACATGGTTCTTTTGTTAAGATACTTGAACTTTTCTTCCCCGTTACATATTGCAGGGCCAGCTCAGGAACTTGTAGAGAAGCCCTTTTTTCAGACAATTTCTAGAGCATTAAAGCCTGGTGGTGTTCTCTCTAATCTAGCTGAGAGTATGTGGCTGCACACACATCTAATCCAGGATATGCTCTCTATCTGTCGTGAGACGTTCAAGGGAGGCGTGCACTATGCATGGGCAAGCGTTCCAACATATCCTAGGTTATCTACTTCTCTGTGTCAGCTTTGTTAGCCTTTTCTTCTCCGTATATCCATTTGCTATTATAATTTACACATTCGTATTTCAGTTTCTGTTGAAATATCAAATATTTAGGGAAGGCGTCCTAAAATTTGAGCTAATTTTCCAGAGATTGCATAAGGAACGAGCTGAAGCTGAAAAAAATATATGCATTGTTTGAAACGCTTATTAATATGAGTTACTAGTCTTCCTGTTCTAACTGAATTGAGTAATAGGTTGTAGGTTGGCCAATTAGCTTACAAACCCGTTCTGGGATATTCCTTCCCATGATCTCCACTTAAGCAGGGTCTCTATTCACTGCATGTTGTGGCATTCCGATGTCGAGGTGCATATGCATATTAGTGAATGATTACAGTCAAACATAATACACAATTCTCAAAAAACAAAACAAAAACATTTCTGAAAGTTTGTGGTGCAAAGTAGAAGTAATTTTTGAGTCAGCTCTAGCTGTATCTGTGTACGTAATTCATTTGTATCTAAGCTAACCATCTAAATATTTGGATTTGTAGTGGTGTCATTGGATTTTTGCTATGCGCGAAGGAAGGTCCACCAGTGAACTTCTTTACTCCTGTGAATCCAATCGAGAAAATTGAAGGAGCTGTGGAAGCTGGAAGAGAAATGAGATTTTACAATTCGGAGGTTTGGCCTTATGCCTTTGACAGTCCCCTATTTATTCTTTTTTTTTTTGCTTAAAAGGTGTTCTTTGTTGCCACACTGACGGGGATTTCCAGTTGTATGACTTTGATGTGCAGTAGCTAGTCATCAACCCGTTTTTTTGGTTTAACAGATTCATAGGGCTGCATTTATTCTGCCAACATTTGTAAGGAGGGAGCTGGAGGCATGTTGTACTTCTACTGAAAAGGTAAGCTGTTTTTGTTACTCTTGTCTCTTTGTCCGCGTTTGGAATATTCCAAGACTTCTGAAGACTACACTGTTGTGTATTTTCATTCCTCACAAGTAGGGTGAGCCTAGGCTCCCACTGATTGTAGCAGTCATTAACTAATTTACAAACTAAAATGTATCAAGATATGCAGATGTGCTTCGATCAATACATCGAATCTGGTGCAATGGAATACTCATTGATCATTTTGCTCTTTCACCCCATGACAGGAGAAACCAGAGAAGCCAACGGCGAAACCAGTGAAGATGAAGATAATGCGGGGCAGCGGAATTACCGCTTCCTAGACCGCCGGCAGCCGCTCATATGCTGCCCATCTTCCTCGATGAGCACATCCGTGCTGTATAAATCCACGTTCGACGCCTGCCTTGTACCACATTTTATTACAGTAATGACATGATTGTTGTGGTGCTGTAGCATAGTTGCTTGACAGAACCGAGAGAAGAATGCCACTGACTCTATATGTTATGTTGTGGTTGAGTGAATAAAAACGGGAGTGTGTGGTAAATTAATGTGTTTCCCTGATCTGTAACATTCCTTAGGGGTTGACATTTTAGGCCGTCGACCACCTTACAGTATAAGATAGGGATAGCATTAGGCGATGCCCCACTGGCAAATAATCCAATCTATAATTATTGATAGGCTACTGATACTGATTTTACATATTATTTTCACACACATCACTGGAAATTGGACAAGTACATCCGCCTATATGACGCATATTTTACTCTATATTTTTACTTGTATGAGCTGGATATGCAGGTAAAACAGAATATATTTTTAAATATTATAAATTAATTTATATATAGGAAAATATCGATATAACATAGAAGTAATATATATGACGTGTTTTGTCACATGCATACCATATTTTCTCATGTCACAAAATATATTAGTGAGTGTTTCTTTATGTATGTCTTAATCAGATGGTCGAAAACTTTGAATCATACACTTGTTTGGCTTGAATGTTTTTTTTATAAATATAGCAAGATTAGCTTGAAGGAGGGTCTATCTTTGACAAACAGAGTGGAATGTAACAGGGTACAGCTGAATCAGATTCTACTGAAACTGTCTAACTTGTAACAGAGAAGAATATGGTGGAGCGAGTCAGCTTCTATTTTTCCGGATTGTTCTGATTTGGTGGTGTCGATTGGTAGTGTCAGCTTTAGACATCGTCCGAGGGAAGCAAATTCAGTGACTAATGAATTAAATAGGATGTGTTTTTCAAATAAAATTTCTTGTAATTGGACCAATGAGCCCCTAGCTTTATTTTAGATATACACTCTTAAACGATGTAATCACTATTTGATATCAATAAAATCCCGTACAGTCATGATGCTGCCCTAGAAAAACTCCAATACAAACCTTTCGAAATTAACCACTGCCCATTTTGGTGTCACGCGAAGGGAATTGCACCCACCCACACGGCCACACCATCTGCGTGACATAGCCGGGGGATTTGACGATTTGCCACATTTTATTTTGCATTTTGAGTCACTGAAATGTGGTGGTCATATGGCAAATAATCAAATTTTAGATGTAAAGTGGCGAAAATCATCAAAAATCCCAGCATAGCCACCCACAATTCAGAATTAGTACTCCCTCTGATCCTATTTAAGTGTCGTGAGCACTTCACAAGTTTGTACGTAGCTAGTTAACCTTCCACGACACATTTTTAGGATCGGAGGGAGTATTACAAATCTCCCTCGCCCACAGCCGGGCAGCCGCTCGCACAAAGTTTTCAGCGCGCCCCGCCCCGCTCCTCCGTTTCCCTCCCCGCCGCCAAGTCCCGATTTCCTCCAAACTTTTCGCGAAAATTTTCAAGATTCGCCGGCAGATGGAGCCTTCCGACCAAAAAGGGCAAGAAATCCGTGCGCTCCCTCCACTCTTCTCCAGCCAAATTTTTCCCCCAAAACTCAAATCTTGCATCTCTTCCCTCCTCGTTCCATCCTGCCAGCGTTACAAATATCCATGGAAGATCCTTCCAGTCCCATCACAAGCTCCAGCCGAGCCACCTCGCCGCCTAGTCCATCACCGAGCCCCGACTCCAGAAGCGGCAGCTCGTGCCCGAGATGGCAGTTGAGCGCGCCGACAAGGAGAACCTGCCGCCTGCGGCTGCCCCGGCCGCCGCTCGTCTTCATGGCGTCGCTGTCAAGAGCTGCAAGCTGAAGCGGCTCGCGAGGGCGCGGAGACGGGTGCCGCTCAGGGACATCACCAACCTCGTCGTCCCGGAGTCCGCGGTTGCCGCGTGGCAGCCGCCGGAGAGAACGGCCACGGCGGAGCTCGCCGTGAAGAATGGGCTTGCTGGTTGCGCGGGATCGAAGGCGGGCAGGTACTCGCTCCGGAAGGAGTGCAGATAGCGGGCGATTGTACATGGATCTGTAAATTTCTCATTTCATTGTCCAATGGCTCGTTGGACCAGATTTTGTTCGATCGGTTTCCCCATTTGTGTATTCGTGATTATTGGAAATGAGCTAAAGAAAAAGATAAGAGGTGAAATTGGTTTCTCATCGATTAAAGATGTAGATTGCTTAGTCGGAATCTGGAGTCGTGCACTAACCCATTTCCAGACTTTATACTTGGAGTTGTGGATCTGTTCCTCCAGTTCTTCAGTTCCGATTGGTGTTTTTGCATTGCATTTCAACCTCCAAAGCCAACTTTCGTAAGTAATACAGTACTAGTTGACCGTGCAGGTTGTAGATAGGATTTCCAGTCTGTAGTACGAAACAGTGAAACTGAAAAACTCATCTGTGTGACTGCCATGTAAACTTATGGCTGCTTTGCTACGACCATTTGCTCGGACCCCTCCCTTCTTTCCCCGTCTACAGTGAAAGCAGGAGATTTTTGGGCTCCCCCGTGCGACCAAGCTCGCCGCCGGCGATCCGTGCGATTCCTCGCTCTCCGTGGCCGCTCCGGCGGTGGGAGGGTGGGGAATCGACGGATCCCGGTGTGTATATAGCCTAGGTGTGTGTGGGGTGCTAGCCGGCGGCACTGCGGAGGTGGCGGCGTGGTCGGAGTGGCTTTTGGTGGCGGCGGTCCCCTCCTCTGCTGTGGGTGCTCCGGTGGAGGCCCGTGGCGGATCCGTCGCCCTCTGCGTGCCTGCTGCTCTTCGGAGTCGTAGCGCGCGTCCTCCCGAGCCACCGTCCGTGACGGCGGTGGTGGCTCTTCGTTGGGGGTCCTTCCTCCTCCGCCGCGGCGGGTGGAGCTGCTTTTGGTCAAGATCTGTAGGAGTTTGCAGATGAGGAGCTCGTCTGCGCCGGCGATCTCGGTGGGGATGGTGTAAGATGGGTGGCGTCCTCGGGCTTGTCTCCGGCGTGAGACGGCGAGGGCGTGCTGGCGGCTCGAAGCCGATGCCCGTTTATCGTCAAGATGCTGGCGCCCGCGTCAGCTGGATTTTGCGGCGACTCAACATGGTTGTTCGAGCTGGCGGCTTCGGTGCGAGGTGAGCTCGCCCTCCTCTGCTCCGGCGGCGTGCTGGCGGTGCTGGAAGAAGGTGAGCTGCTTGGTGGCTCCGAGTTTGGCGTGCGTTGTGTGCGTCTCGTCTGTGTTCGTGCGTGTTTGTTCTTGATCTTGTTGATCTTGTACACGAACTCCTTTCAAAAAAAAAAACATGTATCGCCTGTCAGTTAGTAGATAAACATCGCTTGACTGCTAAATTACCGCTCTAGTCCAATATCTAACGAAGTATGTGAATGCTTTCATTGGTAACGTTTACATGCTTGTAATGGCATTGCTGCTTCCTGGCAACCCATTGGTCTATGCAGTTAGTTACATAGAAGGTCCATTGGTATATGTGGACATGCGGTTAGTTACATAGAAGGACAAACATTGAGGACAAACACTGAAGATCTTGTTGGGATTGCTGCAGTCCTCTGGACAGTGTGGAATGCCAGAAATGAATTGTGCTTTGATAGGAAAAAGCATCAGGATCCTTTTGTGCTAATTCATAGTCAATTAATGGATTAATGCCTGGGCTATTTTGCAGAAAAAGCTGGAAAACAAAGAGGCGCTGATGTGGGGAGCAAGACTGCTAGAACGAGTGACAAGTGAAGCGTTCGGCGCATCAAAGGGATGGAGACCTGGAGTGCTCAGGATTGGTCAGTGAAGGCTGAAGCTGTTTCCAGGACCAAGGGTCAAGGAAGTTTAGAATGAGTAGATTGTTGCAGGATGTCAAAAAGGAGAAGCAGATGATGTTGCTGTTATCTTCTGAGTTAAAATTCGCCTTTTGATAGGTCTAGCTGTTGTGTCTTTCATCAGTTAGTTTCTCTCTGGTTATCAGGTTGCGTTTGGCCTTCTCCCTGTGAGAGCCACCGCGGTTGGGGAAAATAGAACCTTACTTTTCTGCACTTTACTTTCCTGTCTTTGTAGCTGAACTTTGTGGTTTCTATTAATAGAAATCAGAGGGGAGACTCTCTTTTTTTCAAAAAAAAAAACAACATGTATCGCGATTATTAGAGAGGTGGGAGATCTTGCGAGCTTTATTTGTTCAGTCCATTTAGAGCATATTGCAACGGCATTTTACACTTCATTCCAAGTGCTTTGCAGCTTCTTTGATCACGCCAGATAACTGCTGTTTCCAATACAGGCGTTGTCTATGAAAAGTCTTGGATCTCTATCCTGGCATAATACTGAAGTAATCTACTTGCTTGAGCTAGTCGGGGGCTCAGGGCATAATACTGTCAATAGAGGCCTGAAGGAAGGTCCATCGTGAACTTCTTTACTCCTGTGATTCCAGTCTAGAAAATTGACTGAGCCATGAAAGCTGGAAAAGAAATGACTTTACAACTCAAATTTCCAGCAGTATGACTTTGCTGTGTAACAGTTAGTCATCACCCCCCTGGTTTAACAGATTCACCGGGCTGCTTTTATTCCGCCAACATTTGTAAGGATGGAGCTGGACTGCTGGAGGCATATTGTACTTCTACTAAAAAGGTAAGTTGTTTCTAGTTACCCTGTCCCTTGTCTCCATTTTGAATATTGGAAGAATTTTGAAACCTACACTGATGTGTATTTTCATCCCTCACAAGCCGAGTCCTAGGCTCCCACTGATTGTATCAGCTATTAACTAGTTAATAAACTTAATGTACAAGATATGCAGATGTGCTTCCATCAAAACATCGACTCTACTACTCTAGCAGATTCAGACTGGTGCAGTTGGAAACTCCTTGATCCTTTTTGCTATTTTACCCCATGACAGGAGAAATCAGAGAAGCCAACAGCGAAACCAGTGAAGATGAAGATAATGCAGGGCAGCGTGACTATCGCTTCCAAACAAGATATATTGTGGTTTGTCACACGCCAAACATATTTTCGCGTGTCACATAGACATTAGTGAGTTTTTATGTCTTTTACTGGATGACTCAAAACTTTGAATCAAACACTTGTTATGTCTTTTAATAGAGAAGGGGACGGAATAATCAAACAAGGCATGCGGTGGAAATCTTGTTAGTTTTGACCTTAAGAACGTTCAGCCACCAAACGCCATTTTTGCTCTTACTTTGAATCTCGGGGAAGCAAAAGAAGCAAGCGGTTGCCCTTCCGGCGAAGTTAGCTCAGTTGCATGAACAAAAAGATGCTGAGCCATGTGAAGTGTGGCGAAATTTGTTTCCCAACAAGATTAATACAGTTTCCTTTGGCAACTTCAAGGAGAGTAATATACAAGCAGTATGATTTACAGTACCTCCGCCAAATGGGGATCTGTCATCGCCCAAGAAGGCGGACTTGACCGACCCATTCGACTCTCCGGCGTCATAGGCCTAGTCGCCGGAGACGTTGCCGAACTGATATTGCCCGTGTGGATGAAAAACTCCGAGTGCGTCGGGGACCTGATCACCGGAGACGGCGATCTGGAAGCCGCAGCATTGTTCACTCGAGACGTATCCCCTGACATTCCCTTGGGCGACGCCTCGCATGGTCGCAGCTGCGGCGGTGGCGACATGGACGCCACGCCCTGGCGGACTTTCCCCGGCCCAGGAATCGCCCGGCACACAGGGCACGTGGCGCGTGACAGCAGCCACACGTCGACGCAGCTCGCGTGGAAGTAGTGCTTGCACGACGGCAGCATGCGCACCAGCTCACCCTCCTCGAGCTCCTCGATGCAGACCGCGCAGCTGTCCGCCGCCACGGCTTTCGCCTTGCCGACGCCGCCCCATCGTCCCGGCGAAGCGGCGTGGTACGTGAACTTCGGGAGCACGGCGACGTCGCCGGGGGCGAGGCCCAGCTGCTCCCCGCCTGTGACCGCGTCGATTATGTCGCCGGTTTCGGCGTCGCGGGCCCTGCGCGCGCGGGCACTGGTGTTGATGGAGCGGCCGAAGTAGACGAGGCCGATGAGGACGATGGCGATGAAGGCGCCGATGCCCGTGTACTGCAGCGTCGTGGACGCCGAGCCGGACATTGCCTGCCCTCGACGATCGATCAGGCGCGCAGCAGGGGCGGCCGGTTGGGGAGTGAGTTTCCAGAGAGGACGAAGAGGGGTCGGCGTGCTCGAGATGTCGCGTCAAGCTGAGGCCCGCCAGTGATGATGGGGTGGGCTGATAAGGTGTGTGTTTTAAGTAGTTAGGAAATGCCACGCACGTTTAGAGGATCATCATATTCTGATTTGGGATGATCTGCTACTTTGTTTAAGACTTTGGACTTAGTTAGTGACCACGCATCGATATTCTAACTGGCACGCCTATGAGAAAAATAAGAAAAAAAAGCCTAACTTAACATTTATCGAACTCTATTGATAAGATT
Organism: Poa pratensis; assembly: GCA_947311845.1. Lineage (NCBI taxonomy): Eukaryota > Viridiplantae > Streptophyta > Magnoliopsida > Poales > Poaceae > Poa > Poa pratensis. The sequence goes on from CAMZMU010000074.1 coordinate 68,453,109, forward strand.
TTCAATTCACGGTTCAGTTGTCACATTTAAAAGATTGTCCCATTGAAATGATCAGATGTTGACTAGTTGAAATTGAAACTAAGAGAAACATCATATCCGATTCTCGATGATCCCCACGACCTTTTTAGGGGCTCACCTTTCATACACAAGAAATTTATAGGATTTTAAACTGTTTTGGAGCTTCGGTGTCTTTTCTATTTAGGTCGTTTGATTCACATGATTTTAATCCCTCTAAACTTTTCCATGCATTTTTTTGCAGCCTATTTAGAAGGAAAGTTCTCATGTAGTCAGACCTCTTGATTCAAACGTTTTTCGCTTTATATTCCTATTCATGTGTGTTTGAAAACCCTATGAATTCAAAGAAGCACTTAGGAATTGTTAAAACATACAAATCTGGAAGCTTTTTTTGGATGCCCATACATCTCAGTCATGCCGCAACATGTTCTTATAAGCACCAAAATACAACAACATAAAGATGCACAACCACCATATACACACATGATTCTAAGGATATGAACCCGCAAAGTTTTAGGAGTGATTAATGCAGTGGACAATTTCTACCCTATACGGAAAGAAATTGTACCAGTCAGTACAACATGTATCCCGATTAGTAGAGAGGCGGGAGATCTTGCGAGCTGCATTCAGTTATCTGTTCAGTCCATTTAGAGCATATCTGCAACGGCATTTTGCACTTCATTCCAAGTGCTTTGCAGCTTCTTTGATCACGCGAAATAACTGCTGTTTATATACAGGCGTTGTCTATGAAAATTCTTGGATCTCTATCCTGGCATAATACTGAAGTAATCTACTTGCTTGAGCTAGTCAGAGTTGTAATATATGAAAATAATAATTTTGGATCTTCATCGTGGATATAATGCGGGGCAGCACGACTACCGCTTCCTAGACCGCCGGCAGCCTGCCTCATATGATGTCCATCTTCCTCGATGAGCACGGTGTGCTGTATAAATCCTTGTTCGGCCTGCCATGATTTTGTTACACTAATGACATGATTGTTCTGGTGTTTTGTCATAGTGGCTTGACAGAATCGAGAGTAGAATGCCACTGAGTGTATATGCATGGTATGTTGTGGTTGAGTGAATAAAAGGGTGAAATGTTTGCAAATATAATGTGTTTCCTTGTAACATGCATCCATTTACATACATTAGGCGATGATGGGGATATCATTAGGTGATGCTACACGGGCGTTGACCACCTTTCAGTATATGATGGGGATGTCGGGCATATACATAATTATTTATGGGCTATATGGATATCGATTTAACATATCGTTTTCACATACAACACTCGAAGTAGACAAGTACATTGGTTTGTAAGGCTGATATTTGTCTTCTACTGTATGAGCTAATGTTGTAAATGAATATATATAATAAAAATAAAAATATTCACAAAAACATGGAAGCAATGCATATACTGTGGTTTGTCACATGTGTAACATATTTTCCCATGTTACATAGAGACATTAGAGAGTTTTTATCTCTTTCCCGGATGACTCAAAACTTTGAATCAAACACTTGTTATGTTTGGATGTTTTTGTATTAAGTACATTTTATCCGTGTTAGCACAAAAGGCATTGAATGAGCAAGATTAGCTTCAAAATGTGATCATAATTCACTGACTAAACTAACACCACTGTTCAAGATATCTTTCGATATTCCGATAAATCGGCAGATTTCTCGCTTCTCAGTGTCTACTGATAAGATAAATCATCCGATAAATCATTCGATATGACGATAAAACGGTTGATACGTCGATAAACCGGTCGATTTACCCCTTATTTTGACTCGGCCGATAAGTTACTGATAAGCGATATCCCAACATTGACTAGCACACGTCGCCTGATGTGCTGAAGCAATAGCGGTATGAAAATATATGAGTGGACACTAAAATGATACTGTCCCCATCGTGAAAAAAATATTGCAAATGACCATTACAAACATGTAAAAGGGAGTAAAAGCTGGCCAAGTGCTTGATAACTTGAGAGCTGCGGTGGTCTTGACTCTGGTAGATCCCTTGAAGCTGTACTTCTTGCGAGTTGCGACGGCCGCGGCAAAGTCCAATCGCCGTGGCGGGAAACCAAAAGCGGCACCTCCCCTCACCGACACACGGGACCCATCATCTCCCCTCCTCGCCTTGCCCTCTCTCACGGAGATTCGCGGAGGCTGCAGAACCCATTAAAATCTCGCTCTCCTGCCATTCCTCCACCAAGATTTGCTCCCCCCTCAACCCTCCTCCTCCTCCTCCCCAAACCCAATCCCACTCGCCCGCCGCCTCCGCTCCGCCCCGCCTCGCCCGAAACCCTAACCCTAGGCCCGCCATGGCCGGCGAGACGCCGACCGACGCCGCCTTCGAGGACGAGCTCGAGCCGACTCTCACCATCAGCGAGTACATGGACGGCATCGAGGCCGAGGAGCTGGTAAACCCTTTCCCGCCCTCCCTCCCTCTGTTTCCTAGCTCGATCTGGCGGCGGCACCTCACCCGGTCTCCTTGTTGTTTGGAACAAACCCTAGGAGGCGGATTTGGTGCTGGGCGGCGACGACGGCGACGAGTGCACCTACGGCGCGGGATACCTCAAGCGCCAGGCCGTCTTCTCCTGCCTCACCTGCGTGCCCGACGGCAAAGCCGGGGTATGCACCGCCTGCTGCCTCGCCTGCCACGACGGCCACGAGGTGGGTCATCCCCTCTCCATCTTTTTTTTCTTTTGGGTGCCGTTCTCTTAATTAGAGATTGCCTGAGGTTTAGTTCTAGTATGTGGCTGGATTGCTGGTCTTCATTCATAGGGGGCAGTGGACGAAATGGTTGGGACTCAATTTGAGGGGGAAAATATAGATCCAGATTTGTTTATGATTTATTGTTCTCTCTCACCAGCCATGTGTGCTTGTGCTTACGTTTTGCTTGAGCCGTAGTGTTTCCGCCGTGTTGAGGCGTGTCAAGCTGTGGAGATGCAATATTCGGTCTTGTATTAGCAGTTGCCAAATTGTATGTGAGCATGGGCGCCCAGGTTTTAGTTCTAGTATGTAGCTGGATTATTAGTGTTCATGGGGTCTGAGAAAGGGAACGGTGGACTAAATTTGGGAGAAATGTGATCCAGATTCTTTCTAGTATTTTTTGCCCTTATGATGTTTTGTGGATGAATGCCATTTTTTTTTCATGGTGATCCTTAAGCAGCAGCAATATTTTAACGTATTTTAGTAATGTGCTGAGCTGTGACTTGCTGTTCTCTAACTGTTCATGTTTTTTTTGACAGTTCGACTGTTCATGGTTTATTGTGTCTTTTTGGCAGTCATGCGTGCTTGTGGTTACGTTATGCCTGAACCGAAGTGTTTCTGCTGTGTTGCAGCGAGTCAAAACTGTGAAGATGCACTATTGGGTCTTGTATTAGCAGTTACCAAAATATCCGTGATCATCTCCTTTATTAAGTATCTGTTAGACATTTCCCATTATTAGATATAGTTTGGTCATGCTAAGTAAGGTAAGTCATCCAATGTCAATATTTAACTTGATTGAAAAAATAACTCCGTTATGCTTGTAGATCATTTCCAGTGGTTCATGGTAGTGAGGGATACTTTTTCTGATCAGCCGGGTTTTCTCATTTGCATGCAAAGAATTTAAGAATCGTACCATTAGGCTTAATCAGTTACTATGTTCTGCAATCTTTTCTCTACAATTGTGCAGACAACTAAGGCCTGAATTTGCTCTTGTTTTTTCCCCAAAGGTTGTTGAACTTTGGACAAAGCGAAACTTTCGTTGTGACTGTGGCAACTCAAAGTTTGGAGGCCACCTCTGCAGACTGAACCCTGAGAAAGATCCTGAGAACCCGGCAAATTCTTATAATCAAAATTTCAAGGGTTCGTATTGCACGTGCAGTAGGCCTTATCCTGATCCAGAGGCCAAGGAGCAAGTTGAAATGATACAGTGCTGTATTTGTGAGGATTGGTTTCATGAGGATCATATTGGTCTTGACTCTGCAGAAAAGGTTTTCTTCTTTCCATGTTGTTTAATTGGATGATATGTGTAGCTGCTTCATGTGCTCTGATTCTTGTAAGTTGTATGATTTGCACGACATGTCTTTAACTGTGCGTAGTACTGCTCTGAGACATTCGTTTGCCTCTGTTTACCACAATTTTGCTGCTAGATTTATTCTTTAGATGCTTAGAAACATAGCATCAGCACCTTCCTTACTGGGTGAAAGTTGAAAACAAGTACATTGTATCACTACTGCTTTTGAGTTTTCAGTGGTGCATTGCTTGTCCATTTTCCTCCCTAGGAGGATTTCCCATGTCATTGTTATGTTAACCTGCAACTGAGCATTTCCTCTTGATCAGTCCTGTAACTAAGCCTACATATTGATATAGTGCATATTTTACTTCTAAGCTTTAGCAGGTCTTGCAAACTTCATACTTGTTTGTGCTTTGTTTTTTTAGTATTACACAATTTCATATATTCATCAGTACTTACTGAACATAGTTTGTGCTTAATGGCTTCCTTGCTTTGCAGATACCATGCGATGAGGAAGGGGAGCCGCTCTTTGAGGACTTCGTATGCCATAAATGCTCGCCTGCTTGTTCTTTCTTGAAATTATACCCCACTACAATTTGGGCTTCTAGTAAGCAGACTTCTGCATCACCATCAAAAGCTGTTGCTGCCGATACAAATGGCGTGGAAGGAGGCTGTTCAGGTCATGCTGACACTGATAAGAATGAAAATGGTGCATCACCATCAAAAGCTATTGTGGCTGATACAAATGGAGTGGAAGGAGGCTGTTCAGGTCATACTGACACTGAGAAGAATGAAAATGGTGCTCTTGTAGACCACCAAACTGTTGAAAAGACCTCTGTCAAATACAACTGTACAAATGACATTGCAGCTTCAGAGAAGTCCAACTTGGGTGACAGTTTAGCTGGCAACTGTAAGCTAGGAATGGATATAAATACAACGTCAGCTGATTCAGAGAAAACTGTGCCCTTTTTCTTGTCAAGAGGGTGGAGAGAGACTCTATGTAGCTGTGGAACATGCACCAACTTCTATGCACAAATGGGCATTGCACATCTTACCGATAAGGAGGACTCCATCGAGGAATATGAGAAGATAGGTAAGCAGAAAAGGCAGAAGAAGTTGGAGCAGCAGGAAGGAGCTGAAGCTAACTTTATCAATTCACTTAACCATGTCCAGAAGATCGAGATTCTGAGTGGCATCAATGACATGAAAAATGAGTTCCAGTCCTTTATGGTAAAACTCTCTGCTTATTTGACTGTTAGTCATTTTGTCGCAAGTTATCAATAATTTCTACATGCTGTGATCCCTGGAGGTTGTGTGCCTCCATGTCGTGTTGTTTATATTAAATCAACAATCATCCTAGTACAGAGATAGGAATCAAGGTCCTCATTGAGAAGTCCATCAGGACGTCTAAATTCTTAGCAAGTATGATAATAGCAAAACTTTATATTAGTCAAAATTGGCTTACTCTTTCTGATTGTTAAACTAGTTTTCATCGATTGCAGCATGATCAAGTTCCAGGTTAGTTAAAATTTTGGTGCTGCAACAAATACAAACCTAATAAACAATCTGGCAGCAATATTGACCCCTAATAACATGGATTCATTATTAATCCCTGATCATTTGGCCGAATTCCAATTTCTATTGTGAGTTCAGTCTGAGTTGCGCGAGTTCTCATATAGCTCCAGGCTAAACTTCAAAGATCTGTTCCTTGTTTCAAAGAGAGGAACACAGTATAATTCGCATTTAATTTGATTGTGAGAGGTGAGTTGAAGGCTAAGCAGGGGTACCCTGGAACATGCATGGTAGTTGAAGCTGTAAAACGAACTGTTTTTCTTCGGAAAATATACATCATGCACATATTTATTCAAATAAAAGAATCATGCCACGCTGCAGTACCTTATCTACTACTCCACCCGTACCAAAACATAAGATGTTTTAGTTAATCAATACGAACTACATATGGGATGAAATGAGTGAATCTACACACTAATATGCGTGTAGGCACATTCGTACCTGAAAAATGCTATATCTTATATTTTGATAAGGTGGTAGATGGTATCGCTTTGATCAGTAACAGGGCAATTAATTGGACTACTTTGTTTTGGAGCAGTTAGATACTTCCTGCATAGCAGATATAAGAGAATGGGCCATAGGGTCACGGGTCACCTAATAGTAACCTCACTTGGATACTTTGGGTCATCTTTGACAAATAAAAATCTCACCATGAGTTCGTGCTGAAGGTCCTTTGGGTTACGGAGGAGCCTTGTCCTTGAACTGGATCCACCCCTGCGGGCATACAACCTGTTCTCTACAATTCGTTTGCAGTCGCAAATCGGCTTGCTTGTTTCACCAGTATGCTACTGTGTATCTAGCTGAAATTTCTTGTGACCTTTTCAGTTATATACAGATAAATTTATTTGACTTTCTATTTTGCTGGTATTTGTTTTTAAAAAAGAGTGATCTATTTCATTGTTCAAATCTCTATGTGTCACTCAATGGCAAACTTAGTTGTTTTTTTATCTTCACAGGCTGTATAGTCTATGCATGCACATGATTCATTCTTTTTCATATACCTAATCTGTCTCTTATCCTTTTCTTTGATACTTTGAGCAGGAATCCCGTGATCCGTCTAAACCAGTCACATCTGACGAGGTACAATCTATATTTAAGAACCTTGCTAGGAAGAAACAGAGGTTATCCTGAAGCTTAACTGCTTCAGATATTGCTTGAGCCAAATGTCCGGCTGCAGCATAATCTAGTCCTATGCTGGTACACCAGTCTCTGAAGCTGTGGCTACCATCGCCTTTTATCTACCGTAAGCTGGACAGTTATCTGTCTACCGGTCTGTGTAGTTCACTGTTAACTTAAGCTGTGGCTACCACTGCTTTTTTATCTGCTTTAACTCTAGTTTCATTGTAATGCTAAATGCCTAAATGTTTCAGAGACAGTTAAACTACTGGTGATTGAACTGTGAGTTGTTCCCTTGAATTAAAACTTTGTTATGTGGTATTCGACATTGACAAAAACTGAGTTTCCAGTGTACTGCTCTTGTATTCCCGTCTAGTGAATTTTGCTGCTGAGATAGTGAAAGTCCTTTTCAGAACTTGTAAGGTATGCTTCTGTTGAGCAATATTCGCCAAAGTGATGATTGCTTACTTTAGCCGTTGAAGTATGGTAGTTCCCTACACGAGGCATCTGAGGAGAGCTGTTCTGCAGTTCATCCTAGATAATGACTTGGAGACTTGCAGGCTGGAAAGCAAATTTATCAACTAAGGCAGGTAGGTAAGCTATGTGGTGTTTATACCATTTAGCATGTAATCCACTTTATTACTCGGAGTTTGTATGATTATTACAATCAGAATGTGCAGCTGCATCCGGAACACCAAGAGTTACCTTTTCTGGATGAATGTAGAGGCTGGGATTAATATAATTCCCTTTTCTAAAAAAGAAAAAAAACCTTTTCTGGACGGAGGGAGTACATCATGGCACAAGTTAGAGCATCTCCCTTTCGCAAAAAAGTAGGTTAGAGCCTCTCCGCTCGTGGCATTCAAACCCGTTTGGCAGCAGTGACGGGTGGATGGAATTGGGCCCGTGTGGTGTGCCGTGGGCTATTGGGGGCGTCGCTCACCACTTGGGCTACCACCTACCAATAGTCCCTCCTAGTAAATTTTTTTTTGCAGTTTGAAACGAATAAGGACATAAACTCGGACATAATTTAAGTTCAAGGCTACAAATTCAAATTCAAGTCACGAGTTCAAAGTCTTGGGCCATAAAAAACTTCGCGAAGTCCGGCCATGAGCAATCAAACAAACGTCACCTCGACCATGCGCAATAAAACATTGTTGTTGGTGTCGCCCTGGTCGCCCTAGTTGTTTTGTCACCGGTGTTCGTCATGGGTGTCGCCGTGTTAAGCCCGGTTCCTTCAAGGTGGCGTGTCATGGTACATGTTATTTGCCAGCAGGTCGAACGTCGGCGATCAAGATTAAGAAATCTTTGGCTTTTTTCGCAACGTCTTTCTTGAGCTCGAGCTTGATGCCGGTCTTCTCCAGCAAGGCCACCCACCTTGTATCATTCTTGACTGGCCTCAAGCTGGAGTAGGAGGAGATATCGGCGAGGACCTTGTCGATGGATGACTGGACCCTCTCCGTCCCTCCGAGTTGGGTGCGTCGAAGTTGAGGTTGGCACGACCTCCTTGGTCGTCCAACATATGCCCCAGTTCTCGTTCCTCTTCTTCTTCTTCCTGGTGCCACCCTCAGTGATCATCCCCTTCTCGCCTTCTTCATCATCATCGTCATTGTACTCTCCCTCCTCGCCATCGTACTCCCCCTCCTCGCCGATTGACACCTCCTCTTCATCTTCGTATCCCGCCATGGGTGCGCTATCGTCGATTATGGTATGCATGATGTTGACCCTGGGCAATCCCTTTGACGGCATTCCAATCCAAATGAACTCTCTGCACACAGTTTAAGCACGCGGTTGTTAGCTGTTACCGTCGACATATACGTACCACCTTGAAATAATCTGCACTCCGTGCAAGCTATACTCTGTCGACAACGACGACTGAGGCGTCCAGTCGTACAGTCAGTATAGGTCTGCCCGTAGAACTGTCCAACAGACGTATCGCCAACAAACTGAACCAAACTAAACGAAGAAAACCCATCAGTCCAAAGACAAAAACATGGCTGCAGGAAGCAGAAATTAATAACGAGCTGTTGATGGGGATTAGGTGGAGGACATCTCCGATTAGTTAGCAGATGCGTGCAGCCTTTCGTCAGTAGCTGCCTGCAGCGACAGCATGACTGTTTTTCTTCGATAAATGTACTTTTTTACATGAGCATGCCTGCAGACTAGTCAGTAGCTGCCGGTTCTTCGACGTTTGGTCTTTCAGACGTTGCTGAACATGCCTTGATCGGCAGCGAAGTTCGGAGATATAGCATGGCATCCATGTAATATACTGTATCTACAGATTGCTTGTGCCTATATTTGTGCTATTTTGTAGTAATATTTGAAAAAACATTTTGACTCCCCTGATAGTCCATTTCTCCACATAATTCAGAAAAAATATTATACATTATGCTTAAAAGGTACTGAATCAATTATGTTTTGTATTCAAAATTTAAATTTAAACTATTTTTTTAGCATAAATCAATAATCCATAATAAATTAGTTAAATCTATATCGGGTTTATCTCATCGTGCGGCAATCGAGATTGTTGTTATTGTAAAATATGGAAAATCATCGTGCCAAGACCCCAATGGGAAAGCACACTGAAGCAGAAGCAGAACCATTCGCCAACGAGTCAATGACGAGGACCATAAATCAGGAGAGTCATAACTACAACCATCGACGAATACGAAACCGACTGGTTATTAGGAGATTTGTTGGACACGAAACTCCACGCGCTCTCCATAGCTACTAGACGCACCACGATAGTAGGGAAAAGGACGGGAGTACCTTATTCTTTACTTAAGCATGCTATTGCCGCCTTGCCTCACCGTCCCCGAGAAGTACGAGAGCTTCAAAAAATATGAATGTAAATCCTCCGCTGACAAAGAAACCGTGGTCCGCCGGACCTCCAAGGCTCCTAGGACCACTGGTGTCATCGGCGAGGGAAAGAAAAAACTAGGGGGCTCTTATTTAAAGGATTTTCAAGGGAATTGCATAGAAATTCCACACGCATGATTTTTTCCCCTATGGAGTCCATTTGATTCAATGGATTGAATCCTCTAAAACTGCTATGGATTCCTTTCGTACACTACATTCTTATAGGATTTTCAACAAGATGTGAGACCTCTATCTCTATACAAATTTCATGCGGGTTTCCTACGGTGCAACCAAACAACACCTGCTATCGATTTCTGCATTTTTTGTTCATGTAAGATTTCAAGTGTCGTGACATTATTGCTGCAATATTCTTATTCTTGTGCTTTTCTAATGCTGAGAATCAAAGAGGACCTAGATCACCTCCTCTACCTAGTGGGCATGATCACTTAAAGCCTCTTTAATTCTTAGAGTATTAAAAACTATTTGGAATTTGGAAAAGCGCGCACGCAAGATTAGGGTCATATTCAGTTGAATCTTATATGATTTAGAGCTTACGATAATTTTCGTCAAATAGTGTTTGAATCACAGGAAAATAGAAAATGTAACATGAGGTTTGAGTGAATGGAAATTTTGATGCAAAACATAGTACAATTCAATCCTATGAAAAATTCTTAAGGATTAATACTACGAATCAAAACGAGGACACACACATAGAAAGATCCGTAAGGATTAAATTCTTCAGAGTTCCTGTGTGATTTCTTCGAATCCAAGCCCCTAGGGCTTGTTTGTCACCCATCATTTCAAACCGGAATTATTAAATTTATTTGTGATTCCGTACCCAACTTGTTTGGATGTAATATGATTGGACATGTCTTTTCATTTACAATTTCAGCAAATATCTACTACATCCTTAACCTTGTCTTTTCACTTTTCAACTGAAATGAAAAGTTTTAGCCAATTGAAATGAAATGATGGTGCCAGAGGAGAGCTTGCAGATTAGATACCTTGTACAGCATATATTGGTTTCTCACCCTGCCGCCCATTTTGTCCATGGGTCGACCATCTTATCCGACATGCATGTACTATCGCACGTTGGTGTCGGTCGTCCGATCGGTTGGCCTGTACTGATCATATGGCTGAGCATCACAACGTACAGTAGTTCTAGGAGCACGCTACGAGTGGAGACAGCCCGATATTTATCCTATGATAGGAGGTGCACGGGCCAGCTGTACTGGCGTGTGCGGCTAGTTGGGAGGCATGGCTCCACGTCCCCTACCCACGATCACGAGGCCGTACGTGTCATTTGGTAACCCGTACACAGAGAAATGCCTACTCCGTGCGGCAAACTTAGGCTCTAGCGGCGCTGTTTGATCGGTGCCCAACTAGCTCAACATCGGCGTTATACGTTTCAAGAAAAAAAAACATCGGCGTTACAAAAAGAACATCGGAAGATCTATATGACATGTGGGACTTCTTTGTCTGTGAGATTAACAAATTATTCAACTTACAAGAGGCCACTATTTGATGTTGTCAGTTTGAGGAATTCAAATTTCAGCCTGTCCTCATCTACAAAATCGAGCAGTATTTGATGATGTTTAGAGTGCCAGTTTCAGGCTTCAATTCAGTTTTCATAAAGCAGACATTCAAATATTTATTTCGTAAGTACTTTTTTATTCTCCTTTTTGCAAATCACGGCTGCCAGCGACCGACCAAACCAAAAGCAAAGCGAATGCAAAAAGGTGCCTGCTGTTTAGGGGCCACGCACCGAACCACACAGACACCGCACCACACCAGGGCCCACCCACCGAGCCCGCACACCACGCACCAACCCAAAAGCCCATGGCGCTTTGCCCTTCGCTCTCGTCGCCGTTATATAACGCCCCGCGCCTCCGCTGCTGAGCAACAAGCTAGCTGCTCTACTCCACCTCCTCGACTGGTCGGCGAGAGAGCGAGCGCCATGGGCAATTGCCTCGCGTCTAAGCACCAGGAGCCGCGGCGGCGACGCGGCGAGAGGGTGGTCCCGGAGGAGCGGGAGGAGGTCACCACGAGGAGTATTGGTGAGGTGTTGCTGAACGAGGTGGGGGAGGTGCCGGCGACGGCGGCGGGGAAGAAGGTAAAGGTGGTGCTTACCAGGGCGGAGCTGGAGTGGCTCATGGCGCAGCTCAAGAGCGGCGAGCAGCGCCTCGAGGACGTGCTCCGCCAGATGGGCACCGCCTGCGCCGACGACGACACTAGCAAGCCGACGCGCGCCGACGGGTGGCGCCCAAGGCTCGAGTGCATCCTCGAGGGCCCCGAGGCCACATAGCCGTCCATCAACCGGCGATCTCCTCCCTTGGGCCGGCGAGTATCGAGGCATGCATGCTTAACATTCAAGCCAGTCAAACATCTTCTAAGTAAAGCACATGCTGTTTGTAATCGAGCGTAACCCCGCGAGATACTCCTAGATTATTTTCGAGTTAGTTCACGTCCGGCCGTCCGGGAAAAGCTGGTGGTGGACGTGATGTTTACGGCTCACCGGCCTTTTCAACCACGGGCGCGGGCATGACGCCTGTTTCCCGGGTCGCTGCTCTGACTAGTACTATAATAATCGCTTTCGGTATGTAGAAAAAAGAAGACCCCGGCCGGCTGCTACACTAGCTTGGATTCGATCGGTTAAGATGCACAGAGACGAAAATATTCCAACTTGTCGTTCTCCTGCGCAGAAGAGGATTGCAAGGCCCGCACACAAACCAATTCTGACACGGAATTCCGGCCACTCTTTTTCTCTTAATTTGCAGCCTCCCCAGTACGAAGTACAGTATATATATACCAGTCCCTCTCCGTTGAACCTACGTCCCGGCTACGTACATGTGACGGATCGATCCATGAGTCACACTGAAAGTATAAACGCCAATTCCGTGCATGCATGACCTGTCATTTATATCAAGTACGTAGTATGTTCACGTTTCTTCGTTCCCGTTAATTTTTCGTCTCACTTGATGTATGCTTTTTTTTCCTCCGCACAATTCTTCAACATATGAACTTGGCTCATTGACCTAGCAACCGACAGCATAATGTTTACCGTTCGGGGTTTATAGTACGATAGGAAATGGGGGAGCCATGGCCCCAACGCGCCCTCCTGGCTCCGTCCTAATCCTTGCTTTGACATATACTCTCTCCCTTAATAAAACTAGGGGACGGACGGCCAGGGTTTGGGGGTGACGTGGAGGGCTGGAGAGGGCAGGGATTCTTCCCCTTTTATATATAGTAGAATAATGACTCAACTTTGTTCAAATTTACATTATCTAGACATGTTTCATGTGTACATACATATGCAGAGTCGTATTAAGTTGAGACATCTTTTTGTGGACGGAGGGTGTATGATTCTTCATAATATATGTATAGATTGAGTTGCAAGAGGCTAGTGTTTTGCCTTCCTTTCCGTAACATAATTATGTATATGATTTTTAGCTTGCTTCCTTCATTCAAACTTTGAAAACGAGTAATTTCGCTCAATCAAATTTTATGAGCTAACTAGGAGCACTGGTGTTGGCGGTCGTTTTTGATCGACCACCGGCTTAATTACAGTGAGATCTAAAGGAGGATGGAGCTCTGAATGAACGATACGAGGTGAACCCAAGCTCAAGAGAAAGCAGGTATGGAACATCACTTGGATATGACGAAGCAAGGGAAAACATAGAGATTCTAAAAGCCGGGTCACCCAGTGCCAGTCGTCAGTCGACACGATCTAGTACTGAAGATCCAGCACGTGGTGGTTGTCATGAGGAAATTCACCATTTCGTGAGACGTGAGTAGCTTCATCTTTGGACTCACTCTATTTTTATTTACCTTGTGTTCTCCATTCAGTCAAAGCCGAACGATAGACTTTCTAAAGTTTGGTAAATATTAAGTTCATACTATTAGGTCATCATAAAACGTATTTCATGTCATATGTATTTTTAAAACGTAAATATTAAAGTATATGTTGATGTTTTTTAAGACGGTCTCCTCGGGTGTTGTTGATGGGGCGTATTTTAAGCCGGTTGTCGGACTTTTGGCTGGAGGAGGGTGGCTACTTTCAGAGAATGGTACGTCGTGCTCAACGACGGAGCTGTAACCATTTTGCGTTATCCTCTAGAGGCCCGTGCGCCCCCATGTGCAGCCATCGGTTTAGGTAAAGACCCATTCGTCTTTTGCATCCACCGTATTGCTAGTGCCCTCTCTTTCACTATACTGAACGGGGATGAACGTTGAATCGTTTCATTTGGAGCACTTTTAGTTCCAGCTTTACGGCGTAACGATGTGCTTTTCATGCTAGCTAGTTTAGTTTTTTTCTGATGCTTGAGAGGGACGCACGATTCATGAAAAAAAAGGCCTATCAAATATCGTTTGCGGGCTCCAATTTGTATTGTACTCTATAGAACCTAAGATGCTATAGCTTTTGCGGAGATTTCCAATTCCAAGTTAGATCGAGCTTGTGATGTTAGAGCATCTCCACCGGCGCGCCCAACTCCGCGCTCAATAGACGTTTTGGGTGCGCCGGCACGAAAAAACCCCCACCGGCGCGTCCAATACGAAAAAAAGTTGCCGGCACGTCCCAATAGAACGTCCGGCAAACCAGCTTCACGCCCAGATTCTAGGGACGCAACCAGGCGCGCCGGCAACCGCGGCGACACGCGCCTCGTCCAAACCCGACGTTCGGGCCCGACGCGTCAGTGATAGGGGACGCTCGATATCACTTTCCCCTCCGGCCATTTTCATTCTCCCGCCATTTGTCTCCCCTCGCCCTCCTCTTTCCCGCCTCTCCCAGCAATCTACGTCTATCGGCGATGTCGCCGAGCAAACGGAACCGCGCGCGGCGCCGGGCGCGCTGGAGGAGGGAGGCGAGGTGCTGCTCGCAGGGGCGCCGCTCGCGGTGGTGGTGCTAGCGGTTACGTCGCCCCGCGCAAATCTCGCGCACGGCCGCCGGATATGTCTGATGCAGCCAGGGATGCCGAGCGGGCGCGTCGTCAAGCGGCGACCGACGACAGGCGAGGGCGCCGCATCGTTGCGTCGGCTCGGCAGAAGGATCTTGATCGGATCCGGCTGGAGATGGCGTACTCCGGAGGCGCAAGTCAGGGAAGCACCACCACCGGTGCCGCATCGCCGTCGGACGCAGCGTACTTCGATGTCGCCGCCACTCCGCCATCCCGTGTTCGGAGCTCGACCTTCTTTGACAGTGGCAGCCGCTCCGACTCGCCGACCATCGGCGTCCCCATCGATCTCAACCATGTTGCAGCCGACTCGCCCGTGCTGCAGAGAGGCCGGCGTCGTCATCGCGACGATGTTACCGGCCGGCAATGCCTCTTTCGCGAGGACGGCACCGGCGCTGACGGCGACGACACCCACATGTTCGACCAAATGTCAAACGACGGATGTTCGACCAAATGCCAAACACCCACATGTTCGACCAAATGTGGACGGCGACGACATCGCTGCGGCCTGGCTGGGAAGACGTCGAGATGCAGGAGGAGTCGCTCCTCGAGCCGGTCTTGACGATCGACTGATTTACTTCATCGACGTTTTGTAATATTTTCGCCGGACCTGGCGATACTTTTGGGTGTGATCGCTGAACCTGGCGATGCTTTTGGGTGTGATCGCCGAACCTGGCGATGTATTTGGGTGTGATCGTCGATCCCTGACGACGTTTTTTGGGTGTGCAAACCAAGGCTATTCGAATTTAAATTTATGGGGTGTCTATTGGGAGCGTCTATTGGGAGCGACCGGTGGGGCGCGCCGCTCCCAATAGGCGGCAACTGCTGCCGGCACGCCAAAAAGAGCCTGTTCGGCAACTTTGCCGGACGCTCTATTGGCGCGCCGATGGAGATGCTCTTACTGCAACGGCCAGTCGATCGGCCACTCGAGCTCCAATTCTAGTGTGGGTGGCTAGCTAGCTAGCTAACTGGCTAGTGTGGGGGAAATTATATTCGGCTCACAGGTTTAGATAAATCCTTGGAAGGTAATTCCAAATTGGATATGTACCAAAATAAAATATTACTTGCTTCTTAGTACCATCTAAAGGGACGACAATATTTTGTTTAGTTCTACCAATTGCTCTTGAATCTTCTTGACACACTTATCTTTCAAAGCTTCTGAATTAAACTGGGTCTTCCACTTTAAACTCGTGTCTTGCTTTACTCACACACCCTTATCTTTCAAAGCTTCTGAATTAAACCGGGTTTCCCACTTTAAATCCATGTCTTGCCTTATTCAATTTTCATTGCGTGTTAACCTTTATCTAGCACTAATGCTTCATTTTATACTATGTTGCATTTTCCAAATGGTTTTACTAGTTATAAGTGGTTTGAGAATTACCTAATCCCAATGGCCTACTTAGTAGATTTATGACGTGTTTCGTGATAGCCTGGGAGTTCCACATGTGTTTCAATTGTGTGCAACTGATCGAGATTTAGTTAATTCTTAGTCGATTCCATAACCGCTGGATTTGGGTCATGATTGTGCTAGATTGAGAGTTGCACATGAGACACAATTATGTACAACTAACTGAGATTAAGTTAAATATAAGTCAACTCAGCATAAGGCAATCTGTTTTTTCAGAACAAGCTATATACATGTCCAGCAGTTGACTATTCATCGTCTAGAGAAGATATCTCTCCTTCGTAAACTGATATGCTTGTTGTTTAGGCAAAGAAAATATTTCTCCTTCATAGTGAATTTAACAACTTCTCAACAAATATTTTGGACGTTCACTGCTTATTCACATCAATTAGGTAGAAGAAATGAAATTTTGCATGTGGTCGATGAAAGATAAACTGATGGTCATGCACCTAATGGAAGTATATAAAAATGCAATATAATTCATCAAAAGATTAAAATGATAGCATTAGTGTTTACAGAAACACTATACTGCAAACAGAGAGTAACCATGACAGAAGAGACGCAAATTAGTACGAAAAACTCAAGTTCGTATAAAGCACAATGCGCTACCATTTTGAGATTTCCTGATATATCGTATGTTAGGATGTCTCCTTTAGTTGTAGCATATGGTCAAGAGGCATGTCTCGCGTGGAGGTGGTTTTTGGCAGTGAGATTCTCATCTACCCTTGTAACGGAAATCCGAAGGTGTTCCATGTAGCAAATCTGAAGTGGCCTGGTCAACCGCAACGTGCTTCCGCTCCACGCTTCTGTTCTTTTAATTACCGAAATCTATGCCTCGGTCTAATTAAACAAAATCCCCATTAAACAATATGGTAACCGGACCAGTTCATAGTAGTATCATACTCCTTGGGAGTGCATAGGCCGATCAATAACAGTCTAAGCAAAGCATGTGTTTCCAGTTGGTTGAATCATGACCAGCGCATGCCGTTGGTTGACTACCGTTGTTTACTGTACTCTTCACTGAATCACTGGTCAGTATTCTTTGCGCATGGTGGCCTCCGGTGGTGAAGATTTATGCAATGCCTTACCGTAGAAAATCGCCAAGTAGATTTGCATCATATAATTGAACGTTTGCAACAACGGCAAAAACGATACACAAACATGAACACAACAGTTGCAACGGACGACCAAAATTATCACATCATGTCGCATATGTGTACGTCAGGAAATAGACAAATGAGTTTGTAACACATCGAGCAGCATAAGCAAGCACTAGAAAAATGAGCTTGTAACACATGGTTGAATTTGTAAACCGGGTCCAATAAAAATATTTTTCCGTCTTTGTTGTCGTGTGAGTCAGGTTGCGATGAGCGGTTGTTGCTGTAGTGCAGCATGTCGGTGGAGCCGGTGGATGACAGAAGGAGCGGACGGACATGTAGTGGTACAGAAAAAGAGAACATGACCAAGACAAAGAAAACATACTGTCAATAAACATGATCAGCTTGGCGAAATAAAATCATATACTCCCTCCGATCCATATTAGTGGACATAGCTTTGTCTAAATTCATATGTATCTAGTTAAGTATTTAGACTAGATACATGTGTATCTAGACAAAGTTGTGCCCACTAATATGGATCGGAGGGAGTACCTAATTTTTCAGGAGCTTTTTTTTCTACGTGCAACTTTTCACGAACTGTTAGAAGGTAAAGTTAACTTCTTGGTCTTGGCATGTCGGCGCACACTTCTCCTAATAATGTTTGCAAGCAATAAGCAAAACTCCAAGTGCATATGGAGGGAAACTAAAATGGTTATGAATACATAAAAGAAGAGGTAATTTTGATGTCATTAGATGATTATACCGTGATTTTTGGAGATAACAATAGCATGTATCGCAAACGTCTGCACAATTCAAAAACCATTTTCATAGATGGCATTGTATTGACGAGGGATTTAAACTAGATCATGTATCTGAATGCACCGATAAAGTCAAAATACCAAGTTGCTGAACTATTTTCTAAGTAGTTATCACGTGAAAATTTTGGTACCAACAGACACTTACAACTTTAAAAATCATTATGTGCAAACTTTAAAAGATGAATGAAGACATGTGATACGTCCAAAAGGTATCTACTTTTCCGAACATTTTTCCTTTAACTTGTGTGTTTTGAATGCAACTAACAAGGACTAACGCTGTTTTCAGCAGAATTGCCCTGGTGTCTTATTTTTGTGCAGGAAGTCATGTTTCGGGAAAATTCACGAAAATAATACGGAAGTCCCTATTTTTCCAGAAGATCCACGGAGACGGAAGACAAAGCGGAGACGACGCACAGGGGCTCCACACACCCTCGGCACGACAGAAGGTGGGCCCGTGCCGTGGCCGTGTGTGGGCGCCTCGCGTGGCCACCGACGCTCCCCCTCGGACTACTTAAAGCATCTGACCTAAAAACGTCAAGGGGATTGACGCTTTTTCCAGAAAACCTCCAGAGCTCCGCCGCCACCGAAAACCCTAGAAACTCCGTTCTGTCACCCTGCCGGGACGGGGAATTGGAGGAGATCATCGCCATCATCATCACCGACGCCTTTCCATAAACCATCCATGACTCCCCCATCCATGTGTGAGTAATTCCCCGCTGTAGGCTGAAGGGGAAGGTAGGGACACTAGTACAGAACGACACATCGGATACCTCTATATGGAAACGGCAGGCGTTAGGCGACGGAGAATCGCGCTTTCCACGCGGCCGGTGCGTACAAACCTGACCTGGGCCGCGGCTGGCCCGTCAACATAGGTAACGGAGAAAGTATAAACTCCGTTACCCATATTATTGGCAACGGTTCCCAATGCGCCTCCGTTTCCGATATGTGGTTCTACGGTAACGGTCATTTCGATATGTCCGTTTCCAATGTGGTCGCGTTCAAGCTTCTTGGAATTCGAAGTGAGGCGAGTAAATGCCATGGCGTAGTGGCACCGCCCACTACTCCTTAAAAACCCCAATCCTTACTAGCTCCAGATGCCACAGAATCTGCTCTCTCTCTCTCTCTCTCTCTCTCTCTCTCTCTCTCGCTCGCTCGCTCGCTCCCTCCTACTGATTAGCGAAGATGCCTCGCAGCAACGACACACAGGAGCACACTGAGTCACCGCGGGACAGTCCCCCCGTCAGCGGCGAGTCCGTTGAAGGACCGACGCCGGAGTCGAGCGACGACGAATACGCCAACTTCCATGATCCCACCTTGATACTGGGCCCACCGAAGGTTGATTCTGATGAGGAGTCAACCGAAGAGGAGAAGGAGGAGGAGGAGAAGGACGAGAGGAGGCGCCGGTCCGAAGAAGGGAATCCCGACAACGGAGAAGAAAGCCGCCGCCACCGCCTCCGATATGCTGCCGCCACCGCCGCCACCACCTCCAATGGCCCCCAACAAGCGAGGCCGTGAGAAGGAGGAGGAGGACGAGGCGGAGGCGCCGGTCCCGAAGAAGGGAACCCCGGCGACGGAGAAGGAGGAGGATTGCGCGGAAGCAGGGCACAAGAAAAATAAGAAGTGGCTAGTAGTAGTTCTATAAGTTCTCCATCTGTAATTTACTTTATTATTATTAATACGTACTGCGTATGTAATGTAGTACTCACTAATATTAATTTAAATATCCTATAAGTGGTTTTCTCCATATAGTAGAGATTAGGAAAATATTATTCCAGAGAGTAGTAGAAATTCCACAGAGTGGGCGCGTAGGTTCCACACCTCAGTGGAAGAAACACAAAGGAAACGGTCCTTTTAAAGAACCGTTTCCTATGTTTTACCATATATATGGGCGTACAGAGCAAAACCTAACACTCACTCGTTTCCTCACTCTGTCCCAGTATGCTAGATCTGTTCATGGCGGCGGCTCCTGGCGTTGCGACCATCGCCGGCGCCGTGGCGACGCCGTCTCCGCCCAGACGACGGCTATCACGGCGAGGTCTTCGTCATCACCCCCGACACGGCGAGGTCTTCGCCATCACCCCCGACACGGCGAGGTCTTCGCCATCGCCCCCGACACGCCGAGGTCTTTGCCATGTCCCCCGACACGGCGAGGTCTTTGCCATCTCGCCCGACACGGCGAGGTCGTCGCTCTGTCCGCTTCCTCTGCCTCCAACACTTCCGGATCTGCTAGATCGATCCAACGATGACGTGAAGAAGGTATCATATCGACTCTTTGATGTAGCTAACTTGCCCATTGTGCACATGATCTAGAGCAACTAGTTGTAGTTTAGCTAACTTGTTGATAGTAGTTCAGTTCACATCCGGTAGTTCTATCTAGATAATTTCTTGATGTAGTTAACTTGCCTATTATGCACTTGCAACTAGTTGTAGTTTAGCTAACTTGTTGATAGTAGTTCAGTTCACATTCGGTAGTTCTACCTAGATAATTTCTTGATGTAGTTAACTTGCCTATTGTGCACTTGCAACTAGTTGTAGTTTAGCTAACTTGTTGATAGTAGTTCAGTTCACATCCGGTAGTTCTATCTAGATAATTTCTTGACGTAGTTAACTTGCCTATTGTGCACTTGCAATCGGTTATAGTTTAGCTAACTTGTTGATAGTAGTTCAGTTCACATCCGGTAGTTCTATCTAGATAATTTCTTGATGTAGTTAACTTGCCTATTGTGCATTTGCAACCGGTTGTAGTTTAGCTAACTAGTCCATGTGAAAACAGGAGTCTATTTCGGTGACACTGCATAAAAAAGTCGAAGACACAGAACAAACAATAAACATTACTCAAGACAGTAGTGTTTGTTAACTTTCCCATAATGTCCTCCAATTATATACATAGGTCAGTACACATTAAATTGTTCGTTCTATCTAGTAGTGTCAGAACTAACATAAATCCTTATTTACATTTAGGGATATCATGCTGTTCCCTTTCAAACTCAACCATACATATCCACCGTCGCTATTGTGACGTTTTGGTACACTGCATAAAATACTTTTTTAAGTAAGAGTGTTTTATACAATGTCGCCGAAATGTCACATCGGTGACGTATTAGATTAGATTTCGGTGACACTGCATAAAAAATCCAGAGCCGGTGGTGGTCTCCATGGAAAGGATGATCACTGTCCGGCATCGTTTGATCGGAAATGGTGAGGCTCTTGAAGGAAACATCACATTCAAGTTATGCCTCCAAATCGTTTGATCGGACTGCAAGCACACGGATATAGGCGCTTAAAGGTGTAAACTGTTTTCACATTAAATTATATCTATGTCATGTAGCATCATATTTTGGCTCTTCTCTAACTATCAATCCATGTATTTTTATCCAGAAGCACAAAGCTGATCCGAACAAACTTTAAATGTGCTACTTATAAAGTGGGATCATATCCGTGAACCGTCGTTGCTGTGACGTTATTATATTTCGGCGACACCGTCCAAGATGGAGCAAGCCTCAGTACGAAGATTTTGGCAATTTGGCTTGGTGTAGTTTCTGTTTTTTCAGTTTCTCCGGCTATTTTGTGGATGTGTGTTTAGGGAGCAAGCCTTAGCTGCAGTTTAGGGAGGCATGAGAATGATAGGATTAGCGAAGCATGTGTAACTCATCTTTTGATGCTATGTAATGGTGACAATTGTTATATACGTGATGAACGGTTTTGCTAGCAACTTTGTGCTACTGCTGTGATATTTTGAATGTCAATTGGCAACTGTATTGCTGCTGTAGGCTTATGAAAAAATCTCAATGCAAACGAGTAAAACAGAATCTCCGTTTCTGATGTCCTGATACATCGATAATGGAGACTGGATGGCAACCGTAGCCAAAATCATGCCTCATCGGTGATGGTTTTTCCTGTCCGTTGCCGATGAGAGCTTCACATCAGTGACAGGGTCGGGGACACGGACCCTTTTTCCGTTTTCGAAGGGGTTTTTGGCCCATTTCCGATGTGTCGTTCTGTACTAGTGCATTGGATGAGATCGTTCATGTAATAGATGTAAGATTGTTAGGGCATGGTGGCTAGTATCGATTATGAGTACTTTAAGTCATTGTTACAACTTGTTATGGTTAATGCTTGTCACTTAGGGCCCGAGTGCCATGATTTCAGATATGAACATGTTATTGTACCATGAGAATAATCATTGTTTTGGATCATATCTGAAAGTTGTTTACACATATAATTGTCCGGAACCCGAGACCCCAAAGTGACAGGAATTGGGATAACCGGAGGGGATGGCTGTAATGTGAGGATCACATGTGTTCACGGAGTGTTAATGCTTTGTTATTAAAAGGAGTACCATAATTATCCGTAGTTTCCCTTGAGACCCCGCTGCAAACGGGCTGGTAGGACAGAAAATGTTGTGCAAGTTTCTCATTGCGATCACGTACGACTAAATACGGAACACATGACTATGATTGATATTTACTTGGAGACTATATTATTATTTATCTGCAATTGTTCATGTCTTGACTATTATATGAACTATCTTATCCATGCAGTGCCCGTTCATCCATCCCTATGCCTACAGTATTTTAGTCTTGCGGTCTACTAGAATTATTACTGTTGTCTTTATCTCACTGCTGCTATTATTTCACTACTGCTACTGCTATAAAACTGTTGCTACTGATAAACTTTGTCGAGCAAGTCTATTTCCAGGTGCAGCTGAACCGACAATTCATCTGTCAAGTCTTATAAATATTATTTGGCTCCCCTTGTGTCGAATCAATAAATTTGGGTTTTACTTCCTTCGAAGACTGTTGCGATCCCTGTAAAACTGTTGCTACTGATAAACTTTGTCGAGCAAGTCTATTTCTAGGTGCAGCTGAACTGACAATTTATCTGTCAAGTCTTATAAATATTATTTGGCTCCCCTTGTGTCGAATCAATAAATTTGGGTTTTACTTCCCTCGAAGACTGTTGCGATCCCCTATAATTGTGGGTCATCAACATGTCATAGATAAAATACACGGTTTGAGAGTTCAATCTTTTACAACTTTTGAGTGCAGAAAAATCTTGATGGTGCCATCTTTTTTTTGCATACGTGGAAATTATCAAGGGAGAGAGAGCCACACAAACAAGGCACGCTAAGATTATCTCGGATACGTTAGCTACCTATTTCTGTCCTAAATTTCCGTGAGGCCGCAACTTATACTAATATTTCTGTTGTTCAAATGGCCCTACAGTGGAATGACATCAGCCTTCTTTTATCACTATATTTATCTAGTTAGAATAGAGAATAAAGAAGGGGAGGCTGCCTTCCTTCAATTAAAAGATGATTTTTTATGAAATAAAAGAAAATTATTTTCTCTATTGTACCACATGTCTTCACTTAGCAACACAATTTCTCACTAAAATGTAATTAATTCTAATTAGTGATACATTGTATAACTTATACTCCATCCGTTCACAAAAAATGTCTCAACCTAGTACAAACTTATATGTATCTAGATATTATTTTAATTTAGGTTGAAACATCTGAACGGAAGGAGTATCTTTTATCTCCTTTAAATGATGTAAAATTCTCCTTTAATTTAGGTTGAAACATACTCCCTCCGTATCAAAATATAAAACTTCCTAACAACTTTACACACGTATGTATCTCGACATGTTTTAGTGTAAGATTCACGTCAACCTTATACTAAACATGTCTAAATACATGTGGGTGAAAAGTATGTAGGAAGTTTTATATTTTGATTTTAGTACATGCAGTGCACTTAGAAATCATTTAAAATTATTTTGATTCGAAGAAGCCGCCCAAAACACCCCTCGTAATGGGGACCGAGATCCAGTGCCCCGCTGTCGGCAGGGCACAACTTGCCCTGAGGGCCTAAATCCACCGTCCATCTTCCATCCGACGGTCAAAACAAGTCACAACCAAAAAGGCTAGCATCTTGCTTCTGTTCCTCACGTGCCCAAGGCAAAAGAACAACGTGGGAAAGGAAACAGTCGCAGGTGGCTGTTCCTGGGCAGAGCTCTGCCATGCGAGTTTCGGCGATGGGCACGGATAAACTGCACCGGCAAGCCCATTCTCCCCCCCCCATGCCAACGAGCCTCTCCTCGCCAGCCCGCTTCGTCAGTCTCCTCGGCCGCGTTGTCACGGCAATCTCCGCCCCGCTCCGACGACTACCTCCGCTCCCCCCGCGACTTCCTTCATTGTCCAGCTGTGACCCCTACTCAATCTGGACCTGATCCGAGCGCCGGTGTGCTGCTAGCTGTCGCAAACGAACACACGGCAGGAGACACGGCGCTGTCTGAATTCCAGGCTACTCTCTGCCTTTAGATTCCAGCAGGTAGTTCCTTGTATGTACTGTATATACAGAGTCTGGCTTCTTCCTCGCTGCGAGCTCCATGGCGCCCATGGCCGACCGAGCGAGCCGCCAGAGGTGGGGATGGGAGGCGGATGGAGCAGCAGATTTTCTCCAGTGGATGATGCCGGAGATGATGTAGCCCAACCTCCGGTTCCTACACATGACACGCCAAGTGGACCAATGACAAGAGCACGAGTCAAAGCTCTACACGATAAGGTGAATTCGCTCTTATCTTTGTGTGACCTCGATACTCTATTGAATGGCTTGCTACTTCATTGGAGTTCCGTGATGAACGCCAAGAAGACGAGGAACGAGTTGTCCAAGAGGAGCGAACAAGTGCGGAAGAAGAAGCGGACGATACGGATGAGGAGGCGGATGACAGGCTCGCCGGCCTCCCAGTCGGCCTAGGCCGGCCGGTACACAGGCGCCGTCGGCCTCCCAGCCAGCCTGGGCCAGCCCCCAGGCCGGCCGAAGTCCAGAAGCCACCGGCCCCCTGGCTGGCCCACTCCCAGCTCGCCCGACGCCCGCGTAGCTCCACCTCATGTTTTCCCTTTTTGCCCCTGGTTTGTAATAGACTATAAAAACCCCTCTCTCTCTCTCTAGGGCTAGGGTTAGACTAAGATTAGACTTGAGTTGAGATTAGCTCCTTTCCACCCCTTGTTGATGTTGCCTCTTATTAGATGCCTCCTAGTGAGATGAATCAAGGCCTCCCCATGTGGAGATGAATCCCTCCTTGTAGTTGCGATTACTCGTCAATCATCTCGGTGGTTGAACCGGTAGAATCGACCGGTGAGATAAACGATTCTAAGAGTAAGGTGTTTGCATCTATGAGAATCGGGGGCTGCCCTCGGGGATTGGTTACCGATTGAGTATTTTCCTTGTGTTTTGCTATTTACCCCCTCCAATTCTCCTCTTTGTGTTTTGTGTTCTTCATGTTCTTCGCCGTGTTCATCGTCAAATCCGTGAAGATCGGGACTGCACTACATCATATGATATCAGAGCTCCAGGTTGCCACGGATTTGCTTGTGTTTCCCCACTTTTCCCAAAATAAAATTGATTTTGAGAAATTCGAAAATTTCCACCAAAAATAGCACCAAATTGCTTTTTGATCGATCTGAAATTTGAGTGCGTTTTTGCAAGTTTTGATTCATGGATCTCGTGCTAAACATGTTAATCTTACTTCCTTTGCGTTTCCAGCCTAATTCCATCATTTTCCCCTTGGATTTGAGGTTTTTCAGGCTCTTTTCCGCGGAAAATCACGGATTTTTGGGCGTTCACGCTCCCCCGGCCGGCTGGGAGGTTTTTCGGGCTCTTTTCCGCGGAAAATCGCGGATTTTTGGCCGTTCAAGCGCCCCGGCCGGCCTCCCAGCCGGCCCAAGCCGGGCCACAGGCCGGCCACACCCCAGACGCCACCGGCCTCCGAGCCGGCCCAGGCCGGCCCCAGGCCGGTTGCCCGAAAACTGAAAAATCCGAAAATCATTTCGGCGATATCTTGTGTTTCCGGACTCCTATTTTGGTGATTTTCGGCTCGTTGCGAAGCTACGAACAAGACTTTCAACACCATACCTATTGATCTACCATCCACCACTACCCCAAATTCGTGGGCAAGCATGAGACTTCGACACCAACGGGTAAGGTTGTCGACGAAGGTATAACTTCTCCAATCCTTACCTCTTGCCATTTTCCTTGCAAGCCACATTCTATCTTTGTGTTTACCATATTTTATTGAGGCTAGCTCTTGATGATTGCGTGGACTTTGCACATCGATACCATATAGTTTCCGAGCAAAAGTTGGGCGCTAGTTCTTATATACATATCTTGTTGGCTTTAAGGAAGTGAGTGTCAAAAGAGCTTAAGAAGCAAAAAGAGCCATCAAAGCTTGAAAAGAGAAAAAGTCAAGAAGCAAAAAGAGCCAAAAGAAAGAAAGAGAAAAGAACACACCACTTGCCATAACTTGTAGGTTGTGCCAACGCTCGATGAACTTCTTATAGGTGGTGTCGTTAGTGCAAATCTTGGAGTCCACTCATAATATGTAATCAAGTTAGTTGCTCTTCGAGTACTTGTGCAACAACGAGCTTAGTCTTTGCTAGGTTCTCTTGCTCATTTCAATAGTTGCACAAATCGCTTTCATCACCACGTGTGTGTTTCTTTCTCCTTTTCTTTTGAGATCGACTTGTTTTGCTTGTTGATCATTTTTCTTTACTTGCTTAGACAATATCTTGGTTTCGGGTTGATTTCATTTGGCTTTCAACCCACCATACCTATCTATCCACATAAGTGTGTGCGTTGGGTGTGAGACTCAGATTCTCATTGAACAAGCAATTTACTCTTTGGATTTAGTTTATGTTACTAGTCTATTCCCATACATCTCACTTGTTCTCGATAATCATGTTTGGGGGAAGTACAAATGAAAACTCGAGCTCGGAAGGCGATATCAATGGAGGTCATCAAGGCGATAATGGCTACGTCACGCGTGGCGAGTTTGTGGGTCTTCGACACCTTGTTCGTGATGGCCTAGGATGCTATGAACGCCGTCTACAAGCTCAAGAAGGCAACTTCGACAACATGAGACATGACTTGCACACCATGCAAGCCAACATCAACGAGCAAATGTCGCAAAAATGAATGGGCACATGGTAAACCTTGCACGTCGTGGATCTTCTTCATCATCTCGTCGCTCAAGGGACTCTTCAAGATCATCGCATCGGCGACAAGATGACCAAGGTGCACGTCAATAATGCCAAGAACTACCAAGGCGCGAAAAACATGATCAACATCGTCATGCCGAGGAGCGCCCACTTTCCCCTAGAGCGCACCGTGACAATGGCCATAGAGAAAATCACCGTCAACATGGTGCAAGGTATGAACGATCACCATCACCACCACCCCAACATCATGAGCGTCGAGACCCTTGGGCCAATGTGAAAGGACAATGATGTCGCCTAGAGGGGGGTGAATAGGCGATTAAAACTTTTCCGGTTTAGTCTTGCTAATTGCGGAATAAAACTAGGTATTTAAATTAACAAGCCGACAACTTAAATAAACTAGGCTCACCTATGTGCACCAACAACTTATGCTAAGCAATACAAGCAACAAGGTGATAGCAATAGAATACTTCAAGCACGAAGGCTATCACAATGTAAAGTGCATAAGTAAAAAGCTCGGGTATAGAAATAACCGAGGCGCGTGGAGACGAGGATGTATTCCCGAGTTCCTCCTTGTTAAGGTAGTACATCTCGTTGGAGAGGTGTGAACCAACACAATGGTTCAACAACCACGAAGGTTTCACCTTCTTCTCCGATGAACCGCACCACAAAGGTTTGGTTCACCTTCCACTATCGGAATCCTTTGAGACGGAATCCGGAGCCTTTCAACAACAATCCGGGGCACAACCCACAATGGAATTGGGGGCTCCCGAACAGCTTTCAACAACAATCCGGGGCACAACCCACAACGGGATTGGGGGTCCCGAACGGCTTTACAAGTGACCACAAAGGTCCAACCACCACACGGGCGTCTAGGGTCTAAGGACCCAAGAGTAACAAGCTCACAAACTTCCGCCCCTCAGAAAACTGCGGAAACACTCAACACGAAAACGAAGATATCTTGATCATCCGGACTCCGTTTTCGATGTTCTCGGGCTCGTTGGAATCGCAACGAATAGCTTTACAAGATCATGCAGAGAAACATTATAGTCCAACAATGGAAGAAAAAACCAAATGGAGAAAGGTAAAACCTCTCTAAAAAGGAATAACCGGCAAACCTCCAAAACCAAAAACGCAATAAGTTTTTCATACGAAATTCGTTTTCGGTAAACTTGGGCTTGTCGTGAAGATCACAACAAGCACCAAAAACCTAACAAGGAGAAAACTATATAGTCGCCTTTTTAGTCTTGCAGGAAGTAAAGGAAAATGATAAAAAATTCAATAAATAAAATCCTTTGACATGTAGTTAGGTTTGAGTGTCTAGTAGGTATAAAAATTTTGAAATATGAATTTTGACCTTTTCTGCAACAAACAGGAAAAAAAAGTTATTTCAAACAGACGATTTTTCGCAGCAAAATCAAAAAGAAAGAAAAAATAAAAAAATTCAAAAAGTCCAAAAAAGACACAGAAATGTATAACAAAGAAGATTGTTGACTTTTCTTGACTTTTTTAAATTTTTTGGATTTTGGTGGATTTTTGAATTTTTTGATTTTTTTTGAACTTTTGAATCTCATTTTGAAACTTTAAAAGTTTTTGAAAAAACTGAAATTTAAAAACACACATTTATAACACATACCACACATATACATGTACAAGTCTTAAGAGGGTTCATATGATATATATATCAATAAGAACTTGAGTAGCACAATGGTAGGTGGATTGGGTGGAACTTAGAAGTTAAGCGTGCTAAGCTTGGAGCAATTTGAGGATGGGTGACCTAGCGGGAAGGTATGAGTTCAAAAAATTCAAAAAATATGAAAATAGTTCCAATAAATAGGATTTTTCATATTATTTCATATTCTGATTTTTCTGATTTTTTTGAAACTTTTGATATTTTTTGCATTTTTTGAATTTTTTGAATTTTTAAAAATTCGGTGGCGCACCAGGTGCGCCACAGAAATGTGAAAATTCTGTGGCGCACCAAGCCAGGTGCGCCACAGAAATAATTTTTGTGGCGCACCCCGAAAACCTGGGGGTGCGCCACAGAAAGTAAAAAACGTGCGCCACAGAAAGGCCTTTCTGTGGTAGTGTTGGTCATCATGTCATCTTCAAGAGTCCAACACATGAACTCCTATATTTTCCCATGGACAATATTTATAAGAATATCTCAATGTAAACATTAGTCCACAATGATTGTCATTAATTACCAAAACCACGCATGGGGGCAACCATGCACTTTCAATCTCCCCCATTTTGGTAATTGATGACAATCCCTTTTACGAGGGTTTATATAATGAATTTAAGCAACCATCCAACACAAAGAGCAAGGATGCAAGAGAATCGCAAGAGAACAAACCCATATTCTCTTAAACCCTCTAAATTTCTCCCCCATTGGCATCGATTGCCGAAATGGGTGAAAAGTAAGAAGGCCAATATAATAAGAGTTCCACCATAAAGTGTGCATTTCTCATAATGTGAGTGAAGTCAAATGCACATATCCAATGAAGAATAGATGGAGGGAGATCGAACTATAATGAGGAACTAAAGATTGCACGAGAATATCAATTAGAAAGACTAGTCATCTACCCGTGCACCTGCACGGGCTAGTTGTCAAACTTGAATCTAATACTTGGTTTATTTTCAAAAAAATACAACTGGGATGTTAGAAAAAGTATACATGTGATGTACGCAAAGTATTCATAATATGAAATATTTGTACTAAAATTTATAATCATGTAAGCTAAATTTGTTGGAAGAATATCATAAATTCCCACCTAAGAGACTGAAAAAGAGTCATCAAACTTAATAATGTAGTGCTCGTATTTAAAAGAAGGTATTGTCTCCTTATAGATCAGAATGATATAAATGTCTGAACAATTTATATAGCAGGAAGAAATGTCTATTTTTAATTATTCTTACAAAAGTGGCCAAAATACCCATGAAAATGTTCTCCCCGTTTAAAATATATGCAACTTATAGCAGGCAGGTGCACACACATGATCACAGTAATAAGTGGGAGTACAATGGCTGCAGGAACTCATTTCGAAATTAATCTAAAAATCATGTAAATATAATATATTCTGTGAAAAGGTTAAATACAATCATTGAGATTCTAAGTATATTTTGCTTGTAGACAACAATGTAAGGAAGCAATTGGTCAGACCCTTGTTTAGCACACAAACTATACCGGAAAATATAGCACTGTGATATATGGTTGAAAGAAAAGGTTTTAAAATTCAGGACGGCATATTTTATTGCTAATGAAAGAGGTGATCCTAAATCATTTATTTACCCTCCTCACTGCAAAACACAATGTCAGTGCCTATCAAATTACTTGCAAATCATCCCAAAAACGCCAAAGAATTTACTTCTTGTATGGACACAGGTTGACGTAACTGATACACTGATTCTGTTAACGACTGTCTAACTCTAGGTTCTATTAAAATTAGCACACTGGATCATAATTCTAAGCACATTAATTTAGAATCCAGCCGTGCATCTGCATACTATGCATCCAGTACCTCTTGCATGGACTAATTCCATCCGTTCAAATCACACAAAAGGAATACATGCGGTGATGCGGAAGTTGAGCTGCCGTTCGTATCACACAAAAAGAATACATACGGAGATTCAGCTACGTAGAAGATGACCATTGATCAAACCTGAGTATGCACTCTGTGTGAGCTAGATGGAGGAATACGGCCATCCCACGTAGTAGTTGTCAGACATGCATGGTGGGCCGCAGGAAGCTTGATTTTGTCCAGATCAAAGTCGTTGCCGCTAGGCTCCATGCATGTAGCATCACCGGCCTGCAAGAATCCGTGCCAGGGGAAAAGCGCGATGATTTAACTGAAACGGCGAAGGCCAGATCGTTCGGCGACAGAACAAATAGAGGAGTTCGAGTAGGCGGCTGATGGGCGCCAGGGTTGGAAACCCTAGAGGTCCGGTCGGGCTTCTTTAAAACGTACAGACCAAAGACCGCTAGAGCATGACGGGACCTGAGACGTGGCAAATTAAGGAGGTATAATTTATTTTGCTGCCCCTGAGGCTCGAACCTGCACCGCTGCTTCGGAAAAGATAATATGGACTTAGCTGCACGAAGTTTGAGCGTGATCGATCTAACGGCTATTATCATCTGTTACGAACATCTAATGGTCTTTTAGCTTGAGAGTTAACGTGGAGGCTTCTACGGTGCCTAAATATATAAGATATAAGATACTTCAATGAAAGAAACAAGTAATTAAAAGGATCCGAAAAGTGTTCTAAATATCAAGAGGGAACTCCCCAAGGTAGTGCACAAATAGGATTTGTATTTCAATATAGTGTGCACAACATGAAATCCTCACTCCCTCCTAGATAAATTCGAACACAAGCACATGCAAGAGAATATAAATAAAAAAATGAGGCAAAACAACTTGCAACATGAGTAAGGAGTGGCAATGTCGTGGTGGGAATCACGCAGATGCCATGGGTATGGCTTAGTTGGGGCCGAATGGACGCTTGAGGATTCGGGAGAGGGTTGGTGCGGTGGAACCGCACACGAAGAACACGAAGAACAAGAGCAAGAACCGCAAGAACACATGCAACCACAAAGACACCACGATGTACCCAGGTTCGGGGCCTTCGTGAAGAAGTAAAACCCCTACTCCTGCCTTTCCTCTCTCAATATATCAGTGTCGTTCTCAGGTACAAGGTGCTCCTCGAGCTGTATGATGCTGCTCAAGTGAGAGCTCTAGATAGAAGATGAAACTATGAAGGGGGAAATGAGCTAGGGTTTTCGTTGTTCTCCTCCCTGGAGGTAGAGATACCGCATATATACACAGGCCGAAGTACATTTTTACCCCTGCCTACAACTGACAATGGCATGGCCAAAAGGTAGAAGACAAGCCTCTGCCTCCTGCCAGCTCAACGGCCGGACTGTCAGGCCAGCCAGGCCTAGCTTTTCTCTTCCGGTCATACTTCAGTAGCCTGCCGAGGTCTAGCCTATAGACCTTTCCCGAAATAGCCGAGTCAGCTCCTAGGCCCCCGAGCTTCCGGGAAACCCGTGGACGGACCTCGCCGTCCTCTGACGTTTGGGGCTACGGGCTCTGCGGCGCCCGTGACTCCTCTGACATGCCTCGATACTTGCTGCTAACCTCGGCTGGCCGGTCACTTATACGTCGGGCCACGCTTCATCTTGGCTCGGGATACTCCGGATCCTATACCTCGGTAGATAACACCTTGTCCTTGTGGTAACTAGCTGACTGCCCCAAGGTTCATACCTCGGAGGCTATACCTCGGATGATTCCTCCGACGTTCACCTTACGTCGGATGACGCCTCCTGCGTCTTTGCTTAATTCCTACCTCGGACGGCTTACAGCCTTAACCTTACATGTCTTTACCTCATCTTTAGCCTACCCGGGGGTAACCCCCCGACAGTAGTCCCCGAGGCTGCGGGGACTCGCAGAGTCGCGCGCAGTCTTACAAAAACAAATGCCACCATCGAAACCTCCATGTGTGCACATCTTGCCTGCATGGGCACCATTGTAATTCGGTCGTCTTTGCTACGCCCTCCAGGCCAAATGTCACATCCGGTTGACCGAGCTCACCCGGATCAACAACGAGATGGACAGTTTGTACTGAAAACGTGTTTCATGCATGGGCAGCATTATAAGCCGGTTTTTTAGCCCTCCTGTCCTTTACCGAGCTCGGATGCTGCCAGCGTTGGTTAGCCCTCCTGGCTTTTACCGAGCTTGAATGCCGCCATCGTCGGTTAGCCCTCCTGGCTTTTGCCGAACCTGGATGCCGCCAGCGTCGGTTAGCCCTCCTGGCTTTTACCGAACTTGGATGCCGCCAGCGTCGGTTAGCCCTCCTGGCTTTTACCGAAGTTGGATGCCGCCAGCGTCGGTTAGCCCTCCTGGCTTTTACCGAACTTGGATGCCACCAGCGTCGGTTAGCCCTCCTGGCTTTTACCGAACTTGGATGCCACCAGCGTCGGTTAGTCCTCCTGGCTTGTACCGAACTTGGATGCCGCCAGCGTCGGTTAGCCCTCCTGGCTTTTACCGAACTTGGATGCCACCAGCGTTGGTTAGCCCTCCTGGCTTTTACCGAACTTGGATGCCACCAGCGTCGGTTAGCCCTCCTGGCTTGTACCGAACTTGGATGCCGCCAGCGTGAACTGGACCGACATAAACCTGCAAGTATGTATCTCATATGTCTCGGTATCTCGGCTTCATTGGCATTTCACACATGTCTCGGTACCTCGGCCTCATTGGCATATCACACATGTCTCGGTACCTCGGCCATTCTGGGCATATCACACATGTCTCGGTACCTCGGCCTCATTGGCATATCACACATGTCTCGGTACCTCGGCCACTCTGGGCATATCACACATGTCTCGGTACCTCAGCCACTCTGGGCATATCACACATGTCTCGGTACCTCGGCCTCATTGCATATCACACATGTCTTGGTACCTCGGCCTCATGGGCATATCACACATGTCTCGGTACCTCGGCCACTCTGGGCATATCACACATGTCTCGGTACCTCGGCCACTCTGGGCATATCACACATGTCGGTTTTAGCCACTCCGGGCGTATACCGACATAAGTGTCTCCAGCTACTGCTGGACTAACATATAACCTGAGAAAATATATCTCAAAGGTTGCCTCCGACCAACAAACATAAACAAAGATCTGGTATGCAAATGATGCCATGATACGTTGGCAAACGGAATAAACAGCGATGTGAGATATGGAAAGATGTCATGATATTGTGACAAACCGAAATAAACGGCGATCCGGGATGGGGAATGATACCGTGATACTGTGGTAAACCGAAGTAAACGGTGATTTAGAGAATATTGATAATGCTAGGGTACCTTGGATAATTTGAGATAACCAATATAACCATGATACCTTAGATTTCCACTATAACCCAGATTTCCAATATGACCCGGATTTCCATTATGATCCGGATTTTCATTATGATCCGGATTTCCATTATACCTCGGATTACAATACACCTCGGATTTCTGGAATACCCCAGTGACGAACATTCTCAACAAAACCGACGTCACCTTTCAACGTTAGTCCAACATAGATATCATGAAGAATATTTGACGGAACAACAATTGTACTAACCGAGGCAAACTAGCTATAGTACTTGATAGAAAACGAATTTAACAGAAGATACTAAGCACAAAAAACTAGACTCGGTTTCAACCGAGTCCCCGAGTTACTTTTCTTATCTAGGAGAAGGTGTACAACAGACTGGTTGTCCAGTCCCCGGGTCAAGACATCTTGTCCCGGGTAGAACATAGACAAAAAGCGAGGGGGCAGTCCCCGAGTAACTTTTGGGACAAAACAGAACTGGACTGGCGATCCAGTCCCCGGGTCAAAACACTCTACCCCGGGGAAAACAACTAATCATAGCAAGGTAGGAACGAGGGAGCAGTCCCCGAGTACTATTTGAGACTATCTAGAAACACGTGAAGACACATAAATGATACTTACAAGGCCAGGTTGTTGGAGAAGTCTTAATTCGGATTTCCAAGTCTTAACTCGGATTCTCCCAGGATACCTCGGACTTCAGAACACCTCAGACTTCAGAACACCTCGGATTCCAAAACACTTCAGATTCCAGAACACCCCGGATTCCAGAACAGCTCGGACAGAACACCTCGGATTACAGAACAGCTCGGGCAGAACACCTCGGACAGAACACCTCGGATCACAGAACACCTCAGATTCGCACTGCAGCCAACTCGAAAATGAGTCAACTAACGGGGACGAGGCCGAAGTCGAGTCCCCGCGTTGATGACGAAGGTCGCATCCGAATTGATCCAGCAAACGCCACTATCAGCCCCACGGTGGGCGCCAACTGTCGTGGTGGGAATCACGCAGATGCCATGGGTATGGCTTAGTTGGGGCCGAATGGACGCTTGAGGATTCGGGAGAGGGTTGGTGCGGTGGAACCGCACACGAAGAACACGAAGAACACGAAGAACAAGAGCAAGAACCGCAAGAACACAGGCAACCACAAAGACACCACGATGTACCCAGGTTCGGGGCCTTCGTGAAGAAGTAAAACCCCTACTCCTGCCTTTCCTCTCTCAATATATCAGTGTCGTTCTCAGGTACAAGGTGCTCCTCGAGCTGTATGATGCTGCTCAAGTGAGAGCTCTAGATAGAAGATGAAACTATGAAGGGGGAAATGAGCTAGGGTTTTCGCCGTTCTCCTCCCTGGAGGTAGAGATGCTGCATATATACACAGGCCGAAGTACATTTTTACTCCTGCCTACAACTGACAATGGCATGGCCAAAAGGTAGAAGACAAGCCTCTGCCTCCTGCTAGCTCAACGGCCGGACTGTCAGGCCAGCCAGGCCTAGCTTTCCTCTTCCGGTCATACTTCAGTAGCCTGCCGAGGTCTAGCCTGTAGACCTTTCCCGAAATAGCCGAGTCAGCTCCTAGGCCCCCGAGCTTCTGGGAAACCCGTGGATGGACCTCGCCGTCCTCTGACGTTTGGGGCTACGGGCTCTGCGGCGCCCGTGACTCCTCTGACATGCCTCGATACTTGCTGCTAACCTCGGCTGGCCGGTCACTTATACGTCGGGCCACGCTTCATCTTGGCTCGGGATACTCCGGATCCTATACCTCGGTAGATAACACCTTGTCCTTGTGGTAACTAGCTGACTGCCCCAAGGTTCATACCTCAGAGGCTATACCTCGGATGATTCCTCCGACGTTCACCTTACGTCGGATGACGCCTCCTGCGTCTTTGCTTAATTCCTACCTCGGACGGCTTACAGCCTTAACCTTACATGTCTTTACCTCATCTTTAGCCTACCCGGGGGTAACCCCCGACAGGCAAATAAAAGGATGGGTGTGAGGTACAAAGACATTTTAGAAGACTAATACAAGGATGTGACAAAGCATCAACATAGTCTTTCAAAAAGAGTTGCACATAGTGCATATCATGTCTTTCCCATACCCATACACCAAAGAAGATAAAGCAAATAGCTCCACAAGCTTAGTAAATGCGAAAAGCATAACCCATGAAAAATAAAGCTTGTGCCTTTTAGAAACCACCAAAGAACCAAAAGCAATAAGAGGTGGTCACTAAAGAATTGGAATATGTAACTATTCTCAAGTGTATAAGTTTCTAAGTATACACGAATCACTAAGATATGGTCTACAAATAAAATGTACACACAAGATAGGTACAAGGGTAAAGATCATGATATCCAAGAGGAAGTCATAAATACACCAATAAGATTTTGCTTAAAAGCATGGCACAAAGCCCAAATATATCTTAAAGGAATATAGATGAACTCCCAACTCACACTCATCATAGCATCAAAATATACACAAGGGATAAAGGTTAACGAAGGGATGCTCCGAGTAAGATAACAAGTATCACAAAAGGCAAATGATTTTGAAAATCATCAATGTTGACATGAGAGACTTTAGAAAGTGCTAGATTGACATAATTGGGATCGATGAATCATAGAAATGAATATATAGTCCCCTTATATGTAATCATCCCGCTTACTCACATTTGCAATAAAGAAATTAATTGCAACAAAAAGATTCATGCCAAGATACAACCTACACAAGGTTGAAAGCTAGAAATGTATGCATGAGGTAGATACTTGTTACCGAGATAGCATTGGTGATGTAGAAATAAGAGTTAACCATCATCCAAACTTGGCTCCAATGAACACATGGTGACACCACCTTCCTTGTAAATGAGACAAGCTTCCAATGCATCTCCAATGTACCTAAAACAAATTCAAGTACAACATGGTACCCAAACTCATTGGGTCCAAAGTAGTTAGAGCAACTACAATACATAGGACAAACTCCACATAAATATGTGCATATTAATGTGAAATTGAATTTCATGCACATCTTAGCCATATAGGATTTGATGGAGTTTATCCTATATATTGGATCAACGAAAGTAAGCATGCCAAAGAAATACATATAGTAAATATGCATGCACAAGACTTTCAAGAACCAAAAGAGATACAATTTGGATAAAACCAATTAAAACAAGAGAGCACACATTAGTGTGACACGAAAAGAAATTGTCCAAATTATATCAAATACCCAAATCAACACATGATTGAAGATACCAAAATGAAAAGATACCAAATGAAAATATGGTCAAGGAATAACCAAACCCTCTACATTTTTCATGATGGCACAAAGTACCAAGACGAAAAATGCTTGTCTTCAAAGAGACATATCATCGGGATCTAAAACCAATTAAAGACAAATAGTGTTCAAAAACATATAGGATAGCTCCCCCAATATGTGTGCATTATTTATGATTTTGCATTTGAATACAAATGCACACCAATGGGATCATCACACACCATATATATTATACAAAACTAGTCAAATTCAAGAAGAGCAATAAGATCCATAGGATACAAGGAAGACAAAAAGAGTTTGATAAACATTTTGGCAACAAAATAAGGCAATTCAAAGCAATAGCCAAAGTGAAGATGGTCTACAAATTTCACCACAATATGAGTATCACTTGTCATGGACAAGGAGTATGGAGATATTTCTCGGTGGTAGGAATGATATTCAAGGCCAACTTCACAACAAATAAGCATATGTCAAAGGATAGGAATTGACACATGCTTAGATAGAGATTCTTGACGGCTTCAATTTGATCAACGATCATGCAAAGCACCAAGAAATTTCTCACACACAAGATCCAAAAGATGAGAAATAAAAGACATTTAAGCAAATATGGAACTTGTTTGAGAAACATGCCACTAGGAAGAAGATAATTGACAATATCAATTCTAGGTGGCAAAACCTCACATCTTCACATTTTCTAGGCTTGTAATATGCACATAGCTTATTACTCCCCCATAATGTGATAATCCATTTATTTGAAAACAAGAGGCAAACAAAACCAACTCAAGAAATTAATGGACATTATAGAATTTGAATTTCTCATGAGCATGACATACCACATAGAGAATAGATAATATTGATATATCAACACTAAGTGGTATTCCTCATGTACACACATATTTAGGATTGTGAAGTGCACGAAGCATATCACTCTCCAAAAATGGATAGTCCATTAATCTCTCAAAGAGAGCCAACAAGATAAGATAGCAAATAAAGCAATAAGGCTCAAAACAAGTAAATGGTGTGCAAACCAAAATACACATACTTGATTTCTCAAGATAAGTAAGTAGAGAGCACAACACATACAAACACTAGCAAGGTACAAAACCTAACACATGCAAGGGTGCAAGCAACTTTCAATGAATATATGGTATAAACAAGTTACCGCAAGGAGGAACATTGGATAAGAGATAGAACAATGTAACCCAAATGACTTGGCTTGAGAGAATATAATTGATGAAGATCCCTTAATTCTTCATGATGTAGCCAAGTCTCCAATGTCCTCCAACAACACCTATTGATCAAGTTTTAGCTTGTTGGTCCCCAACCAAGTTGGGTCCTAAGAGGTTAGTCACAATAGGTTTGGTAACCCAAATGGTTCTTTTCTTGACACCACTTTGAGTACCAACATATTTGGCAAACACATTGCCAACCTTATCCTTTGAAGAGAATAAACATCATCAACTATAATGGGGTTGGATAAGGTACCATTTGTGCATGAAGAAGCAAGGTGACCCTTTTCACGACATAGGTAGCAACATCGACTTCCTCCTCTCTTCTTGGTTGGAATCTCGACTTGAGGAGGAGTAGCTTGATTCTTCTTGGGAAGAGGCCGTTCTTCAACTTGAGGAACTTGAGTTTGAACTTGAGGCTTCTTCCCTTGTTGCTTCTCACTAAGACGCTTCTTCTTCAAAGGGCAAGATCTAACATGGTGCCCTTCAACTTTGCACTTGAAGCAAACAATCTTGGCCGAATCTTTGACTTGTTCTTGGCCCTTTTTCTTCTTGTTGATCTTGGACTTGTTCTTGTTATTGGAGTTGAATCCAAGTCCACTCTTGTCATTGGGGCGTCTTTGAACACTCAACATATTGTCAAGTGTGGACTTCCCAACATG
The DNA here is from genome assembly GCA_947311845.1 of Poa pratensis. NCBI lineage: Eukaryota > Viridiplantae > Streptophyta > Magnoliopsida > Poales > Poaceae > Poa > Poa pratensis. Next base: position 68,491,974 of record CAMZMU010000074.1, read on the forward strand.
ACGCTTTTCCAAGTCTTTCTTCAAAGAAGTGACTTGGGCCTTGAGCTCTTTTAATTCCTCTACATGGTTAGTATCAACACAAATACTAGAGGAAGTAGAAGCTTCATTGTTAGAGCAACAAGGTATGGAAAGTAATTCATCACAAGATGTAGCAACATTGTGAGTGGATGAATCACAAGGACTAGCACAAGACATATAGCATTAAGAGAAGAAGTTGTGCCATTGTCCACATGAGGCTCACAAGATGTTACCTTTGACATAATAGCCTCATGAGCTAACTTTAGCTTAGCATGGGATGCTAGAAGATCTCATTAGAGCTAGAGAGCTTTTCATGACTTTCTTCCAATTTCCCATACTTGCTAGTTAGCAACTCAAGTTGGGCCCTTAGCTCAACATTCTCCTTCAATATAGATGCTTCACAAGAAGTGGAGTTAGTAGCACAAGCATCATTATCATTAGAAATGGAAGAAGACAATTTGGCAAGCTTATCATTCTTAGATAGTTGAGTTTGGAGTTGATCATGAGACTTGATAAGGAGAGAGTGTTCACTTTCTAAAGCCTTGTGAGCTTTGTCAAGTTTCTCTATGTCCTCACTTAGTCTAGCATTGCCAACACCAAATTCAACTTTTTCCTTTTTAAGCACTTTATATTTAGCAATAGCATGATCTCTTTCCTTAATGATTTTAGCAATGATAAGATCATTTGATTCATCAAGAGATTCAAGTTTCTCCTCAAGAGACACTCGAAGCTCTTGCTCTTCCTCAAGGGCATTCTCTAAGGATGCTTTTCTTAGCATCTTCTCTCTCAATTTTACATTTTTCCTCAAATTGAGTATCCAAATCCTCAATGATTTCTATACATTTAATACCATGAGCAACGATTTCACATAGAGAAGAGATAGCTTCACTACCTTTGGGAAGAGCACCAAGAACAATCTCACCCTTCTTGGTTAAGGTTTCAATGTCAAAATCTTCTCCATGAGGATCCTCAACCACATCATCACATATCTCGGGATTCGAGGTAGAAGTTACCTTGGAATCCTTAGCCATGAGGCAAACATGATTAATGGGTGAGGAGGATGAAGAATTACTTGAAGCACCATTGAGGTCCATGTCTTGTTCCAACAAATGTTGGGATTCCTCTACATTGTTAGTCATGCAAGTACTAGAGGATATGGAAGCATTATTTTCATGACAACAAGACATAGAGAGCATATCATCATTAGATTTAGTTAAGCAACTATTACATGATATGCAAGGACCATCAACTCTAGCATGTATGACATTTGGAGTGCTAGAAGAGTTTAAGTCCAAAGATAGAACATTGCAATGTGATAGAGAAAAGATAGTCAATAGTAATTCACCATCAACAATGCAATTTCTATCACCACTCACCATATCATTACCTTGTGACAAATCACATGTTGGTGAAGTGGAAGAAGTTGTGAACTCATCACGGCCGGAGGTGGAGGGAGAACAATCATCCTCAATAATTTTGGACACTTCATATATATCTTGAAGCTTGGTCCAAAGCTCATGTGCATTTCGAAAAGGCATGATTGAAGCAAGAACTACATCGGTCAAACACATATAAGACCATTAGTAACTTGAGTCTCGAGATGAGAGTTTATCTCATCCTCTAAAGATAATTCTTGGGAATCCTTTGGAGGAGATAAACTCACATCTACAATCCTCTTAATATAATTTGGACCCATGGCCCTAAAAAGATTAAGCATGCGAATTTTCCAAACATCATAATTTGTGCCATCGAATATAAAGTGGGATCGTGCACTAATTCTCTAAACGACATCTTTTACTCTCTAGGCGGTAAAGCCCAAAAAGAGAGCCGAGGCTCTGATACCAATTGAAAGGACAATGATGTCGCCTAGAGGGGGTGAATAGGCGATTAAAACTTTTCCGGTTTAGGCTTGCTAATTGCGGAATAAAACTAGGTGTTTAAATTAACAAGCCGACAACTTAAATAAACTAGGCTCACCTATGTGCACCAACAACTTATGCTAAGCAAGACAAGCAACAAGGTGATAGCAATAGAATACTTCAAGCACGAAGGCTATCACAATGTAAAGTGCATAAGTAAAAGCTCGGGTATAGAAATAACCGAGGCGCGCGGAGACGAGGATGTATTCCCGAGTTCCTCCTTGTTAAGGGAGTACGTCTCGTTGGAGAGGTGTGAACCACACAATGGTTCAACAACCACAAAGGTTTCACCTTCTTCTCCGATGAACCGCACCACAAAGGTTTGGTTCACCTTCCACTATCGGAATCCTTCGAGGCGGAATCCGGAGCCTTTCAACAACAATCCGGGGCACAACCCACAATGGGATTGGGGGCTCCGAACGGCTTTCAACAACAATCCGGGGCACAACCCACAACGGGATTGGGGGCTCCCGAACGGCTTACAAGTGACCACAAGGGTCCAACCACCACACGGGCGTCTAGGGTCCAAGACCCAAGAGTAACAAGCACAAACTTTCAACTTCCACGAATCCTCGTGGAGAGCACACCGATGCACAAAGCAAAAGGCAAGAGACAAGTGCTCAAATCCTTCACTCTCAAATCCCACCAAAAGCAACTAATGCTTATGGGGGGAGAAGAGAGGAAGAACAAAGAAGAACTCAACAAATGGAACTCCAAGATCTAGATCCAAAGGGTTCCCCTCACTTAGAGGAGAGATGGATTGGTGGAAATGTAGATCTAATCTCCTCTCACTTTTCCCTCAAAGATATGCAAGAATCATGGGAGGGATTGAGAGGGAACAAGCTTTTCCAAGGTCAAACAATGGAGGAGAGAGGGAAAAACGAGCTACTCAAGGTTGAAGAAGGGGAGGGGTATTTATAGCCCCTCCCACCGAAATAGCCGTTGCAGCTCACTTAGGCCGGAACTTCCGGTCCTGGGGCTGGAACTTCCGGCTAAGAACTTCCAGACCCCCAAAAAGCGACTAAAAACGGTTCTGCATTTGGCCGGAAGTTTGGCCGGAACTTCCGGATGGCCGGAATTTCTGGCCAAAATCCAGAACTTCCGCCCCTCAGAAAACTGCAGAAACACTCAACACGAAACGAAGATATCTTGATCATCCAGACTCCATTTTCGATGTTCTCGGGCTCGTTGGAATCGCAACGAAGAGCTTTACAAGATCATGCAGAGAAACATATAGTCCAACAATGGAAGAAAAAACCAAATGGAGAAAGGTAAAACCTCTCTAAAAAGGAATAACCGGCAAACCTCCAAAACAAAAAACGCAACAAGTTTTTCATACGAAATTCGTTTTCGGTGAACTTGGGCTTGTCGTGAAGATCACAACAAGCACCAAAAACCCAACAAGGGAAAACTAAATAAGAACCAAGAAAGATGATATGGCAAGTATGCAAAGGTTTGAGCTCTCCACAAAGATGCGATCAAGTTACTCACTTGAGAGCCCCTCTTGATAGTACGCCGTCTATCCTATAACCCGGTCTCCCACTAACACCATGAGACCGGTAAAATAGAAAACCTATCAAGATCATATTTGCCTTGCGCATTCCACTTGAGCTCATGATGACGATCTTGACTCTCTCAAGTTGGAATTCCTTTCTTGATTGTGCTTGCTAGCACATGCTTGATGAAGACTTCTCCAAATGATCCCCCATACTCCATTATGGGAGGGCCTCGCTAAGCTCCGTCTTCATATCTCCTTTGCAAGTTTCAAACAAATGATATCTTCCGAGATGCATCATGTTGAGCTTGCACTTCATCTTCTTTTCTTGATATGTATGATGGCTTGGAGGTAAACATGATTGTTCACTCAATCTTATTTTCCAAGCCAACCTTGCAATAAGCTCAACTCTACACATGACCACTCTTCATATAAACCCTTGAATAGAGCATTGGTCATCATGTCATCTTCAAGAGTCCAACACATGAACTCCTATATTTTCCCATGGACAAGATCTATAAGAATATCTCAATGTAAACATTAGTCCACAAGGATTGTCATTAATTTCCAAAACCACGCATGGGGCAACCATGCACTTTCACAATGGCAATGGTGTGCCGGGTGGCAACGACTATGGTGACCAAGGACGTCCACATCGCCATCCTCCAAGGCCACGTCACCGCAATCGTAACCATGGCAACCATGAAGAGAGAACCCAATGCCGCATCATGAGCCGCGTCCTCGCCAAGATCGCCAACATGGTCATCATCACCACCACCGGTCCGAGTCAAGTGATAGCGAGTCAAGCCACCACCATAGTGATGGGCTCAATCACCGGAGACATGGACGTGCATTCCAATCTCCCAACCGCCGTGATGACGATGACATCTTGGCCAACCTTCGGTTTGATATGCCCAAGTTCTATGGAACAAGTGATCCGGAAGCCTATCTTTCATGGGCACTCAAGGTTGACAAGATCTTTCGTGTTCACAACTACTCCAACAGCAAGATGGTGACTCTAGCATCCTTAGAATTTGAAGAGTATGCTCTCTTGTGGTGGGAACGACTCTAAGATGCTCGCTTGCAAAACCACCAACAACCTATCGATACTTGGGTTGAAATGAAAGAAGCAATGTACAAGCGCTTTGTTCCAAGTCACTACACAAGAGACTTGTACAAGAAGTTGCAAGAGTTGAAACAAGGTGAGAAATCGGTCGATGAGTACTATAAGGAAATGGAAATCTCAAGGATACGAGCCCATGTGATGGCCCTTCACGTAGTTACCTGCGTGAAAAGTAAATGGGTTAGGTTGAGACTCCAAGTGCAGAGTGTGTAGTAAGTGGAAGACGTGTTTTCCCCACGAGGGGTGACTCGAGAGTTTAATATCGAACTCTCGGGGAATCAGTAGTGAAGATTTATCTTCCTATCTGGTTACCTACAAAACAAAGTAAATGTTTTGGTCCTCAACCTCACCTAGTGGTTGTCAAGCACAAGGTGTGAGAATGATATCAAGATAATATGCAATGCAAACAAGAAATAAATATGCAATGGTGGTAAATAAATATGCAAGGATGGTGGTAACAATGATAAATGATATTTTTGGGTTTTATATGATGAATGCAAGATGTAAAAGTGTTTTTGTATTTTCGGATTTTTAAATGGCAGAAAATGTAAAAGTGGTAAAAGTTGTTGGAAAGGTGTTTCTTATGATTAAAAATGGACCGGGGTTCATGGTTTCACAAATGCACTCTCTCTTTAATAAAGTGGTAGACAATGGAACACTAGAGTTGACATATGAGATTGCAACACAACAGTTTAGTGACAAGTTATAATTATATGGGCATCACGTCCTAACATAGAGACCTTTTTTATTAGTCTCACTTATACTCCACCAAGATGCGAACTAAATCATAACACCTCAGTAATTAAGATAACTCAGAGTATAGCAATAAGTATCATGACATGAAGTTAAAATAAGAACATGCTAGATCTAGTCGGAGAAGTGGCAATGGTCACACCCACATCCCGGTAGCATGGTATTTTTTTTATCCCTAGTGAGGCAACAAAGTAAGGTAAACATACCCAAGTGGATCGCAGAACTTTCTCTCACGTTCACTGCACTAGCCACCCCCCGTTACTCCAACTAATGCACACATCCCCCACACACGCTCTCATAAACATGCTTGATCAACAAGTAAATAAGAACGGGGTACATAATATGCATCTATTTCATAACTGAAACAAAACCATTGCAATCTCAAACATATATTAACTCATAAAAAGATCCACCACAAAGGTATTACATAGATGACCGTAATCATGTTCAGCAGCTCATACGGCTAATTAGTGAAGCTCAAGAGAGAGAGATACATAAGTTACTTCCACAAACCCATAGTCCAGAGGTGGACTACTCCCTCTTCATCATGGAGACGGTGGAGAAGTCGTTGGAGAAGATGGAGACCACGCCGGCAGCGCCCCGCCGGAGTTTTCCCCCTCCAATCTGCAGCTCCAGGTCTCTGTTTCGGTGTTTCTGTGTTTCGGCGGCGCTCCTTCCAGAGAACGTCGGGGGACTATTTTTATAGGCGGTTTTAGGTCAAAACGAGTCGGTGGAGAAAGATCGACGGCAACGGAGCTCGAGGCCCAAAAGGGGGTCCCACGCGGCCAGGTACATGGGCCGCGTGGGCCCACCTATTTGGCCCTCGGGTCTCCGCTTGTTTGCTTCCTTCGCTCCCAAGTCTTCTTCCTTCCAAAAATTGACGCTCGTAAATTTGCAGGTCATTTGGACGTCGTTTGGGTCCCTGAAACATTAAAATAAAGAAATAGGTTTTCTGCCTGCGCAGGGTTAATTCCATAAAAATAGGAAAATAAATATAATTCCCAAAATCATTATAAAACATTGATATAACCCTTATATGATGCAAATATGATTGGAATATAAGTAATATAGTGCAAAGTTCATGTATGCATTTTACATGCATCAACATCCCCAAGCTTAACCAATACTCGTCCTCGAGTATGAAGGTGATAAAACTAACATGGACTTTGCAATTTAATACTAACAATGGATATCAAAGATGATTACTATTGCTACATAGAGTCAAATGATTCATTCTTAAAAGGAGTAGCAATATGCAAGATAGTTTATGAAGTGATATCAAGTATTCAATGCAAGGATGTTCAATGATAATTCACAAAGTGTAACATAGAAGAAAGTACTATGGACCACATGTATGCATAATGATAAGTAAGAACATCCTACAATGGTCATAGAGTATTGATGAAAATCTGAATATAAAAGGTGGACACTTTGGAAAGATATATATGTGAGTAGAGGTAAAGCATGAATAAGTTTCATCTAACTTCTGAACTTCTCTACTTAAGTTAATGATTGTAATGTGGTAATCCTTGGTGTCAAGCTCTCATTCCCCTATCATAGCATCTTGAATGATTAAGTTTAAAGTGAAAGCAAATATGAGTAGTGTGCTTGACAAAGTACAGGTTGAAAGTCTCATGCCCCTTGAATACAAGTACCTACTCCATGTGTTACTCAACTTGGAAACAAAGCAAGTTCAAGTTAAATATCATTGTAAGTAATAATAGTATCATTAAGAGCGTCAACTGGGGTACCTCTTGTCCCAGGATATGGAACAAGCCCATATCAAAATGACAAGACAAACAAACAAATGAACAATCTCAACACCCTTTTTATTTACCATTGGATAGCTTTTTATTGTAAGGTGTATCACAGAAGGTTCACCATAGCATGTAAGTAAATTTCCACCATGAATGATGCATGGCTTAGATTAGCGGCCCAGGCGTCTCTCTAACCATTTATACAAACTCATTTAAACTCACTTCATTTCCACATTTATTTCACCCATGGTAAGCATCCATAAACAAAAGTACATGATATCAACTAAATGAAATGAAGTGCATGTTGAAAGCTTGCCATGTGACAGCACATATGAGCTAACTCTCAACCAAAGACATTTGTCAAGCCACAACATCATAATTTTAATCACAATGGGTCATGTTTTATTTATGCAATGAAAGTAAAGTGTGCATCAAGTTCGAGAGAGCTATATAACCAACTTTTCCCATAACAATCAACAACATAAGCATTTTCATTCAGAGGTATAGATAACACAAATATCATGATAAACATACTCGGAATAGCATAAAGCTAATAGGTAGATATGGTGGACTCACTGGAAAAACTTTGGTTGAAGGTGTTGGAAACAAGTTTTTGCTTGTTGGAATTTTTGGGCTAGCAAGAGGGAGAAAGTTGACCATCTAAATGCATGCATGAGTGTCCATAGAACTAACTAATCCATGTTAAAAAATAAAATAACATTCAGCATCAAAACATGAATAAAAGATAGCTCTTGATAAAATTTGCAAATTATTACTCATTAACAAGCTCATGAATCATGCAACTATATGTATCTTTTAAAATCAACTCAAACATCCCTTTTCCCAATCTTATAATAGCATCCAACATAATTCAACCCAAATTTCCAGTAGCTCTCTCATATATAAATGATAGTGTGGTGGTCTCACAAAATAAAAATCAAACAAAACAAACAAACAAAAAGACGCTCCAAGTTTATGCGATAAAGTGTTTCGATCGAAAAACAGAAGTTAGACGTGTGCAAACCGAGAGTGTGTAGGTCCAGTGGGGTTGTCTTCACATCCCCAAGCTTATGGTCTTCACCATCCTTGGATAGCTCTTGGTGCATCTCCTCTAATCCCTGTGAAAAAACTTCAAAACACCGTTTCTCCCATTTCTTTTCTGTGGGGTGCATTAGTAGTGATAAACAAATAGATTTCTTGCTGCATATAATCCTTAACAAAAATTCATATGAATGTCCAGAAAGTGTATAATGTTGTATGCCTACTCATAAACTCAATTGGATCAAAAAGATTCAAGTTAAAAGTTCAAAGCATGCATCAAACAAAATGGGACAGAATCTGTCCAGAAAAACAGCAGCAGCAAAACGTATTTTTCTACCCTACTAACTTTGTCGAAAAATTCCGAAAAATTCATGCATACAGAGGATGAAAAGTTGCAACTACAGTTCAAATATGAGCTCATTCGGAGTTACAGAATAAGAATTAAAAATCATACCGTGCACAGATTCGTGCAGGAATAAAATCTCCGAACGCTATAAGCAACTTTTTCAAACCAAAATGAGTAAAACTTGGCACTTTATTAAAAATTCCAGAAACTAAACTAAAAATAAGTCTCTTGTTACAGCAAGAGGACACAAAGAAAATCACAATAAAAACAACCGGGTTGCCTCCCGTAAAGCGCTTTCTTTATAGCCATATAGCTAGGCTTCTTACTTGATGTTTGATGAAGCTCATGAGGGAGCTTGAACTTTGATGTGCCCCTCTTCCTTGGGAAGTGTTCATGCATAATACCAGGATCCCATGGTGCTCTCAAACCAATCAAAATAATAGTCAAGTTGAACCCTAGAGAGAAAACAAAACACAAAAGTAATAACAACGAAGTCTAACTTTCTTCTATGCATTGGCATTTTATATATATGAATAACAATAAATAGAGTCCAACACATATTATGAGTATGTACTTGCAACATATAATTAATAGTAACATAAAGAGGGCTCTCAACACCTCCTCTTTCATAATAGTTGCAAGTAGTAGAAGTGTATTCAACCATATAACCAATAGAATCTTCCAACTTAGATAATTTAGGCACATAAAGAGGATCATTAAATTTATTTTGGAATTCAGTAGCATGCTTCCTCTTTCAAAATAGTTATTAAGATCAATATTAAGTTTAATATCATGGCTGCAACAAATATTTGGAACTAGAGATAATTGCAAACCACATAAGTATTTCTCAACATAAGCAAATTTCTCCTCTATGGTGTAATTAGGAGAATTCAGGGACAAAGTAGGACTCTCATTAGTAAGAGTATTTTCACAAACAGCAAGTATATCATTTTTATCCTCACATAAAGTAATAACAAGTTCTAAACATGGAGGATCATCCAGCATAGGACCATCATCTAAAGCATTATCATATAGCATATTTAAGCAACACTCCTCATTATCATCAATAAGTTCACTAGCAGCATTAAAAAGTAAAGGAGTATTATTAGTTTCATCATAATAGCATGGGTTATCATATAGGACCATAGAATTTTCAGTTTCGCACTCATCATAACATGTGTTCTCATAAATGTCGATGGTGAAGATGGGAGATCCAACTCTTCATTCTCTAGTTGTTCATCATCTTCTTGGGGTTGCACGGGCATCCCCAAGCTTAGGTTCTTATCCTCCTCTTCCTGCAAAATATTAGTGCTTTCCGTGGCAGCAAGAATCCTTTCTTTAACATAAACATTATCACTAAATTCCTATTTGCAAATTTGGAGAATAATAGAAATTTGTGCTTTCATTTCACGAGCTACATGACTAGTTGCAAGAAATTTATTAAGAAGAGAGTCTATCTCATGGGCTCCAACATAAGCAATATATTTCTCAACTTGTTCTATATCAGGGCATAAACATTCATCTTCACGATAACAAGCAATTATAGGATCACTATATACTTGCATTGATAGTGGGAATGTTTAACAACTCTTCTATTGCAACAAGTTATACCATGTAACTCACAAAACTGATTAGCTATTTTGTGAAGAGCTTTAAGCAATTTACCCACTCTATTTCCCTCTTTGGTTGATTGATATTCAGAGTAGGCGTCATATTTTTTTTAAATAATCATTACCCATAGAGATTCCAGAAAGTTTCTCCATACTTTAACATACATATTAAAAACAACACTATTTTTTTGTTTTTTATGATTATAAATGCAAAACTGAAAATAAAATATGCAAACCGAAATATGATATGCAAGACAATGACAAAACAAAATAAATTGCTTTGAAGGTAAAGATGGATAAGATGATGCTCACGTAGGTGCAATCTCCCCAAGCTTAGGTGTTAGCACAAGTTGGTGATGAAGTTGACTTTGTTGTGATATCCTTGGACAAATCCTTACAACAATGATTCCCCGGCAACGGCGCCAGAAAACAGTCTTGATGGGCCTTCACGTAGTTAGCTGCGTGAAAAGTAAATGGGTTAGGCTGAGACTTCAAGTGCAGAGTGTGTAGTAAGTGGAAGACGTGTTTTCCCCACGAGGGGTGACTCGAGGGTTTAATATCGAACTCTCGGGGATTCAGTAATGAAAGATTTATCTTCCTATCCTTCTTTTGGTTACCTACAAAACAAAGTAAATGTTTTGGTCCTCAACCTCACCTAGTGGTTGTCAAGCACAAGGTGTGAGAATGATATTAAGATAATATGCAATTCAAACAGGAAATAAATATGCAATGGTGGTAAATAAATATGCAAGGATGGTGATAACAATGAAAAATGATATTTTTGGGTTTTATATGATGTATGCAAGATGTAAAAGTGTTTTTGGATTTTTAAATGGCAGAAAATGTAAAAGTGGTTAAAGTTGTTGGAAAGGTGTTTCTTATGATTAAAAATGGACCGGGGTTCATGGTTTCACAAATGCACTCTCTCTTTAATAAAGTGGTGGATAATGGAACATTAGAGTTGACATATGAGATTGCAATACAAAAGTTCACTGACAAGTTACTAATTATATGGGCATCACGTCCTAACATAGAGACCTTTTGTTTATTAGTCTCACTTATACTCCACCAAGATGCGAACTAAATCATAACACCTCAGTAATTAAGATAACTCAGAGTATAGCTTTAAGTTTCATGACATGAAGTTAAAATAAGAACATGCTAGATCTAGTCACATATAAGTGGCATGGTCACCCACAACCCCTGTAGCAAGGTATTTTTCTTTATCCCTAGTGAGGCAACAAAGTAAGGTAAACAGACCCAAGTGGATCGCAGAACTATCTCTCACGTTCACCGCACTAGCCACCCCCGTTACTCCAACTAATGCACACATCACCCCACACACACTCTCATAAACATGCTTGATCAAAACAAGTAAATAGGAACAGGTACATAATATGCATCTATATTTATAACTTAAACAAAACATTTGCAATCTCAAACATGTATTAACTCATAAAAAGATCCACCACATAGGTATTACAAAGATGACCGTAATAATGTTCAGCAGCTCATACGGTGCTAATTAGTGAAGCTCAAAGAGAGGAGAGATACATAAGTTACTTCCACAAACCCATAGTCCAGAGGTGGACTACTCCCTCTTCATCATGGAGATGGTGGAGAAGTCGTTGGAGAAGATGGAGACCACGCCGGCAGCGCCCCGCCGGAGTTTTCCCCCTCCAATCTGCAGCTCTATGTCTCTGTTTCGGTGTTTCTATGTTTTGGCGGCGCTCCTTCTAGAGAACATCGGGGGACTATTTTTATAGGCGGTTTTAGGTCAAACCCGAGTCGGTGGAGAAAAGATCGATGGCAATGGAGCTCTGAGGCCCAAAAGGAGGGGTCCCACGTGGCCAGGTACATGGGCCTGGTGGGCCCACCTATTTTGGCCATCGGGTCTCCGCTTGTTTACTTCCTTCGCTACCAAGTCTTCTTCCTTCCAAAAATGGACGCTCGTAAATTTGCAGATCATTTGGACGTCGTTTGGGTCCCTGAATCATTAAAATAAAGAAATAGGGTTTTCTGCCTGCACAAGGTTAATTCCGTAAAAATAGGAAATAAATATAATGTTCCCAAAAATCATTATAATTTTTTGATATAACCCTTATATGATGCAAATATGATTGGAATACAAGTAATATAGTGCAAAGTTCATGTATACATTTTACATGCATAACCATGTAGAAGAGTCGCAAGAGCAATCAGTGCCTCATTTCATGAATGGTCTCAACTATCCTATCAAGAAGATTGTGGAGTTCCAACCTTATACCAATTTGGTTGAGCTAGTACATCAAGAAACAAAGGCCAAGCGTCACGTTCTTGAAGAGCTCAAGTAACTCAAGGCAAAGACTTTCTATGCAAACAAGCCTTCATCCTCAACACCTACAACCACACAAGCTTCACCTCAAGCAAACATAAGAGGTCCTCCTAAAGTCTCATCATCAACATTGCAAGCTCCCCAACCTTTCAAGAAAGTGCCTACTTCAACAAATGCACCTCAAGGTTCCTCCTCCGGCACAAGACTCTTGAAATGCTTCAAGTGTGGCGGACAAGGGCACAAATCCTTCGAGTGCACAAATAAGAAAGTGATGATTGTCAATGACTTGGAAGAATATGAGTCTATGAGTGAAGAGGAGTACCTCGCCGCCAACCAAGTCGCCACCACACATAGGGCTCAAGATGACTCCGAGGAGATATTTTGTGATGGTGATCCCAATGAACCAACTTTAGTTGTGACAAGAACCTTGACCACCAATGTCCAAGAAGAAGAAGACCAACGATGCAACTTGTTTCAAACAAGAGCAGGAGTTAATGGAAAGTCCATCAAGATCATCATAGATGGTGGAAGTTGTCACAACTTAGCGAGCAAGGAACTTTGTGATAAGCTCAACTTGAAGCTCAAGAAGCACCCACATCCTTACCATGTACAATGGTTGAGTAATTGCGGAACCGTCAAGATCCAACACATGAGTGCAAGTGTCCTTCAAGATTGGAGCTTATGAAGATACCGTCGATTGTGATGTTGTGCCTATGACCGTTTGTCACTTACTTCTTGGTCGTCCTTGGCAATATGATAAGAGTGCTATGCATGATGTAATGACAAACTACCATAGATTCAAGAACAAATACAAGACCTTTGTCCTCCGTCCCATGACACCAAGTCAAGTAATTGCCGACAATGCCAAGACCATTGCTAGAGCACAGCAAGATCGTTCTTCAAGTGAGATGAGTGGTGAGAGAGTGATCCACCCAAAAGTGAGTGAGAGCCACAAGACAAACATGACTGACACTTCAAAGAGAGCCACACCAAATTTGACACTATTTGCCACCAAAAGAGACATGAGAAAGTTGAGAGAGGACCCATCCACCCTTCACTATGTGCTCATATGCAAGGGTGAAGCTTCTTTTACTAACAACTTCACAAACATTCCTCCATCTTTTTTGTCTCTTTTGAAGGAGTTTGAAGATGTCTTCCCTCAAGAGGTGCCACCGGGACTACCTCCTCTACGCGGCATCGAGCATCGCATCGACCTTCTCCCCGGCGCACCGCTACCTAACCACGCACACTACCACACCAACCCCGAAGAAACGAAAGAGATTGAGTGACAAATACAAGAGCTACTTGATAAGGGACACATTCGCGAGAGCTTGAGTCTGTGTGCCGTACCCGTCATCTTGGTTCCCAAGCACGACAACACCCTTCGCCTTTGCATGGATTGTCGCCCCATCAACGCCATGACCGTTAGGTATCGCCATCCTATCCCTAAACTTGATGATATGCTCGATGAACTTTGTGGTTTCACCATCTTTTCCAAAATTGATCTTAAGAGTGGCTACCATCAAATAAGGATGAGTGGGGGTGATGAATGGAAGACCGCCTTCAAGACAAAGCTTGGTCTTTATGAATGGCTTGTCATGACATTTGGTCTTTCCAATGCACCTTCAACTTTTATGTGTCTTATGAATCATGCCCTTCGTCCTTTCATTGGAAAATTTGTTGTTGTCTATTTTGATGATATCCTTATCTATAGCAAGTCGGTGGAAGAGCATACTTGTCATGTTGCTCAAGTTTTGTTGGCCCTTCGAAATGAAAAGCTTTATGCTAATATTTCTAAGTGCACATTTACCACCGACAAGCTTGTTTTCTTGGGTTTTGTTGTTTCTTCGAATGGAGTTGAAGTTGATAAAGCAAAGATAGAAGCTATTCGCTATTGGCCTTTTCCTGCGTCACTTGAAGAGTTGAGACGCTTTATGGGTTTTGCCGGATTTTATCGCCGATTTATCAAAGATTTTTCAACAATTGCATGCCCTCTTCATGACCTTACAAAGAAGAATGTGCCTTTCATTTGGGGCCATGCACATGACTTTGCTTTCAATGAGCTCAAGCGGTTGTTAACCCAAGCCCCACTACTTGCACTTCCGGATTTTTCTAATTTTTTTGAAATTGAATGCGATGCAATGGTTTTGGTATTGGAGGAGTTCTCATGCAAAATGGTAGACCCATCGCATACCATAGTGAGAAACTTGATGGAGCTCGCTTGAATTATCCAATTTATGACAAAGAGTTGTATGCTTTGGTTCGTGTTTTGGATGTTTGACAACACTATCTTCGTCCTAAGGAGTTTGTCATTCATTCCGATATTTGAAAAGCCAAACGAATTTGAATAAAAGACATGCTAAATGGGTTGAGTTCATTGAGTCTTTCACCTTTGTAATCAAATACAAGAAAGGGAAAGACAATGTGGTCGCGGATGCATTGTCCCGCAAGACCAACCTACTTACTGATGACCCACAAGTATAGGGGATCGCAACAGTCTTCGAGGGAAGTAAATCCCAATTTATTGATTCGACACAAGGGGAGCCAAAGAATATTTATAAGCCTTAAGAGATGAATTGTCAGTTCAGCTGCACCTGGAAATAGACTTGCTCGACACAGATTATCAGTAGTAACAGTTTTATGGCAGAAGCAGTAGTGAGATAACAACAGCAATAAAGTAGAGACAGCAGTAGTGATTGCAGTAAACAGCAGGATTAAAATACTGTAGGCATAGGGATGGATGAACGGACGTGGCATGGATAAGATAAATCATATAATAATCAAGACATAGGCATTTGCAGGTAAATAATGATAAAGCATGCAAGTACTAAGTAACCATAGGCATGTGTTCCGTAAATAGTCGTACGTGCTCGCAATGAGAAACTTGCACAACATCTTTTGTCCTACCAGCCCGTTTGCAGCGGGGCCTCAAAGGAAACTACTGGTTATTAAGGTACTCCTTTTAATGAAGTACTGGAGCAAAGCATTAACACTCCGTGAACACATGTGATACTCACATCAAAGCCATCCCCTCCGGTTGTCCCAATTGCTGTCACTTTGGGGCCTCGGGTTCAGGACAATAATATGTGTATACAAATTGCAGATATGATCTAAAGCAATGATTATCCTCATGATACAATAACATGTTCAGATCTGAAATCATGGCACTCGGGCCCTAGTGACAAGTATTAAGCATAACAAGTTGCAACAATGACATAGAGTACTAACAACGGATACTAGGCACCATGCCCTAACAATCTTATAGCTATTACATGAATGATCTCATCCAATCCCTTCCATCCCCTTCAGCCTACAGCAGGGATTTACTCACACATGGATGGGGGAAACATGGATGGTTGATGGAGAAGCGTCGGTGATGATGATGGCGATGATCTCCTCCAATTCCCCGTCCCGGCGGAGTGCCAGAACGGAGTTTCTGATCCCCGAAATAGGGTTTTCAATGGCGGCGGCGCTCTGGAGGGTTTCCGGAAATATGGTCGATCCCCCTTGCGTTTTTAGGTCAGGGGAATATGTAGTCCAGAGGGGGAGCCGAGGTCGTGGCCGAGTCAGCCTCACCACGTGGCAGCGCGGCCCAAGGCCCACCGCGCCGCCACGTGGTGAGGGCAGCTCGTTGCCCCTCACCGTCTCATCTTCTGGCTCCGTGGGTCTTCTGGTAAAATAGGGGCTTCGCGATAATTTCCACGGATTTTCCTGAAAGTTGACTTTCTGCACAAAAACAAGACACCAGGGCAATTCTGCTGAAAACAGCGTAGTCCGTATTAGTTGTATTCAAAACACACAAATTAGAGGTAAAACAACAGCAAAAGTGTTCGGGAAAGTAGATACGTTTTGAACGTATCACTTGCACATCTTGAAATTAGTGTCTTGGGTTTGGAAGAGATAAAGGATTTATATGCTACCGATGCTTTCTTTGGAGACATTTTTTGGTCAATGCTTGGAACATAAAGGGATTGGGGATTACCATTTGCACAAAGGTTTCTTGTTTAAGGGTAACAAACTTTGTTTTCTCGAGTCGTCGCTTCGTTTGCTCCTTTTGAAGGAAACACATGGAGGATCGCACATGGGACACTTTGGCCGCGACAAGACCTACTCCATGCTCGCTATAAACTACTATTGGCCAAGAATGAAGCGTGACGTTGAACGCTTAGTCCGCCGATGTTCCACATGTCTCAAAGCTAAGTCTACACTAAACTCTCATGGTCTATACACTCCTTTGCCAATTTCACAAACACCTTGGTGCAACATTGCTATGGATTTTGTCTTAGGACTCCCACGCACTAAAACAAACAAGGACTCCATATTTGTTGTCATTGATCAATTCTCTAAAATGGCACATTTCATACCATGCAATAAGACCGACAATGCTTCACACATTGCAACTTTGTTTTTTAGGGAGATCGTTCGTCTTCATGGAGTGCCAAGGATAATTGTGTCGGATCGTGACGTCAAGTTCGTGAGTTACTTTTGGAAGACATTGATGGCCAAGATGGGAATCAAGCAACTCTTCTCCACCGCCTATCACCCTCAAACGGATGGTCAAACCGAAGTGGTGAACCGAAGTTTGTCAACGCTTCTTCGTGTGTTGATCAAGCCAAATTTGAAGAATTGGGAAGAGTGCATTCCTCATGCCGAGTTCGCCTACAATCGAGCACTACACCGAGCAACAAAGAGAAGCCCGTTCGAGATCGTTTATGGTTTCAACCCATACACCGCTTTGGACATGCTACCACTACCACTACGTGAACAAACAAGCATGGACTTCGAGAAGCGTGCCGCCTACATAAAGAAACTACATGAGGATACAAGAAACACACTCGAAAAGCACAATGAAGCACATGCTAAGAAGATGAACAAGGACAAGCGCGCCATGATATTTGAAGAAGGAGACCTAGTGTGGCTACACCTTCGCAAAGACCGCTTTCCCGATGCAAGGAAGTCCAAGCTTCACCCTCGTGGTGATGGACCTTTCAAGGTTCTCAAGCGCATCAACGACAACGCATACAAGATCGACATCGCCAACTCCAATTACTTGGTGCATGACACCTTCAATGTCATCGACTTATCTCCATACTATGGAACATCAAGCGATGAGGATGACCAAGAGTCGAGGACGACTCTTTCCCAAGGGGGGGGGAGATGATGTAGCCCAACCTACGGTTCCTACACATGACACGCCCAGTGGACCAATGACAAGAGCACGAGTCAAAACTCTACATGATAAGGTGAATTCGTTCTTATCTTTGTGTGACCTCGATACTCCATTGAATGGCTTGCTACTTCATTCCGATACATTGTGTTTGCTCAGCTTGGAGGTCCGTGATGAACGCCAAGAAGATAAGGAACAAGTTGTCCAAGAGGAGCGAATAAGTGCGGAAGAAGAAGCAGACGATACGGACGAGGAGGCGGATGACAGGCTCGCCGGCCTCCCAGCCGGCCGGTACACAGGCGCCGCCGGCCAGCCAGCCTGGGCCGGCCCCCTGGCCGGCCGAAGTCCAGAAGCCGTCGGCCCCCAGGCCGGCCCACTCCCAGCTCGCCCGATGCCCACGTGGCTCCACCTCCTGTTTTCCTTTTTTGCCCCTGGTTTGTAATAGACTATAAAAACCCTTCTCTCTCCCTAGGTCTAGGGTTAGACTAATATTAGACTTGAGTTAAGCTTAGCTCCTTTCCACCCCTTGTTGGTGTTTCCTCTTATGAGATGCCTCCTACTGAGATGAATCAAGGCCTCCCCATGTGGAGATGAATCTCTCCTTGTAGTTGCGATTACTCGTCAATCATTTCGGTGGTTGAACTGGTAGAATCGACCGGTGAGATAAATGATTCTAAGAGTAAGATGCTTGGATCTATGAGAATCGGGGGCTGTCCTCGGGGATTGGTTACCGATTGAGTATTTTCCTTGTGTTTTGCTATTTACCCCTTTCAATTCCCCTGTTTGTGTTTTGTGTTTTGTGTTCTTCGTATTCTTCGCCGTGTTCATCGTGTTTATCGTCAGATCCGTGAAGATCGGGACCGCCCTACATCAGGAGCTCACCCTGGAGAGCATCCGGAGCGTCCTCTTCCTTTCGCGTGGCGCCACGAGGGCATGTACACTCGGCGACCCTTAGGTAGGCGCTACAAAAGTCAAAATCCCAAACGTCGGACGCTACAGGCAGAATTTTCAGTGTATTTTGCAAGCGGCAGACGCTTACTTTGGCGTTGATGCTGGAAGAAAAGGCTAGGATTTACACGTCAACTACCAAAACGAGTGGGATTGTTTTCTTAGCGTCTCCTCTTTAGCGCCCCCGTTGTACGTGCTCTGACGGGAGCTCGCTCCGTTTCCTGCAGCGCGGCGACGGGTACAGCAGAGCTCGCCTCGCCCGTTCGGTCATTGGGCGTGAGGAAAAGAAGGAAGAAGCTGGCCTTTTGGGCTTTAACCGTTGGATAGAAGATGGATGGTGGATTCAGGCCCTCAGGTCAAGCTGTGCCCTGCCTACAGCGGGGCACTGGATCTCGGTCCTCGTAATGGAACAGTACCGCCTCGTGTAGCCGATCGCACGGTGACCTCCGCCTCCGCGGTTCAGACGATGCTCCCGTCCATCCTTTCAAAATCAAGAAACGCGCCGTCACACCGCCGCCGTCTCCGTCGTCCCTCTCCTCATCTCCCGGCAGAGCTACCGATCACCCATCCACCACCTCCATTGCATCACCACCACCTCCAAGCTCCAACTCCGACCTCGGTTCTTCCCCTTATTCCTACCACCACTATACCTCTATCCTCCAATCCTGCGTCGCCGCTGGCTCCCTGCGCGCCGGCAGGCAGGTCCATGGCAGGCTACTCGTGTCGGGCCTCGGCTCCGACACGGTGCTGGCCACCAAGCTCGTTGATCTGTACGCTGCCCGTGGCCATGTAGTGCACGCGCGCCGCCTGTTCGACGGAATGCCGAAGCGGAATGTGTTCCTGTGGAACGTGCTGATCAGGGCCTACGCGCGGGAAGGTCCCCACGAGGCCGCAGTGCAGCTCTACCGTGGGATGGCCGAGCACGGCGTGGAGCCAGATAACTTCACTTACCCTCTGGTGCTCAAGGCGTGTGCCGCGCTCCTGGACCTGGAGACTGGTAGGGAGGTGCATGAGCGTGTCTCGGGAATGCGGTGGGGCGAAGACGTGTTTGTGTGCGCCGGTCTTGTTGACATGTATGCCAAGTGTGGGTGTGTGGACGATGCTCGAGCGGTGTTTAATGGGATTGCTGTGAGAGATGCTGTGGTGTGGAACTCAATGATTGCTGCATACGGGCAGAATGGGAGGCCAATGGAGGCGCTGTCATTGTGCCGCGACATGGCTGCAAATGGTGTTAAGCCGACAATTGCCACTCTGGTGAGTACAATATCAGCGGCAGCGGATGCAGCTGCTCTGCCTAGAGGGAGAGAGCTGCATGGGTTTGGTTGGAGGAGGGGTTTTGGGCAGCAGGATAAGCTGAAAACTTCCCTTGTCGATATGTATGCCAAGAGTGGGTGGGTTCAGGTGGCTCGTGTTCTCTTTGATCAACTCATGCTGAGGGAACTTGTTTCTTGGAATGCCATGATATGTGGATACGGGATGCATGGCCATGCTGACGAAGCACTCGAACTTTTTAATACAATGAGGGTTCAGGCTCAAGTGAATCCTGACAACATCACTTTTGTTGGTATTTTATCTGCCTGCAACCATGGAGGGATGGTAAAAGAAGCAAAATATTTTTTTGGTCTGATGGTGGATGTGTACTCCATCAAGCCAACGGTGCAGCACTTCACGTGCCTCGTTGACGTTCTTGGTCACGCTGGTAGGTTTGATGAAGCGCATGATCTCATCAAGGGGATGTCTATGGAGCCAGATTCAGGGATATGGGGCGCACTTCTCAATGGGTGTAAGATTCACAAAAATGTTGAACTAGGTGAGCTAGCCCTCCAGAAGTTGATTGAGCTTGAGCCTGAAGATGCTGGTAATTATGTGCTTCTATCAAATATCTATGCTCAGTCTGGAAAATGGGAAAAGGCTGCAGCGGTTAGGAAGCTAATGACCAATAGAGGCCTGAAAAAAGTCGTTGCTTGCAGTTGGATCGAGTTGAAAGGGAAAACACATGGATTTCTTGTTGGGGATGCATCACATCCTAGATCAGATGAAATTTATGAAGAGTTAGAGAGATTGGAAAGTCTCATGAGTGATGCTGGATATGTGCCTGACACCATGCCAGTTTTCCACAATGTGGGAGATGATGAAAAGAGGAACATGGTGAGGAGCCACAGTGAGAGGCTGGCCATTGCATTTGGGCTCATTAGTACACCTCCTGGGACAAAGCTTCTTGTGACCAAGAATCTTCGAGTTTGTGAGGACTGTCATGTTGTCATCAAGCTGATTTCACAGATTGTGCAGCGTGAAATCATCATAAGAGATGTTAACCGATACCATCACTTTGTAAACGGTGAATGCTCTTGTAAAGACTACTGGTAGCTTTCACGATGAATAAATTAGTTCAATTTGGCAGTATAATGGGGACAGTCCTATAAGGGTTGCACTCTTGTGTGGCAGAAGACATTCCTGTGCGAAACAGCAATATTTGGCAATAAAAGCATGGCTCGTCGTTCAGAAATTCAGAGGTGAATCTGTAACTGTCTGTTACTATGTCAGAGTTCACTGCAATGCTGTTCTACCAGAGAAGCTAAGATGCTTACTAGGCCAGCATCAAGTTGCAAGATACAAAGGTAATTACTTTGAAATGGAGCCCTTCATCTATGTAAATCATTAGAGCAAAATAAATGACTGTTTGTGGAACATCTGGGTCTCCGGTCTTGATAAAATCCCTGTCAGGAGAGGTGCAAACTCAACCTTAGGTTTCATGGTTTCTACTTGTTACTTGCTAGAGACATGCTTTGAGCAAAAATCTAATATGAAGAAGTTAGAGTTTCAGTTTTCCTTGCTGGCAAGATTTAATTGGGAAGGATGAGTGTTGTGCCCAGGTCCATAGGCGGTTGGTGTGGCCATCCTGGTCGTGGGCAGGCTTCCCAGAAAAAAAAAACAGTGATTTTATATAGAGCATTTGGCCCAGCTTGGCACTGTGCCCCATGAAGTACTGCTTGTATTTCTTATATGGCCCAGTCTTCATCGGGCTTGACTCTCTGCCACTGCTGGTGCTAATCGAAAGGTTTGTAAGAAATTTGTTGTGTCACTAGCGTTGGCATGGCTTTCCGTGAAGCTACTGGTCTGCACTACCATAGATAAATTGAAACTGATGATGAAAATAACAATAATAAGTTGATGCAATTGCATTATCCTACAAAGTGGAGTACTATTCACTTAATTTGTGTTTCGTGTTCGATCTATGGTTTTACGTTTCTTTTAATTCTTCTCTCAATAATGCAAGCTACCCATCCTATTGTTTGCCAGAGTCAAAAGACATAGCCTTTATCAAGTTTGAAGTCCCTTGTTTCTCATGTTGCATTATGCTATCATGGACTGGGAATGGAAGTTCGATCAAAATAGCCCAATGAATGGGGTTAGTTACATAAGGTTAGAACTTGTATTGCATGTTAACATTTGCTTATCTGCACTCCCAGCTTGCCACCAATGTTTTATATAAGTTTGAAGACACAAATCTAGCTTTAGCATTAGTTCACATCTGGGAAAATCTTTCATTTTATTTCCATTTTTTTTTGCTTAGCTAAGCTGTTTTCATCTATCTCTAGTTGTTTAAGGATGTCACTGTTTGCAAGAAAAATATTAGCACTGAAGTGAGCCTGGAAAAAGTAGCATGGTTATGCAATATGAAAGATAATATTGTAATGTTTTCAACTGTCCCTATGCACATTTTTATTTCAATTCATACAAATTTATCACCACTGGGTAGTTTAAACTGTTCATAAGCCAATGATAACCAATCTGGTGGATCTTGATTACGTATGCACTACTATCGGTAATTCTCTTCGTGCTAATCAATTCCAATATTTTACTATGCCACCGTGTAGTATTCTGATCTTCAGCTGCCATGCTGTATGCAAGAGTAGGAGCTAATTCAGCCAAATTACTAAGATTTCCATGCATATTCTGACTGTGGAGGTAATGTTATTGGAAAGACTTTGTCTTACTCTAGACCATTCTCAAGATGGAAGATGCTAAATTCACTTAACTATCATTACAGGCATCATCGGGTCTATGTGACTATGTGCTTATTATGGTGGAATTAAATGGGCTTGGCTCAATAAATTTCAGAGTAACTCTTCTTGCTTCCTTGATTTTTTTTCTGCTTTCTTTTCGTCCCTTTGGTAGTAATCGACAGGGTTGGTTTGCGCACGAAGTTGCATCATAAACACACTTGGCTTCATCTAGCCTGCTAAGGTAAACTGAATTTTGATTTGTCATTTTGAAAAGTTCTTGTGCATTGTGACTTATACAAAATAATACTCTCTCCGTTCCATAATGTAAGCTTTTTGACTTTTCCTCCACACATGTATCTAGCGAACCTTGCACTAAAACATGTCTAGATACATGTGTGGAGGAAAAGACTAGAAAGGCTTATATTTAGGAATGGAGGTAGTAAGTACTAATTTGCACTTAATTCATCTTCATACTCGTTTATATTGCTTGGCAGATGGATTGTCATTAGAGTTAAAAATATACTTCCGAGTGCTGATGTATATATGTATTTTACTCAAATCTGGCATGTGGTTAATATGAACTGCTAATTATCAAGAATGAACTCTATTTGTTTTTTGCATATAGGTAACTTAACATGCACCCCGTTTCAGCTGAGGTATCTTAATACCCCGAAAGAAGCTTGATCTTTATGTTCGCCATGCTGATGCCTCATGCGCGAATTACAGCAAAGTTTTCAGAACTGTGTCTCAATTAGCATAATCTCATATACAGATCCATATTTGATTACATCAACAAGAATCATGTATCTCATATACTGTGATCTGCTTGTGAACTGCAGAATTACGAAAAACCATTTGGTCTTCTTCACAGGCAGGTTGCACTGATAACACAAAACAGTTTGTTCTTAATGCTTTCTGCCCCTCTCAGACTAATTACATTGTTACTCTCTCACAGATCAAGGGCTTCAGGTACTGTTATAAAAAGGTCTTGCTCTTATTTATAGGAATAGATAGATTTATGTCTGATTTTCACATGTAAATGGCTTAACAATGCTCTTGCCTGATCAATATGTTATATAGAAGACTGAAATCGTAAGTTGTCAATTGGTGCTATATTTCATCTGATCTTCATTAGTTTACCTTGGGTACTAAGTTGTCTGTTCCTCAATCTTCTGTAGTACGAAAGATTATTTCTTCTATGCACCTTACTCTTACATTTAGTTGATCACGGAAGGGCTCAAAACTGAGTTTATGTTACATCAAGGTATTACAATACATGTCTGAATATAACTGAAAATCTTCTATGATGTAGACATGTCGTTGTTTCAGTTTTTGTTCTTACTTGATCTACTATCCCATTATATTACCTGAAGGCTATGTGTCATGTGCGTCGGAAGCTGCAGATACGATTACTGGAACAAGCATACAGGATACAGCTCTTCATTTTTATCTCTCATACCAACTATACAAATAGCATCAGCGGATCAAAAGATAGATTAATAAGTTGCCGTGTAGACTGGGTTTAGCGGTGGAATATTATATAGTAATACTAATAGACAGGACTTCTGCTAGCTATTCAGCCTGGTGCATTCAGTCAAATTTGAATCAAACCGTAGAACTCCCAGACAGAATTTCTCTCATCTAACGGTTAATCCCTAGGTAGAAAAGGTAATTTTTCAATACAGGGGAGCGTTTTTACTAAACTCAAACGTTCACATGGAGGCGATGCAAGCAAATAATCTACACCTATCTATGGTGCATACGGCTGCAGATAGAGAAGGTCCTGAATGAGATTATGATAATGCGCCACGATAGCAACTAGTATATGCGTGCTAAGTATTAGAAATAAATATTTACTCGCGCCAGTAAGCGAAAAAGAAAATTGTTACCCCGCTATATGCCATCACATTACGAGTGTATACTGTATACATAACGAGAATGCCAAGCTCCGGTAAGAAAAAAGAGGAGAATGTCCTTGAATATGCAATGGCAACCATCTCTGCCTCCGATCACATTGCATAGGACCGTATCCAGATAACCGTTTAATGCCCAACACTAGTATTCCATCATAACCCTCGAATTCTAGTATTAGAGTATCTCCAGCAGAGTCCCAGTATTTGACTCCAAAAAATCTGTTTTGGGAGAGATAGCATTTTTTTTGGGTCGATACGAGCTTCTCCAGCAGCTCCCCTAAACTTGCTTCCTAAGAGTTTGTTTGTGGTCTATAATCGTACAACTTACAACTACTTCATGCATCTAAATAAGAGTACTAACATTACGAGTCGTCGACAAAATTTACGACTACAAGTGCGACTAGGATAATAATAGCACCGAATGCATATCGTCGACAAAATTCATTTCAAGAGCATAACTTTTTATCTTCTTTATCTTCAATCTAGTTGTATCCGTCTTGACCTTGTCTTATTGATGATATAACCCAAATGCAACTCTATTTGGACCTTTTTTCTTCAATTCTTTTCTTCCCGGTCTACTTCACCGCTTTCTCCATTTCGGGTTTCCTCGTGAGTTATGTCAAGCTTTTTTTTACCATCTTTATTTCTTCATCAAATTTCTTCCTCAAGTCAATTGTGAAGTTTAAGTCTTAATATTTTTATTCAATGCAATGCTTATATTCGACTTTCAAAGCGCGAATAACGCCCACACGTCGATAACTAGTAAAAATGTCTAACTCAAATCGAATTAGCATTTGTCAAAACATCAAAATCGAGCAAAAGTTAAAACTTATACTCGGAGGTGGTGTTCCCGATGTCGCCGATGGGCTTGCTTTCCTCATTGCTATCCCATGAAACCCTGGCGGAGGCGAGCTCATGGGACGAGGACGGAAATTGATGGGTCGGCGACGCCGTAGACAGGGGAACACAGGATAAACCCACCGCATTATTTGGTCTCTTCTCTACAAGACTATCTAGATATTTGATAACAATTTTCGGTGGATACAAGACTACTTCTCTCCAAAATACTTGCATGAATAAGATCAAAGGTCGCAAGTTGTGCTACTGGGGATGATTATTATGTTCAAATGGGATATTGGGCGTGGGGGCTGACCTAGAGGAGGTGGAGTTCTCCTAGGCCTCTACACCGAAGAGTTTTAGTTGGTTCTCTGCTTCGGATCATCATCCCTTGTCATCTCCAGGCAACGTCGAGGGACTTTTCGATCCCACTTACAGTGAATTCCTTACTCGCAGAGCAAATGCAACATGGAGCTCGGCTCCGGAGCTTGTAAGTTATCAAAGAGGGTGAATATTTCCCCTTGTGACTGCTTGTAATTTTTATTTTGGTCGATGGTATCTTTGTAAGGCCACTTGGTTAATGTATGGATTCTAACCTCTGAAAAAAGAAAGAGAAGATTCAACTTTCAAAATTCAAAGACATGGAATAGTTAAAAAACTTTATTAAAGTATAAATAACCGAAGTATATTCATTTTTCTGGAGCTATTCACAAAACCTACCGCCGCCCCGTTTGCCCTCTTCTGCCTCCCACCGCAAGAAAGGGACCGAAGAACAAAAGAAACGAACCAGAGAAGAACACCAAAAATTAGCATCGCCAATTTCCGAGAATTGTTTCCGAGAAATCTTGCTGTTTCGTCCCCCGAACTCCAACGCGAAGATGCCGCGCATTCCCCTGATCAGATTCCCCCAGAGGCATCTCAAAGTCCCATCCCCACCAGGTGCTCTCTTTCCCCCAATCCCTTTTCCCCATCGATTCGTGTTGGGATTGAGGCTTTGCTAGTCTAGGTCTAGTTTGTCGGAGATCTAATTCTTGGTGTATCTCTTTCTTGGTTGATTTTGCTTGATGCAGCGGCGAAACCCGCAGATCAGCATGCGACCCTCATGTCCCGATTGGGTAAGCGCTCGATTCTTGAATCCGCAAGTAAAGTAAGATTTTTTCGTTTTCTTGCTAATTACCGGTGGTAATTCGTGGTTGGGCGCCTGCTTTCTGAAGCAGTCGATTGATCCGTGCAACATATTCTTGCCTTTGGATGTTATTTTGCCGCATATATTATTAATGTGTCCGTGACCCTAAGGCTGATGGTTTCAGGTAGCTTTTCAGAGTTTAAGCCAAATGGAAGTTATTCTTTTAGTGGTTCTTCTCCACTTAAGATAGATGGAGTTGAGATATTAGGCATAAGCTTGCAGGAACTTGATAGAAAAGAGAGAGTTTTGTATGTTGCAATGTAATGGCAATGTTTTTCTTGACACTCCTGTGCTTTATAGTTGTTTGTGTTACAGATGGTGCTATATGCCTGTATCATTCAGATTTAGGTCGTTGCTGCCTTGCCGGCTAACTAATATGTACACACATTCTCAAGTGTATGGAGGTGATACAAGTCATTTTAGTGACCCAGTGGGATAGGATATGATCTGCGCCTTCATGGCAATGAATAAGAAAAACTTTCTGTCTTACATTGTTTTGGTAGTACGGATTGGTATGCCATATGTATGCATGTGCTGAATGTATTGAAAATAATCAACCCAGTTTGTTTGGATTAGAAGAGATGCTGTCTTCTCTGACTTTTCATAGCCCTTGTGGGTGCCATGCTATACAGCCTGCTACAGCAGTTATTAGATAGTTCTTATTTCTTGTTCTACAAAACATCATTTGCAGTAGGTGTTGCAGTGAGTTGCTTTTCACATGCTATGAATGTATGGACTGTTCCCTGGCCTAATAATACTATAACAGTGTTGCAATGTTTAGCTTTTTGCATGCTATCTTGGCATTTTACTGCATTTCTGGAGCTGTTACGTAGGTGTTTTCTTTTGCTAAATAAAACAAACGAACCTGCTTAGATACCACTGCAAAAGATTTGCCCCTAAGTTTTTCAATCTTTGTCAATTTCCAAAAGTTTGAGCACCGTAAGTTTGCCAGGTGTTTGCCATTTCTAAATTTAACTATATGGGGGTGTCCATCCTATGCTTAAACGTGTCTAAACGGCTATGAAAAAAATCTAATCGCACTGCCAAATATATGACACCTGGAAACTAGCCAAATCCGTTCTGGAACTCTATCCTTTTCCGGCCAACTTGGCTTTGAAGAAGTCCCCAAGGAAAAATAGGCTAAATCCTCAATACTTTCGAGGCAGGCAGACCCAAGATTGCACATCCAGACAATGGGCCCCATCATGGCTGCCCTCTGGTAGTAACTCACCACGACGTCATGTTGCCTCTCTTCCCAGCAATAAGCCTGGCATCCTTTACCGCCCTGCAGACCCAGCCTTGCTGCCCACCTCATGGCTCTCGTTGCTGCAGATGGTGCTCATAGCACGTGAAGCGCACAACTTCATGGAGCAGGCGCAGTGTGTCCCTCCACAATTGACTGGCAGCAGTAACGTTGCTGGCCCTCAGTGGACAAGCTCTGTCGGGCAGTCCGATAAGTTAGCGCCTGATTCGTGAAAGCATTCTTCAGCTTGGGGGTGGTGGATGAGTTTTGCCTGGACACCTGGATTCGTTGTCGCTGCCGCAAGGACCCGGTGCTCCTTGTGCGGTGTTGTGTGTTTGTGCTGCGAAAACATAGAGCCAGGCGAGCAAGCAAACAGAGGGGATGCATCATGTCAGGTTGTAAAATTAGTGGGTACAAAACTGTCCAAGGACAGTTTATTTTATAAGAAAGGCACTCAGGAAAATTAACAGGAGGCCACTTAACTTGGGTATATCTACAATGGTTGATCACCTTTGGGATTTGTTTTACAATTTCCCAACTATATTGCTTGGACATCAACACTGCTCTCTAGACGCTACTTTGAGAACTAATTTCTATTGTAAACTGTTATATATTTCTATGTATTATTACGAAGTACTTTTTTCCATATCACAAAATACTTCGCATATTACATGGAAAGGGGTGTAACTAACAATCTACAATTTCATATTCAGGAGCTCAAACACAGGCACCAACTTCTGGGGAGAAAAAAAATTATCGCTTTAAATCAGATGTTCCTTCGGCACCTTCTCATAATGCTGTTGGAGGGCCAGCTTCACAACTTCCCAAACGCACACCACTCTCCGAGGAAGAGATTGAGGCTATCATGGTACGTTTGACGTTTAGAGATGCTGAAATACAACACATATTGTATGATTCTGCTTTCGGTTAGTACTACGAATAATGCAATTTTAACCAATGTTCATGTGTAGTGCGGACCCATTTTATTGCACATGAAATTTGTAGAATGATGATGCTGTTGTTGCTTAACACATGTGTTGTTTGTTCAAGCCTGAGAATAATGATGACGGGCTTTGCATAATCAATCATCTTGGGTGTTCCTTTTTTTTTTGAGAATCATCATGGGTGTTCCTAATAAGTTGTCTTTCTTTGGGGAGTGGCTTGTACTTTTTTGCACTTGATATTTAGTAGATAGAAGTCACATATTGCAGTTGCTACTTAGTAAACAGAAGTCACAGGACTAGGTAGGCAGTTCCTCAAATAGAGTCTATGTGTGGACCCCATCATAAATACATGGCATTTGGAATTTCTTTCACTTATATAAATTGTTAATATGGATTCATATACATGATTACATGAATCAGAAAAAGGGATTTTGTGAGGATATAGCTGTTTGCCATGCAATCTTTTCCAATCCATGGCATTTGGAATTTCTTTCACTTATATAAATTGTTGATATGTATTCATATACATGATTACATGAATCAGAAAAAGGGATTTTTTTTTTGATATGCAGAAAAAAAGGGATTTTGTGAGGATATAGCTGTTTGCCATGCAATCTTTTCCAAGACTATGGGTCCTTGTAACTTCTAGGATTACTGTCAAATGGGTTTTCTATCCTTGTGCCCTACCTCTGCAGTTCATGCATTGCACATTCTGTTATCCTTATTTATTATTGTGCACTCAATTTTTTTGTTAGTACTAATGCATTTTTACTTGAATTCACTATGGTGTTTTCTGTACGTTAATGGACTCAATGCATGTTGACAAGTATGTCACTTTGTGTTGCATCATTATGAAGTATGTTCTTCTCTCTTACACGAAAAACGTATATTTTTTTTGCAGTCTGGTGGTGTCTTCTGATGTCGCCTCTCATCAGTGGTACCTTTGCGGGAGCATTAATAAGACACCCTACACCGTGCTGCATTCCCAGCCTTCACCTTGGAAGTGTTATTATTAGTCATGCTGTTATGGAACTCTTCCTTTTTGGCGCATCTTGGTCCCCAGAGCTCACCAGCTGCCACATTTGTTTTCTTAATATTATCCACATGCGACTAAGCAAAATGGTCAGCACCGAACATGTGATGTATGGGTGGCTTGTGAAAATATGTCGATCATGCAATGTTTAGTGAACGTTTTCTTGTTTTCTTGACGCCATTGGTGACATTCTGCTGCAGGCGGTTTTGAGTTCTTTTACAGGCTCTGTTTTTCTTTCGGAAACTACGTGTTTTGTTTTTGATTGGTGCATGATTGGCAATTGGCATAGTATGTTGTGACATCAACGGCAAGCTGCCAAGCCTGTAGTAAACTGTCGTGCTTGTCTTTTCCCCTGTTTCAGCGTTGGAGCTTTCGCCGTCTCACTGCCGTGCAAGTATCTTACGAGGACTAGTGTTGCTTCATCAGAGCTATCCAAAACTCTTACAAGGACTAGTGCCGTGCTAGTCTCTGACGAGGTATTCTTTTGCCACGTAATGGGCAAGGAAAGATGGAGTTTTAAACTTGGGTGAGTATAAGAGCTTCTCCACCGGGGGCTTCTAAATCGGTGTCCGGCACTTCCCAATTGGGCCTCCTTTGGGGTGCTGGACATGTGTCCGGGCAACATTTGGAGGCCGCCCATAGCGGCACTCCCCAAAGGCCCACCCCAAACGCGCGCAAATGGCCGAACACCTTGCGAGACATGAAATTTAAGCGATTCAAAGTTAAACGATTCAAATTAAACTAAACGATTGAAATTTAAACCCTAATCTAAACCCTAAGCTAAACCCTAATCTAAATTCCGCCGCCCTGGCCTGCCTCGTCGTCGTAGCGAGGCGCCTGTCCTGCCAGGAGGCCTTCTGGCTCTCCTGGGCTAGGCGCGAGCGGACACGCCTCTCCTGCCGGAGCGCGCTCGCCGCCCGCGCATGTCATCCCTGACAGCCCTTGCAATTGCGATATCCCTCTCAGCTGCCGCTGCCTGACTCGCCTCGCGCGCCCGGTTCAGCTCCTCGTGAACCGCCTGCTGGGCGGCCTCCATCAAGGCCGGATTCTCCCGCTCCGCGGCCACGGCGTTGAGGTCCGCGTACGCCGCGCGCTCGGCGGCCATGAAGGCGCGGCAGCAAACGTCTCGCTCCGCGGTCGCGATGCAGGCCTTCTTGATGGCGGCCTCGACGGCGTCGCCAACCGCCTCGTAGCCGAGCCTGAACTGGTTGGCCGCCTGCTCGCGCGCTAGGTGTCGAAGGAGTTGACCGCGACCACCTGGTCGGGCCACAGCGGCGTCGGCAGCTCCTGCTCCGGCGCCGGCTCCTCCTCCGGAGGCGGCTCCTGCCCAGGGTAAGGATCTTGGGCCGGCTCCTGCTCCAGCTGCTCCTCCACGTCGATGTCGTCGACGTTCGCCCAATCGAAGGGCTCCTCATCGACGACAGGCTGGAGCGCCTGCTCCTACCCCAGAGGGTGAGCGCGGCGCGCTGCTTGGGTGAGGGTGGACCAGGTGGTTTGGAGGCGGCGAGGCATGGTGCTTGGCTCGGGGCGACACTACGGTGAGTGTTGGTGTGGTGAGGCTGCACGGCGGAGGAGTGTTATATAGGCGGGGAGGGGCGGGAAACGGAGGGGCGGGAAGCGGTGGCGCTGGGCGGGAAGCGGCGGGTGGGTGAGGACGCGTCGCGTCGGAGTTATGTGGCGGCGACGCGATTCGGCCACGCCGACGCTTGGGAAGCCGGGAAAGCCTGGGCGCCGGCGTAATTGCGAGGTGTGCCGTAGACGCCTCGCCATCCCGTCGCTTCGTCGCCTACAGAAACGCATCGCCATTAATGCGGGCGGAACGGCCTCCTGCACGACGCAATTTACATCACCTCCTCGCGCCCTATGTCTATGACGGGTGGGCGCACCTGTCGGAGGCCATGTCCGGTCAATGTCCGGCACCCCCAGGAGGGCCTCCAAACTTGGAGGCCCGATTGGGGTGCCGGACACAAAATCGCTCGGGCGAGACTTTGGGGGGTGCCGCTGGTGCCGGTTTTTTGTGTCCGGCCCCCCAAAGGGCCTTTAGGGGGTCGTTTGGAGGCCCCGGTGGAGATGCTCTAACCCTCCCAGTTTTTCTCCGTTCCACCGATTGATCATTCATATCTAGCACATCTCTAAAATCGAAAACAATTGCATAACGGGGAACGGGGAAGCACTATTTCACATCTACACAATCAAAGAGAAATATTTAAATCATACATCAGCCAAAATATATTGAAACTAGAAGGAAAAGACGCGCGTTGCCGCGTCCGGTCTAATACAATCGATGTATTTTTAGCAAAACATATATAGAGTAGTAATAATAAAAAAATAGTATCACTCGTTCACTCTCTTGCAACACGATCACTCAAACATCCTCACATAAACATAGGAAAGTAAGGAAAAGAACATAGTTGTGTGAGTTATAGAAATAATAGACCTACATCACTCAATAAATAAAACACATGACACTATAGAAAAGCTTAAGCTCTCAGATACTCAGATAGAAAATCAAAATACGACCATAATTATGAAATGTCATGAAAGTTAAATTGTGTACATGGTTCCATCAAGATTCTAACAAAATAATTGAACAAATTTGCGACAATCTGTATAGAATGTACGATATATAAGATGAATATTGTAGACTCAAGATCTAATTATTCACGACTTTATTATACATCAAAATACTCAAGGTCATTGATTTATTGTAATAAAAGCAAGTAAAATAAATGGCATGAATACCACCAATAGTTTTTTTAGTATATAACTAATTGCAGGAATGACTATCTCAAAACATACTTTTTTGCACTCTAACGACATCAGTGAGGCTAGACACACATAGCTCATTTTCAGTGTATGCATCCAACCATCTACCAAATACACACATGCACTTGCTTACACAATATGTTCTCTTAATATAAGTGACAAATATATAAGCAAACAAAATATAGAGAAAAGGTTCACAAATAAAGACAAAAATGATCTTTTATCAATAATTAGGTGGCATCAAACAAAATGCGTCTAACTCATCATACCACCCCCATTCACCATCGAATTTTTGCTCACGGTATCAACCGCAACTGTGACCATCACCAAATCGAGCACCACTAACAGCAACAGCGACATCAATGGCTGATGCGAGAGATGATGTGAGTATTCACGTGCAACTAATGCGACATATGTAGTAAGTCCTTCACCTCACTGGCATTGGGTGGCCACAAAAGTATGCATCGAGGGGGACCGCACGTGGACTTGCAAGTTAACTTTGGACTTGAGAGGTGACATCGGAGATGGAGGTGCCCCGTATTCCAAGAGGCTTAATGGAGCCAAATCTGTGCGTGGAGAGATGGACAAAATTTACAGCGGAACAAATGGTTTTGGTAAAATACAGATAGAGTAAAGCGGAAGAAGAGAAATGATTTTGTGTGGCTTAATCGGCACGACGCTATGGCGGGCGCTGGCGACAAAGATATGATATACTAGATGATATCCCGCGCGTTGCTGCGGGAAGTGGATGATGCAAGGGCAAAATGAAAATAAATACTACCACTTAGAGCTAAAAGACCATATATTACGTAAACACGATGGCTTGTATGTATATTGTTGTGAGCGAAGTGAATGGAAGGTACTCCATGGTACTCTTGATTCCTTCAACTTAATTAGTACCAGTAACATACTGTGAGTGGGGTTTACACATCTTCAAAATATAGTATTTCAACCCACCAAGATATAAGTTGTAGGTTCATTATGAATAATTTATATTGTAATGTAAAACAACTGATCAGATGAAAAAGTAAGAGAGTACAAATTAAATTCTAGGATCCGAAGAAAACAAAGTGTAGATGTGTGCCATAGCTCAGGTGAATAAATTATATAAAATAATTCAAATAGACACGCGCAGATTTTGTAAGACAACAGCTTATTATTCCAATCATTTGGACCATTCAAAAAACAAATATGCTTGATTCCGAGAGAGGGAAGATACAGCCTGCACTCACTGCCGATAACCATTTGATTAGCCAATGACTTATATGTAGCCTGCATATCTCTAGCGACACAAAGGTTATTGTCTCCATGGAGGTTGCTGGAACATCTGGATTAATATTCAAATACACAAAATGAGACCGGACCAATGCTTTAGATCGATGTGACATATGAACTGGCGCCCAACATAAATCAATTCATAGATGTGTATAAATCAAATAAGTGGCCATGCAGATTCACTGCTGAAATGCTTCGTGAGAACCTACACATTCAGTTTTGGAGCCTTGTCGTTTTGGCAACCAATTGAAGTCGTAGTGATCCTGAAAATGCAAAATAGAAAGGTCTACGTCTATTAGAAATCTTACAAATCTTTCAGTGATGGAACAAACCAAAGAGGCGAAGTTGCAGGAACCTATATATCTGGTTGCAAAGGAGCAACAAATTGTTTTGAAGAGACCAGAAGCATGAAGAGTAGTTGAGCAGCTGGAGAACCATGGTGCCTACCTTCAAGAGGATCACTGTTAACTGCTGGTGGTGTCTATTTGGGCGACCACAGTGTCGCTGTCTCGCTGAAGTACGTTAAGACTTTGTAGCCAGGTAGGCATGGGCGTCGAGGACGCAAAGCAAAAATGTCCTTCATCTCCCGAACCTCTTTAGACATGTGTACAATCCATCGTCTGAATAGGTGTTCCTGCTCCACAATAGCCTCCATGGAAACCTTTTGGGAGAGGTCGAACATCGATTTATAGGTGCGAGAGCTAGAGGCGTTACTCCATCCATAACTTTAGTGGAAGCTAGAAGGTAAGGAGACATACAAAGCAGTACGTATGCAGTGGGAATAGGAAGCGATGGATGTGAATCGTTATTTTACTGGTCGCTCTAGATAATTCTATCCGACGTTTGAGCTTAACGCGGTTATGTGGTTGAATGTGCCCAGTGCATCAGATTTTTTTCCTTTTGATTAGGTGGCAGTTTTGATTAGGTGGTAGGGTATAATTGCTTAAGAATGCTTGATGAAGTGGACACCTTGCATGTTGAGAGAAATCCTTGTGATGGATCTTTCCTATCTATCTATACCTCTTATAAAGTAAAACCCCACTAAGTGTATTAATTATTTTTCTATCTCAACATGCAAGGTATCCACATCACCCACTATTTTATCCAATCAATTATACATGTCATCTCCACTAACAATAATTAATAATAGTACATCTTGTGTGTGCTCAATATCCATGTCATTTTTCAACCATATAATTGTCCACGTCATTAATATTTAGTCCTCAAATATTTAATAATTTCACATGAATTAAATTTATTGTATTATTGTGATCAACTGAATCTTGACAATTGAATATTCATGTGTTTTATACCCATTTCATTTACATACTAAATTTTTAAATAGATTCCCGCTGCAACGCGTGGGGTATTCTTCTAGTTTAGATATATAAGATAAGGGAGAGAGTTGACGTAAATCATATAGCTTTGAGCTCACAACATTTTCTTTTTTTACAAAAATTGAAACGAAATGTTTAGTTTTTAGTATTTGGCCAATGAATAATACAACTACGTGTATGTATTGTACGTGCTCTTGAATTTTTGTAAGCATTTTGTATTTTGGGCTACATAAAAAGAAGAAATTTAAGGGGAAATATAGCTATTTTTCTTTTTTCACAATCACAATTTTTTGTGTGTAGCTAGTAATACCAAATTTTCATCGAAGATTTAACAAATATATTAAAAAAACATATGTATGTATCAAACTTTTTTGTAGACCTATAGATGGGGTCCATGGTCCACCATGGTGTAGTCTAAAACTTAGTATTTAACTAAATAATATTTAACCGTGTCCATCTTGATTGGGACATGTGAAGCAAGAAGAAGGCAAAAATCTTAGTGAGATTAGTATTTGTAAAAACGAGAAATTTTAAGAGGAAATATAACTATTTTCTTTTCCACGGTCACAATTTTCGTTTTTTATATAGCTAGGAACACCAGTTTTTCACCGAAAATTTAGCAAATATATACAAATATGTGTATCTATCCAACATATTTTTTGTAGGTGTGGAATATAGATGGGTTCAATGTGCCACCATGGTGTAGTGTGTAACTTAGTATTTCATTAAATAATATTTAAGTGGGACTCAGCTTGATATTGACATGTGAAGTAAGGAGAAGGCAAGAATCCTAGAGAGTTTAGTATTTGTAGAGATATCATCACAAATGTTCATTACCGTAACATACATAATGAAGATAGGTCCCAAAGCATGAGCAATATTCATCACCATATCATAAGATCCAAAAGCACAAATAACAAACAAGATAAATACAGTTCATCAAATTGCTCGTGAACATCACAGATCACCCCCGTAAGGGTGTTGCACTTCTCAGATCCAATATATTTGAACAAGTGGTCTCTCAAAAGGTTATTACCTTCTCATTCATTTCACTTCCATCACCACGAACATGTTTTTCTCGATTCTCCTACATCTCATCCCCTTGTTAGACTTTTGTAAGTTTGGCCCTCTTGCCTCAACCTCGTCGCCTCGAGTTCAAGCCTACGCCT
The DNA here is from genome assembly GCA_947311845.1 of Poa pratensis. Taxonomy (NCBI): domain Eukaryota; kingdom Viridiplantae; phylum Streptophyta; class Magnoliopsida; order Poales; family Poaceae; genus Poa; species Poa pratensis. The sequence continues at coordinate 68,528,175 of CAMZMU010000074.1, forward strand.
GAAAGGCAATCTTGTGAGCCTCAATAGGGACACCTTACTCCTCCTGTCTCTTTACCCTTACACTAGTAGGAAAAGGGTTATAGGTGGTTTTGCATTCTGTGGCGCACCCTTAATTAGTGCGCCACAAAATTATTTTCTGTGGCGCACTGTTTCTGGTGCGCCACAGAAATCAGCATTTCTGTGGCGCACCAAAAACCGTGCGCCACAGAAATTCAGATTTCTGTGGCGCACATAGTCCCGTGCGCCAAAGAAATTCAGCTTTCTATGGCGCACCCCCTACGTGCGCCACAGAAATGTGCCTTTCTGTGGCGCATGCGCATATGGTTGCATGCGCCACAGAATCATGTTTCAAAATATGCAGATCTAGATCCGCGATCCAATTTCTCTCACCTGCACCTGCATGCAAGTCAAACCCACCGACAGCTCGCACCGCACTATGTCCTCTTTTTCTCTTTCTTCTCCCATGATCCAGTTTCTCCCAAGTCCCACCTACCACGCCTCTATCTCACCACCGTCCGGCTGTCGCCAGATTCTCCCCAACGCGACGCGCCGTCTGCGTCTCCGCCGCATGCTCCCCACCCCCGCCGCCGAGCCCCACCCTCGCCGCCGCATCCACGCGCGTCCACATGCATCGACGGCGCCCACCGAAACCACGGCATTGCTGCCACGAGCGCCTGCCCACCTGGTGCCCGAGCGTGACGGCACACCGGCGAGGCCACCCAGGATGCCACGCAGACGACGCAGCCACGACGAGGCCCTGCACCGCCGCAGCGGCACAGCCTCCGACGTGCGCGCCCGCCTCCCTCCCCTGCGGCCCATCTCGCCTACTGCCCATCGCAGGGGAGCGACGGCGATGGCCGCGCCACCGGGAAGGGGAGGAGAGGCATCGAGGTCTACCTGTTGGACGAATCGGCCGAGGAGTTCGCCAGGGTTGTCCGCGCCATGCATCTCGGACCTCGCCGCCTTTGAGCCCGAGACGGGCTTACCGGAGCTCTTGCTCCCAATCCCCATCCCCAACCGAGCTCCTGCTCCCAATCCATGCGGCGGAAGGCAAGATCGTGGCGTCGGTGGTCTTCGAGCGCCTCCCCGTCGTCATCCCCAAGATCCAGTCCGCCCGCCCGCCTCTCGTTCGTGGTCGCGGCCGCGGAATGGGAGGAGCTAGCGGCGCGCACGACCGCCTCCAGCCCAGAAACTCCAGAGCTCCTCGCCGGCGACCGCGTCTGGCGAGTAAACAGAGAACGCGTCCCCGCCCATGTTCACGGTGAGCCGGGCCTTCCGGCGACGGCACGGCGGCGGCGCATCCCGACCACGGTGACCGCGGTGGCGGCGTACGACGACGTATACGACTTCGTATACGTTGTATATTGTATTTTTTTAAACCTAAAAATAAATATCTGTGGCGCATGATTGTGGGGTGCGCCACTGAAATATTCTGTGGCGCATGGTTGTAGGGTGCGCCATAGAAATATTTCTGTGGCGCATGGTTAGGGGGTGCGCCACAAAAAAAAAAAAAGTGGCGGTGATTCTGTGGCGCACCCACCATGTGCCACGGGTGCGCCACAGAATTCAAAAAAGGTGCGCCACAGATAGCCTTTTCTGTACTAGTGTTAGCTTCATTGTCTTCAAATCACCAAGCGCGTCATCTCCTTCTCTTGTTGGTTTTTCTCGGCAAGCTCCACCTTATTTTGTAGAGCCTCCTCAGCCAGTCCTTCCTTGTCTTTATCATCTCATCAAGTTTTTTTCCTTCATGACACATGCATCTTATTTTCTTTAGCCTCTTCTTGGCCCTCTTTCTCCCTCCGGCCTGCCGTTGTTTGAGCCTAGAGTAGGAAACCTAGCTCTCCCTTTGTCATCATCTCCATCTAAATCTCCAGGTCTCCCTTTTCTCATGCACATCATCACCCTCTCCAGGTTCTTGAGAATATGTGCCTCTTTGATGGAGTCACATCGTTCCTTGATTCCCATTTGGGATGCCCTGAAGCTGTAGCGGAGGAGGGGACAAACTTCGGTGCATGGAATGGGACATTGGATCTTCCTCTCCATGATGACAACTTTGAGGAGGGAAGGCACCGAGGTGACAATGATAGTTGTGTCGGTCACGCGTGGGAAATTAGCGTCACACAAGAGAGAACAAGGACGATGTAGGCGCCTGCATATTTCCTTGTCGTGCGCTACATTCCAGGGCGAAATGCCTTATTTCCATGCCCCTGCATTTTTTTGTAGGCCCGACTAGGGCTTTAGCTAGAACTGGATTTTGCGTAGGCCTCTATATTTCGCAAAATTATAAAGATCAACCCGAATGACACATGTGTTCGTAGAGCATATCCACCAATTATCGTAGGTTCTAAAATAGTGTTTGGGACAAAAGCCGAAAACTAGGTCCAATAGGGCCCTTGTTGCAGCCCAAAGTAGGGAGCCCCCAAATGTTCCCCGAGTCCCCGGGGCTCTAGACCGCGGCCTCTTCCGATAATTGGACTAGCCAAGAGGAAATTTCCATGGGTGCCACCCTTCTTCTCCAGCTGATGAGAACAACCACACCCCACACCACATTCGTATCCCTGTCGAGCGGCCCAGCCCACGCCTCAAAGCACCAACTCCCCTCCCGCTCGCACACCGGCCTCCTCCGCTCCTCCACCCCCTTGAGGATGTTCAGAGGGAGGCAAGGGGCGCCGACTACATGTTGAATGGTGCGGGTGTGCCGAGGAGGACGTGTCGGCGCAAAAAAAAAGAATAAAAAGGAAAGGGACCAACTGGCACGTGGTTCCCATGGGTTAGCGTAAGAAAAAAAGAAAATTAGTCAAGAAATATGGGCAATATCTAGAGTTGGGGTAATACTACCTCCGTTTTAATGTATAAGACAAAGTATCTTGATAATATTCTACATAATTAATATCGTTAGACTCGTATTGACAAAAAATTCTAATAATGCTACTTTTTTACAAATAATCTTTATATATTTGGAGTAATTCTTGCTCAAACAATAAAACACGTAAAACGAGGGTGCCTTATTCGTTGGAATGGAGGGACTATTTAGGTATTGGAAGATGGGGACATCACACCACACCGTGACTATTTAGGGATTTTTATAGAGACTATAGATGCTCTTGCAACTGTTAAGCTGCAAACGTTTCTTATGATAAGACAGACAGAGGACACTGTTATACTAAAATAAAGGAGAAAGCCATTTGGTTCGAGCATAGCAGGGGGAGCCGGGCGGCAACACTCAGCCGTCGCCTCGCGAATCCAATGGCCATGGCGCAGTCTTCCTTCGCCTGCCTCCCGCCCCTCCTCCCCTCGACGGCGAGCTCCCCCTCCTCCTCCTGGTCTCCTCCCAGGCACGGGCCGCGCTGCCGCCGGGCCCTCACGGTGGCGTCTTCCCTCCACCTCGGGCTGGAGGACTTCGCCGAGCTCGCGCACAACAAGGTTCGTTCGCGCGCGGTATCTCGCTTGAGTGACCAGTATCGTGTTTCTTGTTCCGATTGGTAGCTAAGTGAGGGCTCGTATCGTTCCTCTGAAGGTCCTGATTGCGGCGACGGCGGCGAGCGTGATCGGGCAGCTGTCGAAGCCCTTCACTTCCGGCAGGGATGGCGGCAAAATCGACTTCATCAGGGTCGCCGCCCGGTCAGGGGGGATGCCCTCTACCCACTCCGCGGTACGATTATCGTCCCTGACCTTTGCTTCCTTCAGTTTATCACGTTGCTGGGGTTGTGTATAGGCCCTGTTTTGGGTAAGGTTGTGCTCCTGCGTTGTCATGTGTGCTGTGGGTGAAATAGTCACAGCCTCATAGGAGTCAAATACTATTTCCAGAGGCAAGTTTTCTTGTTTTTTTTTGGAAACCAATCATATATCGATTAACCAAGATTCATACAATCATTGTTGACACTTGACAAACTCCGGTATCCATCAGTTAACACACCCAGACACCTCCTTATTACAAACTTTATTAGCAATGGCATGTGCAACCATATTCGTACCTCTCCCGACGTTTACTAGCTGAATGCTGGACGCATCCCGTCATACCAATTGCTTCATCCTTGAAATCGAAAAGCGCAAACCTGTCCGAAGATGTAATGGAAAGTAGCCTATGCACAAATAAGCAATATTTTTCGAGGATTGCCGGACTATGAAGATCCATTGCAAGGTGCAGTCCTTTCAAACACGCACGAAGCTCAGCCCCAAATCATGCGAAACCACAGGGAGCACAGATGTGACGGTCACCCATACGAGGAATGTCACAACCAGGGTATTTTACATTGAGGCATCCATTATTTTTGTATGGCCACCTAAGGTATTATAAGGGTATGGAATGTCTGAGTCGAATAAGAATCAAAGCAAGGTCTTATCCCAACATAGTAGTTCTTTATTCTAGTGTACAACTCTATGTTTGGAACGGAGCCATTAAGTCTTGTCATTAAGAGTATGAAATGTCTGAATCGGAAAAGAAAAGGAATACGAGTCCATACTCCATACACACTACTCTGCCTATGTACAGAGACCGACTATCCTATACTCCCATGCACCACATTTCTGTTTGAACCGTCATAGTTAGGATCACAAATCGACAATTAGGATGGTGTTTGGATTGTTAATTGAGATGCTTATAGTACGTAAAAGAAAAGCTTACGTAAAGAAACATATACCATTGAATGATTTTTTTTTTTGCGATGAAAAGAGAGTAAAACTAGACTAGGTAGAATTGCAATCCACAGCTATGGCTGCCTCAATTTCCGGCGGAAAATTCCTCAGCCATACTTCAGCTCGTCCCTGAACATACCATCGAATGAGAATCAAAGCAAGGCCTTATCCCAACATATTAGTTCTTTATTCTAGTGTAAAACTCTATATGTTTGGGAGGTAGCTATTAACTCTTGTCAAAGTTAACAATTCAAATGTCAAATGGTTCTAACTATTATTCTTCATGTTGTAGGCGGTTGTGGCAGTCACTACATCGCTTGCACTCGAAAGGTTAGCTTCTTTAAAATTATTTAGCTCAGGGTTTATATGTTTCAGCTTGCTTTTGTCCATAGATTGTATGTTTTCATTCTTAATTCGGGGTTTAGAATGCAGGGGGTTTGCAGACTCCATATTCGGGATGTCGGTGGTTTTTGCGTCGATTGTAATGTATGACGCTCAGGTATAGTGGATATAATGCTTTTACTTTGTCTTTTATGTCTCCATGCTAAATTAGAAATCTGGTCATTTATGAACGTCAGTGAACTCATCCTTATCTTTTTTGACGTGAACTCATCATTATCTTTCAATTGTACCTGCTGTGATTCAATATTTTTGCCAGTCCGGTCTGCCAAATCCCCAAAGTATTGCAGAGCTTAAGTTTCACATTTTTGATAGAAACCTAGTGCAATCCTTTAGAATATGTTCCCTTATCAGGGATGTGACTCTTAATATCCGAAGCGGACTCTTCATTTCCACTATATTGGCCTAGATTCCAAATTGGCCATAGCTATTGCATTTTTTTCACAAAATTGGGAGGTGAAAGGTGCTACACTATTGACAATCATGTTTCACACAAGTTCCTTAAGAGAGAAAACACATCCATAATGAAAAGATATTGGTCTCATACATTTGTTTTCTGCCTCTGCCCTCTTGAATCTGGTAGACATTCCATGTGGACTGCCTTTTAGCTCCTCACATTTTTCTGTAGTATATTTGCAATTCCAACACTTAATAAAGTATGTTGAGCTTCAAATGTTTTTGAGTGCCAGTCAGATAGCGTAGTATGAATGTAAGATACCTGATGTTAGCTGATTTATTCTGGCCAAAAGAACGTCAGTTTGCATTGCTATCTGAAGCACTATCATGTACCTTTGCATGAAGTGTGGCATTCAGGTATATCTGTCTTGAGTTTGTTTCGTTGCTTCCAATTCTTTGCTCATTTGTTCACATCTAAACCCAGCGCCTCTCTAATACCTCCCCTTCTAAAAGGTGAACACCATTAAAGATGGTGCTATCCCCCAGTTAGTAATTGTATATATTAGCTTTATGAGATAGTCGGTGCACTTCCTATTCTTTACCAGTGCTTTTGAACATGGTCAATTTCAGCTTGGTGTGGAACTGTAAAAAAAGTTTGACCAGTTCAGTCAGTACCCATTTTTGTATGTTAGGTCGTGGGTACCCTGTACATTGTTATGTTGCCAGGGTACATTGGCAAAGCCTGTACTCGTCTATTTATCTTCTGTACTGATTATGCCACGCTACCTGACACCATGTGGGAGCTTTGTTAATAATGATCAGCAGAGATCTTACACAACGCTTGATAGGGGTTGTTTCAGATTTCTAACCTATTGGCGCTCTTTCATAAATAAGTACCAAAACCACCGGAGCTGATGCTCACTCCATGCTTATTTGTTGTTATCAATAGGGAGTCAGAAGAGAGGTGGGCAAGCATGCAAGGGTTTTGAACAAGTTATGGACCCTAAGGGATCAGACTACTCAAGATCAGGACGGTGGTGACCTATTGAATATCACCTCTGAACCCCTTCCGGCGAACCGCGAGATGGCTTCTGTTCTCCAGGATGCATCCACATCACAGGGTTCAGACACTATGCCCCTCTCGAGGCGCAGCGCTACGGCCAAATTGCCGAGAACGAACTCAGAACTAGAGCTAACTGTATTGACAGAGGACTATAACCGTCTGAGTGAATCCGTCGGCCACACGGAGGCACAGGTCACAGTCGGTGCCTTGTTAGGTTTTGCTGTAAGCTTAGCTGTTTACGCGACACTGTAACAACCGCTGCCATTTTTTGCAGTCTTAGCTACATGTCTGATTGATATTTACACACATGAAAAAGTAACACTGGTGATTGACCGCTGCCATTTTTTGCAGTCTTAGCTACATGTCTGATTGATATTTACACACATGAAAAAGTAACACTGGTGATTGATTGCCACCAATTAAGCATGTTTTCATATTCGCAGATGCTTCGTTTGACTCTGCACAGAGCTGTGACTGAGCCTGGATAGTCAGTGGCGTGCTGCTGCTGCTGCTGCATTGAAACATTGGAATATTGCAGCAGCGGCGCCCATGTTTCACGCACCATTTCTTCTCCAAGAGTACGGAGAAAAGCTAGGTCGATACTACTGCTAGACATGCAGTAGTTTTTATTATTCTAAATGGTAATCCATAAGCAGGAACTTTGATGTGCGTGGTTACGCGATTAATTTAACTCGATGGCGAGGAGGAAGAAGCGTGACGCATCGGGCGTTGATTTCTTACTGTAACACTGTTTCACTGACTAGATAAATTCATGGGTCTGGGTAAACAAAGAGGCCGCCTTGGAGCTTATCCCCTTCCCGCTACAGTACCCGAAGGAGGCGATTTCTGAAACCTTCCTCTCCTCCCACCTCGCCGTCGGCGTTCTGCTGGTTCCCTCTCCCTCCGCCGGCCGCTCCGGCGGCGGGAGGGTGGGGGAACCCCGGATCCGATGTGTACATAGTGTAGGGCGGAGTAGGTCTCCTGCTGGCGGCGTCGGGGAGCTGGCGGCGTGGTCAGATCGGAGTTTTGCGGCGGCGCTCTTCCTCTCTGGTTGCAGGTTTCCTCGGAGGTCTGCGGTCGAGTTGCTGCCTTGTCCATGCTCGCAGGTCCGTGGATCTGTGCTGCGTGCTGTCCCCGTTCCGGTGTCCGATGTGCGGCGGAGCCGGTTGCTTGGAATAATCGGAGGAGGTGCTGGTGATGGCCATGGCGTCCGAATCGGCGGAGCGAGATGGAGGCTCTGTGGAGTTCGAGGCTCGAGGACTTCCCGTCTGCACGGGACGCTTCTGATCCAAGGTTGAAGGAAGCAAGTGCGGCGGCGCGTCGTCGGCATGTTTCGCTCGGCGTTGACGAAGACGGGATCCAGAAGGACCTTGTTGTAATTTTCTTATCTTTGCTGGATCTTTCTGTAAGAACTGTGGTGTCACTGTAAGCAGCTCTTTCCTCGCAAAAAAAAAAAAAAAAAACAAAGAGGCCGTACGGCGAAAGAGCTTTTGTCTACTTTCACGGCTCAGAGATTGTACCGCACCGCGTACTGAAGCAAGCAAGTAATGGAGAAGCATGGTGGCATTGAATTTTTAATCTCAGATTAGCCACAAAGTAAAATGCACATGTTAATAAAACCGAGAATTTTTGTAGCAACAAAACAACCAGTGAGATTGAAGGCACTTCTATCACTTGGAGGGAACAAAACCAATCATAACTGTTTTTATAAGATTGCATTTTTCAGGTTGCTCGCCACATGTGCCATATGGTAATCCAACCATAATCTAAAATAAGACAATGCTAGATTTCGAAAAAAACAAGATAACATAATTACTTAACTAATTTTTGGTTGATCAGAAATATGTACGTCGATACTCCCTCCGTTTCTTTATGTAAGGCGTACAGTTTTTTTTTTTTGATAAAAATTCCAAAACATAGGGTTTAGTGCGATTTATGCACAATGCAATGTTACCCATCTGAAAACGAGTTTCAATCTCGAACGGAGGGATTTTACGGATTGTTTTCATTTGGTGTCTATTAGGGACTCTTTTTTTTTCGATTTTTGCAGAAATAAATGAATCCACCATAAGTTAAATACCCATATAATAATATTCATGCATAAAACTATGCTCCTTACATCATGTGGCATACATGATTAGCAAATAAAACCTGATAAACAATAAAAAAACTATAGGCCTTACATTCAACAATGGAGGGAGTATTATGTAGTGGTTGTGCCAAGATTCAAACCCTTGAAATATGCATCAGTAATGTAACCTAACCACACACCAAATTATTTTTGTATACTTATTATATCGAAGTACACTACTAGACGCAAGAAGATGATAATGCGTTACCTTAATAGAAACATTTCTTTTTTGGTACAGTTAAGCCGAGCTCGACTAGCTCATGTCGAAAATGAGGCGAGCCCCTCCCATATTCTTTGACATATGTCAGGTTTTTCTTTAACCGACTAATCTACTCAATTACATTTTGTTGTTAGTACTAACCCTATAGTCCAGGGTATCATTTAAGACCCCCAAAAGTTTTTTTTTGCGTTGCCCCGGTACCTCACATGTAGTGGAAAACGCATCAGTATTATGTTGCACAAACCAGACTAGCTTTCCCTGGTGATAATTCTTGTAACCCATGGTAAGTAAAATTAGTTTAGTCCTAGTAATTTACTAATATTTCTTTATGCAAATATTTATTTTGTTTAAGTCCCATAAATTTATTTTCCAAGTGTTGTCCCTGATTTTTAGTATGTATTTATGGAGAAAAGAAATTGATTTGCTAGATTTCATTTCATAGTTATTGGAATTTCGTCTTTGTTATCTTTAAATTTGGGTCATGCATCCCTTTGTTTTTTCTTGAAGAAACTTCCAAATCAAACATATCTGAAAATTCTCTAATAAAGTCTTTGAAGACCCATCACTATTAAGAACACGTCATTTCCTTTAATCCCATGCAAATCTACAAACTCCCTCATGTAGTTTGTCTTTAAAATAATATTCGAGTTATATTGCTACAACCAGGAGGGCTATGTAGCTCAAATAACGAGGCAACATCATCATTTGAATCTAACTCCAATCCAAAATTTAAATTATCAATTTCAATTCTATCACTTCTCTATTGCATATCATATTCTATAAAACCTAAAAATCCATTTAATTAACCATACTATTTGAGTACGATATATATGTCCATATCAATCTAATCCTGGAATTTTCTCCCACTCATCGTTGAAAGCACAATTGTAAAGAAAATACAGATCTCAGTTTTATCCCATTTTAGACTCGAATATATGTTTTCATGTATGGAGACAAAATTATTTGTGAGCAAACATACATCAAGTTAAATGAAAACCAGATACGTACACTAAAATCTTGCAAGCGAAGAAGCCATCCATAGTACAAGCAGCCGGCAAGTATATGCATCTGCCGAAGCCAAATTGGAACTTCAAAATGGTTCTCTCATCGTATCCAACCACAACAGAACCAATAGACATCCTATGCACGCTAACACACACGGTGCACCATATATAGTTTTGAATCCAAAGGAATGTATATGTCACTTCGAGTTTGCCATTTGTTGAATGAATCTGCCACCTTGTTGGAGCTAATTAACTCGGTGTTCTGCCCTACCTATTCTATACAAGTCATCAAGTAGCTAAAGATTGTAGTCCATTTTTATTTCGAGAATAGAGGTTGCAGATTCAACAAGTTATGGCAAACTCGAAGCAACATATACAAAAATTTCCATATACATTACGATGCATATCCATGCCAGTTACCAGGGTAGATTGATGATCAAATTAACCAGGTCTTAGGAAAAAAACAGGAGCTGATCAGATCAAACAGTTTAACATGGCAAGCTAATTAAACAAAGCTCCATTTAGCTACTTGGAGAACCTGAGGAGGTCGGCGGCCTGGCAACCGAGATACTGCAGTGGAATCCTCTCCATGGAGGAAGTGCTGCCTCCTAGCTCCATGAGCTGCTGCTGCTGATAAGGCGCCATTGATGCTGCTGTGGCGTTGACCTTGCCCTGGAAGAGCTGGTCGAGGTCACTAGTACAGAACAGGGCATTAGTACCGGTTGTATTGGGCCTTTAGTACCGGTTGTGCAACCGGTACTAAAAGGTCGGGACTAAAGGGGTAACCCTTTAGTACCGGTACCAAAATACAACCGGTACTAAAGGGTCTCCACGTGGGGCACAGACGCGCGCGACCCTGAGGGCCTTTAGTACCGGTTTTTCATAAAAACCGGTACTAAAGGTTCCTGCTATTTTTGCCCTCCCGCCTATTTTTTCAGGGGGGTTTAGGGTTTCGTTTTTTTCTTTTCGGTGGTTTAGGGTTTCTGTTTTTCCTTGTCGCTCATTTTTTCAGGGTTTCGGAGGAGATCACGTATAAAGTACTCACTACACATATGAAGTACTCATTACACACATAAGGTACTCTCGTTACATATAAAGTACTCATAATTACAATGGAGATCACCGCTAATAACTAGTACATGCATGGAGGGAGTCTATTGTTCGACATAGTGGAATTCACCGAAATCATCTAGGACATGCGTCAGAATGAATCCCGCCAATTCCTCCGCAATAGCTTTCACGCGGTTTTCTGGTAGGAGCTGGCTCCGCTTCCTTTCCAACTTTAAAAGAAGGAGATCAAATCAGTTATATCGGAACTAAACACAATTGATGGTAGCAAAATAAAAGTTGTGTATGATGTTTACGTACCTCTCGATTTCTTCGACTATTGACTCTCTCATTGACCAAAGTGTGAATATACTCGCAAACGTAGTATCCACATAGTTCCGTCCCCTGTGGTTGTCGCAGACACCACTATACAAGAATATAATTTAATCAAATAATAATCAAGAGAACGATAATGGTATTAGAAAGATACGCAGACCTAGATACGTAGTAGTACTTACAGTGTTAGCCTTGAACTCCAGCTTCTGTGGCCATTCACCGCGTTCTTCCGCGATGAACCTTTTCCAAACCCTGCCCGGAAAAGAAAATGAATTGAGGAGTTATTACTTATACTTTTGATATCCGAAAATGAACGAAAGAGGACGATATAGTGCGATTGAAATTACCTCCTAAGCATTAGACGCACGCTTTTGTAATCATCTTGATTTTTCCTCAATGAATCCCAGACTTCAACTAGTCCTTCCTCGAGTCTAATGATTAGCAGAATGAAGTGGTACCTGCGCACATTTATATACGCAGGTATTCAGAACTCATCAATTACACTTAATATCGGGAAAGCAAAATAGAATGTGTACAAGACAGTAACACTCACCCGAAGTTGTAAGGAAGAAGTATTTCCTTTCTGGTACTTTGTCGCTTAAAACAAGTTAGCACAAGTTCCTCTGTGTCCTTGACATACCAAGGTTTTTCTACGCTCTCCACATTAACTTTATCCGGGTCAATGAACCCAATGTCCCAGATTCCTCCCATTCGGCATTCACGAATCTTCATTCTGCATAATAGCGTACAAAAGAATGTTGTGAGGATAATTACAAGCAATGAACGAGCTGAACTATAAATAATTAAATTACACGAATAAATAACTTACAGACAATAGAGGCTGAGGATAGATTTGTCGAGGGCAAGTTGATTGTACATCTGAAAAAGTTCGGAGAACGCAACCTCCACACCATATTCTCGGAACAAGTGTTGTTCCTTAACTCCCGCCATGAGATATGTCTTCCCTTCTTTTGCGGCGGTCATGTACCAGGTATGCAATTTATATAACTGTGTTGTTAGAGCACTCGGATTTTCGACCAGAGGCATCCCGAGTTCAAATTTATATTTAATTACCATCTCCGCTATGGGGACACCTGTGTCGCCAATGACAACTTCTCCATGCTCGATTTCCCGAGCTTCAGAAGGCACAATGAGCGGGGCGATCGATTGTGCTTCTTGTTCTCCGAGCTGGGCAACTCCTTTCCCGCACGCTTTTTCTTCCTCCTTCTTCTGTGAGGAAAGTACCTTGTCAATACCTCGCTCATAGTCTGAACGGGACGACGGTGGAGGGCAATACAGGTTGTCAACTGTGCGATCTTTTACCTCAGTTGCTATAGTCTTCAGGAGTTCCTTCATGGGGTCAAGTCTTGCCTCCAGTCTTTCCTTTTTTTTCTGTTCAAAAAAGGCTGCAGCCTGGCCTTGTGTCCTCACTTGTAATTCCTCCAAAGTCATCTCGCCTGCTAACTTCTCAGGAGCCTTGACTTCCTTGGTTTTTTTTGCACGTTTCTTGACAGGGGACGACGCCGTGAACAGCTTCCGCTTTGAAAAACTACTAGTGGCCGCAGCAGTCGGCTGACGGGAGGGCGCGGGCGATGGACTCGCGGTGGGGTCCCAATCGTGGGGGGAGGAGGGTGGACAATTCTGTGGTGAATTTCTAACCGGAGGAGTCGGTGGCCTTGGCGCCGAGTCTGGAAACTTGATTAAATTCTTCTTCCATAGAACGATACCAAGTTCGACATCTCCTAGTGTCTTCTCTCCTTCAGGTCCAGGAATTTCAAGCTCTATTGAGTTCATTCCCGGCATAATTTTCTTGACGCTGACACGAGCAAATCCAGCTGGAATCACACCAAAATGGAAGGTTGCTCCAGGTCGATGTGGTAAAGCATAGCCAATCGCCACCGGACAAGTAATGTTCAACATTGGCGCATGTAACTCACAATTTGTCTTCTCCGTGATATCATCCACGGGGTAGTGAGCCGCCGACGGTTCAGCAACTGGAGGAGTCGGTGGCCTTGGCGCAGGATCATCCTGTAGCTGCGTGGAACCCACGCTGCTTTTCCGCTGAGATGGGCAGGCATCGCCGGCAGGATCTTCTACTCGCAGCTGAGATTCCCTTGACTTGGTAATTGAGGCCAGTTGCTCCTGCACAACCTTCAACGAGCGTTCTAACGCAGTAACCCTGTCCGCCTCCTTCTTCTTACTTCTGCAATGTTTTCTGTAAGTTGCAGTGTCCTCCGGAAACCCTTCAAGAAAACCAACCCCGCCTCCTCTACCTCGACATCGTCCCCAGTGTTCTTTATTCCCGAGGGCGAGTGTCAGCTCGTCGTCCTCTCTATCGGGAACATATTGTCCCAACTTGACTAGTTCTATTGCGTCTTTTATCTTTTTTACGACCCTTGTAATTCTTTTCCTCCATTTTCCCTTTGCAACAATCTTCCCTGTTTCCATGTCCAACACTGCCCCATGCGCGAACAACCATAACTTGGACCTGTCGGGCCAGTCATCTGTCTCTGGAGGGATCCCTTCTTGACGCAGCTCGTTTTCATAGGATTCCCACTTAGGCACGGCAGTCTTGTAGCCACCTGAGCCCAAACGATGGAAATATTTCTTCTTCTTAGCATTCAACTTATTTTGGGTCGATCGGGCCACAGCGACGCCCGATTTCCTATACGCCACAAATTCAGGCCAGTCATTTTTTATCTTCTCTAGACGTCCAGTGAATGCTGGAGTTTCGTTCGCATATTTTCTCCACAAAGTGTTCTTCCACTTGTTGAATTGCTGGGCCATCTTGCTAAGAGTCCACTGCTTGACTTTATTCTGCCTACTCGGTGGGAGATCTGCCGGTAGGCTGAAAGAATTCAATATGGACTCCCAAAGGGTATCTTTAATTCTTTGTTCGAGAAATTTTGCGCCAATGTTCTTTTTCTTCGGCTCATTCCATTCTGCAACGGTGATCGGGACCATGTCCCTTACAAGAACTCCGCATTGAGCTACATATTTAGTGCAGATTCCATCGGGTTTCTCCGGTTTGCCTTTTATGCTAACTTCGTCGATCGACAACTTTGCACCATCCGGCAGCTTTAACCCTTTGGTCGGGCCTCGTTTAGGGATTGAGCTAGATGATCCAGACGGCTGAAAGAAAAATGTTTCGTTAATAAGTGCGCATATAAATCAATTAATGCATCTAGCTAGTGATCAACAAGACTTAATATATACCTTGCCGGAGTCGTTTTTAGCTAGTGATCCGGGGTTCTCTTCGTCGTCGTCGTCTCTGAAGTTTTGTAACTCAAGTCCCTCACCGGAGTCGTTCAAACATTTCGCGCTGAAATGTTCGGCGTCTTCTTCGTCGGAATCTTCTCCATCAGAATCTTCTCCGTCGGTATTGGGTCCGGCAGCGTTGTCAAATATTACTTGTTGCATTCGCTCTTCCTTCTCCATATCTCGGATGAAGGGGGGGACATCGGCGATGATGGGGGCGTCGTCCTCCATAGCTCAATGTCACTGCAAAATTTTCAAACTTAGCTAAAATTTCTAACTTAGCTGAAATTTCTAACTTAGCTAAAATTTCTTATACACTAATAAAATAACTTTTCAATATTTCTAACTTAGCAATATTTTAAAAATTTGGCACAAATTGCTAACACATTGCTAACACATTTTAAAAATGGGCAACAACACAATTGCTAACACATTGCTAACACATTGCTAACACATTTTAAAATTGCTAACTTTGCTAACTCAAATTTTACAATATTTGAAACTTTACAATATTTCAAATTTTCGAACTTAGCTAAAATTTTGAAACTTTGCTACTACAATTTCAAACTTAGCAAAATACACATATTTACATATTTACTAGAATAAATTTTCACATATTTACTAGAATTCAAACTTAGCAAAATTTACTCAAACTAAACATATTTACTCATCCTAAATATAAAATTTACTCAACCTAAAATTAATTTACTCACCCTAAAAACAAAAAAAATGAACACTTAATTTACTCAACCTAAAATGCTAATTGAAACAAGAATTTTCATACAAAAATGCTATCTATATTTCTGTTATTTTGCTAAAAACAGTAATAAAAAAAGTAATAACAGTAATAAAAATTGCTACTAAAAAAAAGTAATTTAAAACTTAACTAAAAACAGTAATAAAAAAAGTAATAACACAAAAATTGCTACTAAAAAAAAATACTTAGCTAAACTAAACTTTTCTACATGGTGCTACTAAATTTTTCTACTACATGGTGCTACAAAAATTGCTACTAAAAAAAAATACTTAACTAATCCGCTGACGTCATGCTGACGTCAGCAATGGTGCGGGCGCGGCAGAGGCCGGCCGGCCAGGAGAGGGAGGGCGTTCGGTGCGGGCGCGGGCTCACCTGGCCGTGGAGAGGGAGGGCGCGGGCGCGGCAGAGGCCAGGAGCGGCGCGGGGGCCGGCGACGGGAGAGGCCAGGAGCGGCGCGGGCGCCGGCGACGGGAGAGAGGCGCGACCGCGCGGGGCCGGGGGCGCGCAACGGGCCGGGAGGGCCGTAGCAGGGGCGCGCGACGGCGGGGGACGCGGCGGAGGCCGGAGCACGGTGGCGGCGGAGGCCGGAGCACGGGGGCAGCGCTTCGCCGGAGCAGGGCCGTAGTGGAGAGAGGAGAGCGCTCGATCGATTTCTGCTAAGTGAGGAAGAAGAAGAAACGGCCGTGCGTTTAAGTACTAAAGGGCTTTAGTACCGGTTGTATATTACAACCGGTACAAAAGACCCCCCCTTTAGTACCGGTTGTAATTTACAACCGGTACTAAAGGCCTTTTTTCGGCGGTTCATTTTTCCCGCGGGAGAACCCCCTTTAGTACCGGTTTCTGTTAACAACCGGTGCTAAAGGTATTTGAAACAAAAATGCAACCGCTTGTTTTCTTTAATTTTTGGTACTGTTTGAAATAATTGAAACAAAATGCAACCGCTTGTTTTCTTTAATCTTTTGCTACTGTTTGAAATAATTGAAACAAAATGCTAAGTTTCAAATTTACTAACTTTCAAATTTACTAAAAATTGCATCGTGTTTAAAATTTTCAACTTAAAAGTTCTAACTTTGCTAACTTAATTGTCTACCTGATGGCATGTTCCCTGGCATTATTGTGTTCGTCATTGTTCACCGGCCACCTCCTATAGGTCGGTGAACAATGACAACACAACGACGCTGTTGGAAACACAAGCCCTCAGGTAGGTTGAATCCAACCACTGGATTAGGGTGACACAATGATGAATTGCCGAGGAGGTGGGAGTGGTGGTGGTGGAAGTGGTAGCCATGCTCACGACCACGCGATGATCATGCAGCCCTACAGGCCCTACGGTGCATTTGATATGCAGTCACTCACGAGGCACTGTAGGGCTGTATGACGGGGAAACCTTGTGTTTTGGTCTCATTTTTTCAGATCGCTATGTGTCTATGTTGGATACGCCAGCGGTGTATAACAGTAGATGGATGGTTAAATAAGAACTGTGTAGTGTGCTCGAGTGAAAGAATGCCCGTCCATACATGTTGTTGCTTTCTTTCCTAGCGTGCCTTTTCCACGCAGTCTCCCCTCATGGCGCGATTGAGGAACACCGATCGGCTTAAGATCATGAATAAAGTCAACACAAAACTCAATGACCTCCTCTGTTCCATAGCCCTTGGACATGCTTCCTTCTGGCCTAGCACGGTTATGAACGTATTTCTTTAAGACTCCCATGAACCTCTCAAAGGGGAACATGTTGTGTAGAAATACAGGACCGAGAATGGAAATCTCTTCGACGAGGTGAACTATGAGGTGCGTCATAATATTGAAGAAGGACGGTGGAAACACCAACTCGAAGCTGACAAGACATTGGACCACACCCGTACCTAAACTTGGTAGAGTTGCTGGATCGATTACCTTCTGAGAAATTGCATTGAGGAATGCACATAGCTTCACAATGGGTACTCGAACGTTTTCCGGTAGAAGCCCCCTCAATGCAACCGGAAGTAATTGTGTCATAATCACGTGGCAGTCATGAGACTTCAGGTTTTGGAACTTTTTCTCTGCCATGTTTATTATTCCCTTTATATTCGACGAGTAGCCAGACGGGACCTTGATACTGCTCAGGACTTGAAAAAAGATCACCTTCTCTTCTTTGGTAAGAGCGTAGCTGGCAGTACCTTGGTACTTCTCTGGATTCAGGTTGTCTCGTTCGTGCGTACTTTGATGGTCCTTCCGTGCATCCGATGTATCTAATTTCTTCTTCCCATACACGCCTAAGAATTTTAGCAGGTTCACGCAAAGATTTTTCGTCACGTGCATCACGTCGATGGCAGAGCGAACCTCTAGGATTTTCCAATAGGGTAAATCCCAAAATATCGAGCACTTCTTCCACATGGGTACGTGTCCATCAGCGTCTTTCGGAACATTTAGACTGCCAGGACCCTTTCCAAATATTACTTCCAAATCCTTGACCATGCCATATATAACATCACCATCAGGGCGTCTAGGCTTCGTTCGGTTATCTTCCTCACCTTTGAAATGTTTGCCTGCCTTTCTTACGTGATGCTTGTTTGGAAGAAATCGACGATGACCAAGGTACACATTCTTGTTACCTAAATATACACTGTCAGTCTTATCTAAACAGTGCGTGCATGCATTGTATCCCTTGTTTGACTGTCCTGAAATGTTACTAAGAGCAGGCCAATCATTGATGGTTACAAACAGCAACGCTCGTAGGCCAAATTCCTCCTGTTTGTACTCATCCCACACACGTACGCCCTCGTCAGACCACAACTGTAAAAGTTCATCAACTAATGGCCTCAGATACACATCAATGTCGTTGCCGGGTTGCCTCGGGCCTTGGATAAGCAATGGCATCATAATATACTTTTGCTTCATGCACAACCAAGGAGGAAGGTTATAGATACATAGAGTCACGGGCCAGGTGCTATGACTGCTGCTCTGCTCCCCAAACGGATTCAAGCCATCTGTACTTAGACCAAACCTTAAGTTCCTTGCGTCAGCTGCAAAATCCTTGAACTCACTGTCGATGTTTCTCCACTGCGACCCATCTGCGGGGTGTCTCAGCATCTCGTCTTCCTTACGGTCTTCTTTGTGCCATCGCAACAACTTGGCATGCTCTTTGTTTCGGAACAAACGTTTCAACCGTGGTATTATAGGAGCATACCACATCACCTTCGCGGGAACCCTCTTCCTGGGGCTCGGCTCACCCTCAACATCACCTGGGTCATCTCGCCCGATCTTATACCGCAATGCACCGCATATCGGGCATGCATCCAAATTCTCGTACTTCGCACCGCGGTAGAGGATGCAGTCATTGATGCATGCATGTATTTTCTCCACCTCTAATCCTAGAGGGCAGACAATCTTCTTTGCTTCGTATGTATTGTGCGGCAATTCATTATTCCTTGGAAGACTCTTCTTAAATATTTGTAGCAACTCCTGAAATGCCTTGTCAGATATTCCATTCTTTGCCTTCCACTGCAGCAATTCCAGGGTGGTACCCAGCTTTTTCTGGCCATCTTCACAATTTGGGTACAACAATTTTTTGTGATCCTCTAACATGCGCTCCAACTTTGACCACTCGTTTTCACTTCCGCACTTCATCTGTTCATCAAGAATGACCCGACGAAGATCATCATCATCGGACTCATCAACAATGACCTCGAGCTCAACTTCGTCTTCCCCCATTGTAGTATCGCCGTGTTCAGAGAACACAGGATAGTTGTCATCATCCTCTTCTTCAGGGTCTTCCATTATAACCCCTCTTTCTCCATGCTTGGTCCAACAAAAATAATTGGGCATGAAGCCTTCTCGCAACAAGTGGGAGTGTATGGTTCTTACGCTCGGGTAATTCCTCGTATTCCGACATTTATCACATGGACAAATCATAAAACCATTCTTCAGCTTGTTTAACTTAACCACATCGAGAAAACGATGCATGCCATCAATGAACTCGGGACAGCGTCGATCACCGTACATCCATTCTCGGCTCATCTGCATTACATAAATACATTAAAAACCATTACACCAGCTAAATAATGAATAGAGATACGTGACCAAATTAATTAATACAAGTTCATCACATTAAAACCAAAGTAGAGAAGTGCCCAAATGTGATACATAGTTCTCACGAAACATACATCAAACGAAACTAACATACAACTATCTAAAGAATTTAAATCCAACAACAAATGCGATCAGAATCGCAACCAAGGTAACTATTGAACCAACAGCATAATGATACCAAGCCTCTTGACTAATGACATATTTTCTAATCTTTTTAAGCTTGACGCGCATTGCATCCATCTTCATCTCGTTAGCAGCGATGACGTCGGCAAGCTTGACCCGTGAGCATCGACGATGTCGGCAATCTTCAATTCCAATATCATCTTCTCTTCCAGGCATTGGAGACGAAGATCTTCACTTATCTTCAATTTTGCTTTTAAATCGTTGTTTTCTTTTTCTAAAAACTCGACAATAGGGTCGGCTGGAATTTCCGGTTCAACTACCTCCTAAATAAAAATATATCTATGTCAAGTTGGTCGACATGATTGTTATAACCATGAAACAAAATAAATAGTTATAAAAATATACCACATCGGAATCATAGACCGGACGAGGGCCGACGGGGACGGATATCAAAACCATGACACTATACATATAATAAAACATAAGAAAATTATACAAGAAATAATTATGCATTTAAATCATATAACTAACATTTTTTAAAATAAAAGATAAAAAAAGAGGCTCACCGAGGTGGTGTCGGTGACGGAGCGGCGCGGGCGATCGACGGCGGTCAGGAAGGGGACGGGACGACACTATATAAAACCACAAATTATACTTTAATTTGAGCTCAAAATGCATATAAAACAAATGAAATCCCTAACTTAGGAATTTCATCAAACACCTTGCAAGCACCACCAAAATCAAACTTGCTAAACTTGCACGAAAATGAGCTAAACTTGAAATGCCGGAAGAGAAGATGAAGTTGCTAACCCTTATATATGTAGGTGCCACCAATCTTGGAAGTTGTTGGAGAAAATGGTGGTGAATTTGGAGCTTGGGAGAGCAAAAGAGAGGAAAAATGGAGTGAGTTCGAGCTCAAAATGGTACTGGCTCGGGGTGGAAGAAGGTTATAGTGGCCGGGACCTTTAGTACCGGTTTTTAATACAAACCGGTACTAAAGGTCTGAGCGTGGGGCCACGGACCGCGGCCGCTTGTGCCGGCGGGGGCTCCACCCCTTTAGTACCGGTTTTTAATAGAAACCGGTACTAAAGGTCTGTCTTTAGTAGCGGTTTCTATTAAAAACCGGTACTAAAGGTCCTCGCCGCTGTGCCACAAACACAACCGGTGCTAGTGCCCTCCTTTAGTACCGGTTTTAGTACAACCGGTACTAAATGTGGCGTACCAAAGCCTCCTTTTCTACTAGTGGGTTCTGGTGCGAGGCGAGGAGCTTGTCCAAGATGGACCAATCCGTGGCAGCCAAGCGGGGGTCGCCTCCTCCGCCGTGCTGGTGGTGGAGCATCCCGTTGCCACCGCTGGACGTGAGCTTCATCAGGTTCTGCGTGCACTCGACCTCGAGCGAGCTCATGGCGACGGCGGGGATGAAGGAGGGGAGCGGCGGCTGTTCGTGCTCGGCGCTCATGAGCTGCGGGAGTTGCATGGATGCCTCGAAGGATGGGAAGTCATAGTGGTTCTGCTGGCTGCTGTGCTGCATGAGGTGGCCGGTGTTGTGCATGATGTGCTTCTGATCCATCGACGTTTGCATTGCGACTTGGGTGGAATCATCTGGGACCGGGAAGGGGTGGAGGATCTCGTCGTCGTCGAACGCCACCATCTCTGCCGGGTTCATGCCTCTCGTGTAGCTCTTCTTCGTGAAAACCCTACACACCACCCATCCATCTTCCTGCATTTCAGACCATATCGATCTTGGTAAACAAAGCTACTAGCATGAAATATATGCTACCATTTTTGTTGACATCAAACGAGGCATGATTTTGCCTACCTGGACCTCAACGTTGTCTTCTTCGAGGCGGTACTCATGCATGATCCAGTCGGTTTTCCTGCCGTGGGGAGCCCTGCCGACATAGAACACCAGCGTCTTCCTCATGCCGATCCTCCTGGCGCCGCTGCCCAGGAAGATGGCCTTGTCACGGCCAGTCGCCTTCCAGAACCCCGCTGTCGTGGCCCGGTTCGTCCTCGTCCCCGTTGGGTACTTCTTGTCCTTGTGGCTGAAGAAGTACCACTCGTTCTGAGGCCCCGTCCCTATCCTGCACCGATCTGCCATGAATGATGCACATAGTTTCGTTTGTCACTCCATCAGTCAAGCTAGGTATCCGGCGCTAGACCACAGGTTTAGCTTGATCGTATATATATTCACATACCTTTCAGGTCCCATGGCTCAAGCTTGTTGAGATCAATCTCCCTGATGACATCAAGATCTATGGCCTCAAAAGCAACCTTCTTTCTCAGGTAGTAGTAGAGGAGCTCCTCATCCGTAGGATGGAACCGGAAGCCCGGTGGCACCGACAGTGCGTCGCCACTCGGATGCATGCTCCCTCGGCGCCCCTAAGATCTGAGAAGAACCAAAACGCCATGCGTGTAACCAATTAGCAAAACCAAACTGGAAGCGAGCTAGCTTTGTCTCCACCTTATATACCCTTCTCTTCATGCACAGAGCTAATGAACTAGAGGAAGAGCAGAAACCTTAGAAATCTTCTTCTTCCCTTTTTCTCGGCGCTGGTTCCTCAAATCAACAAAGTGTTGAGACAAGCAAGAAAGACAAGAGGAAGGTGATCGTGCAAGGGAAGGGAGAGGATATGTATGGGTTATATGGAAAGAGGCAGCTGGGAGGCAGTCCAAGATGCTCACCAGAGACAAACCCTAGGTCTACAAAATGCTGTGTATATGGCCTGTGCGGGGGATGGATTGGGTTTGAGCTGGCTATTGGTGCTACTAGCTAGCTTAATTATTTAGTGAGAGCATTGACCACCATACTGATAGGGGTCACAGTAATAGTGTCCATGCACATGTAATAATATATGCTTGCATGCATGTCTTGAAGTGGTCTTGGAAGGACTAAACGAAAAGAAGGAGATTTTGTCCCTTGATTAGGGGACCTGCCCCAAAACTGGCCTCAGAAGGAGCATTTAGGTGTCTCCATCTGAAACAGTAGTGTATCATTATTGTGTGATTTTGCAAATGTGCCCCTGCTAGACACAGTATTCAAGTGAGATGTGGTCTTGCATTTGTTCTCTTCAAAAAATTATAGGATCGAGAGAGCAACTAAGAGAGGTTAGTTTGTAAACCAATATGCAGTAGTAGTAGACTTACTGTGCTCCAATTTGGACTTTGCACGTGGGAGTCAGGGGAAAAAGGGAATTATACCTCTAATTCCATTGCTCCAAATCCCAACCTCTCCATTCTTCTTCCATTCCCTGCAAACTGCATTACTTTATTTCACCGCCTTTAAATTAATTTATAACCTTGTGCTCTTGTCTTGGCCATAGGAATTGCATTGGTTACTTTACTCGTCCCAATTAGGCACCTTACCCCAGGTAAATTGGAAAAAGAGTACTACGTGGCATATCGTCTACCCTATGTAGATCAATGTCAACTGTCTATGCATACAAATGAATGGTTAATTTCGGGATGCACGGTTAGGAGCAATAGTCAGTTCATTGTGAAAAAAGCGCAGTTTTTGTGGGTGGTAAAAAGGGTGTATTTGTTAGTTGTTTTTATGTGACTGCGATTGGGCTGGCTTAAAAAGGAGTTTATGTCCCGGTATGACAACTAGTGTCGCATAGGCTTTCTTAGAATGTGATATGTTACAAATATACATAGTTAGATAATTGCAGAAAATACACAGGCGAGACGATGTTTACTAACACAGTTTAGCGATCAGCGCCTATCTGCGGGTATGTTTAACGTACGCTCCTTCACATGTACTAATCAAAGTACCGTCGACACTCAAGTCCACCTCAGTATACATACACATCAGATCACACATGCCCCATTGGTCCAGTGCCCCTGGCGAGACGATGTTTACTAACACAGTTTAGCGATCAGCGCCTATCTGCGGGGTATGTTTAACGTACGCTCCTTCACATGAGCTAATCAAAGTACCGTCGACACTCAAGTCCACCTCAGTATACAGACACATCAGATCACACATGCCCCATTGCTCCGGTGCCCCTGCCACAAGCACCAGACGGCCCTCAAATATGATCTTATGTCTAACATAACTTTTCATCTACACAGTTTGCCAAGTACAAGTGTTCTATTCCAACATTACACTTCCGCATATCCAAGTCCGAATGTTGTCTATACAAATATTCAACACAAACTCTAACATGATGTTCATATTTTGACGTGGCCTTTATTTTATTTTGTTGAGTAGGTTGTATACTCCCTCCGGTTTGGTTTGTAGGTACCGCGTGTATCTAGGAATGATGTGCGTTGGTCAAATTGACGATCTAAATATACACATAGTTGATATGTGTGTGGTTTGTCACACTTTTTGATTAGGCTTCATATTCTTTGAACTGCCCGGTTGTGATAAATTTGGGCCGTACACATCATCAAATGGAGAGGAGGTGTATTAGTTTTTTGAAAATTCAAACTTAACTATCTTTGACCAAGTTTTCAGGAACCAGTATTAGCATTTACACTATGAATCTATATCTTAAGATTTATCATGAAATATATTTTAATATTATTAGTTATTTTGTTTTTCATATGTTTAGTTTTTCTATAAACTTGGTCAAACATAGTCAATTTTGACTTTTCAAAAATATACCTTATTATTAAGAAGGATCGGGGTAGTATTTTTTGTCGAGGTTGAATGTATTTGTTGTTCTATTATCTTGTAATATCTGGTGAAACCCGGCCTAGCTAAGGGTTGTATGAAAAAAGGTTGCATCTAGCATCTAGCATGATATGACAAATAAATTTCATTCATTGATACAATTGTGAAGTTCTTTGTGTTTTTTCTCCAAAATAGTTATTTCGATAATAAGAGAACTTCATATGAACATATAGAGCATGCATATGGTAAGTTATCTCGATTGATCATAGAATCAAAGTGTTTAAATTATGGATGCATATATCCATCCTGAATTAAAAATCACACATGGAGATGGTGTATGTGAAGTGCAACGCAGTGGAGCACATTGCTCAAGGTGACATTGGGAACCAAGGCAACGTAGAGACACGGTCACTGCACAACTAGCTAGGGCAGAAATGAATCAAGAGTTCAAGACACACAAATTTCCACGTACGCGCTTGCCTTGTGTTCACGCGTGTACTACATCGACCCTTTTTTTGGGGGAGAAACCACCGGTGGCACTGTGGGATGCAGCTTCAGTGACGTTGAACCTCAAAGTCACGCCTGGACTTTGGCCCGATCTGGGCCTTCCAAAGACGATCCAACGGACCTGGATGGATGTAGGCAAAGTTCCCCATACTTGGTCGTTTTCAGAAACAGCACGCGCGGGGCGGAGCTTGATTCTCCCGCGCGCTCGCGACGGAAGCGAGGGCTTCCACAGCCGACGGTGCAGCGCCACCGTGGAGAGAGATCCTCCGCCGTGCATCCGCTGCACCATCCTCACCGGGGATTTCGTCACATCCGTCACGCGTGAGCTGGGCCGGGTATTCCGCCGCCTTCGCCGTCCGTCGATCCGTGTCGCCGGTGGCGGCTTCGACCGGTTCTGCATCATCTCCAACGAGATCGAGGAGCCCTCGCTCATCTGGTTCGACAAGAGCATCGCCGTCCTCCGGCCGGCCGAAGGTAATGGTCAAGTCTGTACACCTGCACGAGCCACTAAAATTCAGTTTGGTGAACTGATTACCTGTACCTAGTGCAACAGCCAACAACAGAAGTATATATTTAAAATCAACCATGCACTTGATCATTTGCTGAAATTCGTGCAGAGAAATTGAAAGGGAATGACGCAATCTGATAAGGGGATGCCCCAAATTGGCATGATATTCAGAAGTAAATAGGAGGCTTGGCTATTTTGGATAGCATATGGGAGTCATGCAGGCTTTGAAGTGAGGAAAAGGTACAACAATGTCAGCAAAGTTAATGGTAAGATAACCTCATGCAGATATGTTTGTGCCAAAGAAGGTAAAAGGCAGAAAGGACAAGGAGAATTCATTCAGAAAATTATTGCTTTTTCTTGCTTTACTAGTGTGTTGTCAATTATTGAAATGCTGCAAAAACGCTGGTCAAATCCACCTCAAGCTGCCCAAATTTACTCAAAATTAAAAATGCCCAGAAATTTTTGAAAACAATTCATTAAATCATGCATGTTGCATTATGCATTCTGGGAAAGTTTTGTCAAACTCGCACATAAGGTTTGTGAATAAAACTCAGTTTAAGTTTCAGGACCAAATTTTGAATTCAAAATTTAAAGTGCACGTAAAAATCTGAAAACAATCCAGTAAATACTACGTACTGCGTTATACATTATAGTAAATTTTCATCGCATTTGGACATATGGCTTTGTATTAAACAGCGTACTAAGTTTCAGTCTGGGAGAACTTTGCCTGCATCCATCCTAATCCGTTGGATCGTCTTTGGAAGGCCCAGATCGGGCCAAAGTCCAGGCATGACTTTGAGGTTCAACGTCACTGAAGCTGCATCCGGCGCTGTGTAGGCTGGTTACTACTGGTGGCAGTCAAAGTACTGTCCGAATATTATTCAAATGAATTATGAGAAGGAAAAATCACGGGAATCTGATAATATTTTGTTGAACACATGCTATTCTATTTCAAAACCTGTAATTTGTCAACGTCCACACAACGATCAAGTTCTCATATGTGAAAAAAAAGCTTTGATCATGTTTGACATGATATATCAACTTCTGAAAAAAAAATCTAATGATGTTTAAGAGCCTATATGTATATTGCGATAGTACAGATAACTGACATACGTTTGCGCAACAGTCATGTTATAAGTTCAGTATGCTGGTTAACCATCTATGGTCTGAATGCCCAAACTTGAGATTGTTTCTCTTAGTTGCACTGTTGGCTGAAGTGTCTCTTACGTTATCTCTAGTGGGCTAGCTAGCTCCGATGCACGAATTGCTCTTCGAAGGATATATGGTCAACCACGGAAGTTCAGCTGGAGACAGTCGATTAGAATACATATCTGTGCATACTTCAGCTAATTATGCAACTGATCCGTAGCAGGGTTAATTACATATTAACACAAACAACTTTATGGACACTTACATTTGAATAATTTATATTCGTCCTTGAAGTAAAGTTTTCGCATGTCCTCAGACCACATTTGTGAGCTCTTATTTGATTGCAATTAGCAATCAGACGGCCAACTCTTTTCTTGGAAGACTTAAGGCCTCTTTGATTTTTGGCATTCAAAAAAAGGCATGCCACTTGAATTCTTATGCATGATTCAGCTTGTATCAACGTTTGTTTGACTCATCAATGGAAGAACGAAACATTATGTACAAGATGTTTGGTTTGATGGAAAAAATTCTACGAAATGTAGTGCAATTAGTCCGTAGAAAATCTTTCTATGAGATCTGATTCTATGAACCAAATAACCACATAGAAAAATTCGCCGCATTTAGATCCATCGAAATACATGTAAACATATTTTGATCAAAGAGGCTGTTGATGGGAAATTTGTAGATAAGAACTTCCCACAATTGGAATTTCATGTGAATTTATTTGATTAAATTACCCTATTCATGAATAAAGTTATACTTTCTGAATTATACTGTATTGTACAGTTTGGGTTTGAAGCATACATTTGTATTAAGAAAATAGTTTTCTTCAGTTTGAGTTCAGTGCTACTAAAATTCCTGAATCCTGCTTGATACTCGGCCGCGCCTTCCGCGCACCGTGGCCGTAATCATCCTCGTCGTACGCTCTGGCCGCCGGACGTAGTCAATAAATCCGTCGTCCTCCGGCATCCTCGGCTCTCCCAGACAGCTTTCTCGTGCCCAAGTCGTCTCCCCTACATTCTGGACATGCTCTCGTCGAGCCAAGCTTTCTCCAGCAACCTCCCGGGATTGGCCGTGCTCCGGCGTCCACCATCCTCAGCGCCAACCAAGCTTCGGTCCTCCCCAGGCCTTCCAACCACGCCATCAAGCTCCCTGGTGTGGCCGCCAGTCGGAGGAGGGAGTGCGACGGGCAGAGCTGCCACTGGGTCAAGCTCGGCGACGGGCCGCACTGCCCCGGCCGGCCGCCCGGTTTGAGGCCGTCAGAACCTCGCACAGGCTTAAGGAAACGAGTAAAATTATGGCCCCACAGTTTTTGTACCGGTCCCACCTAATTTTGGTACCGGCCCCACAAAAATTTGGTTCCGGTCCCACGCAAATTTCGGTTCCATGGAACCGTTCGGTTCTGTCAGTCTGGTTCCAACGCCTTTAACACCGCTAGATCGCGGTGGATAAACGGTTATTAAAAATGCCAACCACCCTAACACCGTTAGATCGCACCAAGGCCGTGTTACCTTTGATAGGTAAAAATGTGCGGTGCATCTTCCTCTCATATAAAAAATATTTTCTTGTGATGTTCCCTGGGGGTATGTAAACATTTGCTTTTACATTTGCATTTTCAGTTCCTATAGATATCCGCAGAGTTAAAATTGAATTTAGTTTTGTTATCTCCCTGTTTTAAGATTCTTATCCAAGTGGGATCTAAACTATAAAGTGCGACCTGATGGTCACTTGCTGCTTAGTGTGTTTGCATTGTATTTACAGACATACTCGTACAAGTTTAATTAGGATCTAAATGTAAATTCTAAAGTTCCATATGGATCCAAACGACAAGTCCAAACGATTACAGAACCCATGATACACTTGAGTCCAAGCTTAGTTCGCATGGATTGGAAAATGACAAATCATGGTCCATGAAGCCAAGATTTCCTTTTCCCAAATTCTCTCCTACTAGCCGACGAAGCATGCATGCACAGCCATTTAAATCTCTCTATAAGAACTTAAATGCAATAATAGTTACTTGGCTGTCTAATTGGCAGTTTGACCGTGGAATCTCAATTCTCAGCAACCAGTACTGGCTCCAGGCCGGTGGTCAATATAGTCATGGTCAGGGGCTGAGCTAGAGAAGTAGTCAATTGTTTTTTAGGGACTTATACATTTGATGAGAAATAGACAATTTATGAAGAAGTTTTGTTTACCGGCGGCCTCTGCAACCCCAAGCTGGTCATGCATGGCCCCTCAAGTTAATAGCTCGATCCGCTGGTTCACAACTTCACATTGCAAAGACTTCTGATTCTGACCAGTAATTCAGTACGTTACATCGAACAATTGGATGTTAAAACTTCCTGCTTTCTAAAAAAAAAACCTGCTTTCTTCTCATCGATCAACAGGACATCTATTATGAATTCTTGATTGCAGGACCCCAGAATCATTACTGCAACACCTCTCCTGCACCTGCGGGCAAGATCTTGTGCCAACTCTAACGTACGCTTCACATCAGAACTTAGAAGTTGTCTATTGACCTTGATCAATTGCTGCAGCAAGCAAGCAAACACAGCATCACCATTAACCCGGCCGACGCTTGCTGCGGAAGCATCGGCATACAGGACGTCGATCGCGATGCATAGATTCTCGCTCCTCGACATCGGCGCAGCAGTCAATGCCCGCCCATGCACCTCGTAGTCAGGCAGCAGCTAGGGTTTTACTTAAGAGGACTCTGTCAGGAAGCAGCCTTGAGAACAAAGCAAGGTACCATACTCGCTTCTTGGCATGATCGATGCTGCTCATTTCTTGTTGCGATCGATGCAGCAGCTAGCTGTTCTGTTCGCTGCGATTGCCAGGATGCAGATAGTAAGTTTTTGATTCATCTGCATCCGCTACTGCTAGCTTGGATCGAAAGACAGCAGTTGGATAGGCGCTGCAAGATCAGATGCCGGAGATATTGCTCAGGGCTTAGAAAGATTATGACCATTCACACCGCAGCAGTTCAATCCTTCAAGTATTATGATGATTTGTCTGTTGTTCTTCTGCATGTTTAGGACTTGTGCATTGCTCAGAAATTAGAAGAGGCTGACCATTTAGGCATGCAGCAACTACTCAGTTCGCCTTCGCCAGGCATATTATGGAATCAATATGAGTACAGACTACGGCGTAGGGCCGAATGTTAATGTGATTACCATGACTATTATTATACCACGGGATTAAAGTTCAAACCTCCTTATGGTGCATTAGCAGGCCACGCATTCGTTTCCGCAACAACAAAATTTGTGAAATACATGATCCTGCTGTTGAGACTTATAGGATCAACTAGCTCAAGTTTGAGCCACAAAATAAGATGAATAGAAAGATTACCTTGATCTGAAGATGATGCCATGCCTTCTTTTATTGCTCACACCACTTAGGGATGGAACAATTGATGCCTAGTTCTTCCTAGTGTTTTGGTGCTTGCTAGATCGGTTGTTTTTCTTTATTTTTGAGAGTTGGAGAGTGAGAGAGAGGGCAGGAGAGCTTTCTACCGTGTCTCTTCCAACTTCTAGGGTCATCTACCCCTTTTATTTGTTTAGCACCACACACTAGGGGAACTAGCACCGTTGGATCAGAATTGGATGTCTCCGATCAAGACAACACACTAAAACTACTGTAGCATCGCTTACTGTAGTGCCGACCTACTGTAGCAGCCGTAAATTTTGACTTTTGACCTAAGAGAGAGCAGCCTAGATCACAAAATGTCCAACATTCTCCCCCTTGATCGTAAGGCTGAACATTATAAGCTCACTTTTCAACAAAATAATGCACTAAGACGAAAAAATTACAATGGTCTATTAGGTACCATTTAATCCAGTGACTATAGTACATCACTTCATATCAAAATGAACCTCATTAATTTATGAGCTCCATAAACTTTATTCACATTATACATTAACTTAATTTACATAATTCTTTACATAAACATTATAAACATTACAGACTCATCTTTTGATAAAATGGTACACCAAGACAATAGATTACAACAGTCAATTAAGTACTGCTAAACCAAGTGACTATGGTTCCCATTCGATCTCAAATGAGCCTTTTGGGGAGATGGTGCCATAATAGTTCCAACTTCTCCAGGATTAAAAGCTTTCAACCAAACCCATGCCGGCAACATGCTCTCTGAATAAGCTGGGTGGTAAGCCTTTTGTGAGCGGATCCGCTAACATGAACTTAGTACTAATGTACTTGACATTTATTGTCTGATCCTGGATTCTATCTTTCACAACATGAAATTTAATGTCAATGTGTTTGGCAGCACCACTTGACTTGTTGTTACTCGCATAGATCACTGCGGGTTGATTATCGCAGTACAGAGTGAGAGGCCTGGAAATGCTGTCAATCACTCTCAGTCCCGGGATAAAATTCTTCAGCCATACCGCCTGCCCGGTAGCCTCATAACATGCTACAAATTCTGCCTGCATTGTCGACGATGCAGTGACAGTTTGCTTTGAGCTTTTCCATGATATAGCTCCATTTGCGAGGGTGAAAATATAACCTGATGTGGATTTCTTAGTGTCAACACACCCCGCAAAATCAGCATCCGAATAACCCACCACTTCAAGGTTATCAGATTTTTCATAAGTAAGCATGAGGCCTTTAGTACCTTGCAAATAACGCAAGACCTTTTTAGCAGCCTTCCAGTGATCCTGACCTGGATTAGACTGATATCTGCCAAGCATCCCGGTCACGAATGCTAAATCAGGGCGAGTGCATACTTGTGCATACATAATGCTCCCAACAATTGATGCATAGGGAACTGACTTCATCTGCGCAGATTCATAATTATTTCTTGGACACTGAAAAGTCCCAAATTTATCGCCCTTAACAATAGGAGCAGGCGAGGCTGAGCACTTATGCATGTTGTACTTTTCAGTACCTTCTCAATATATGCTCTCTGAGATAGCCCCAAGATTCTCTGGATCTATCCCGGTGAATTTCAATTCCTAAAACATAAGTGCTTCACCGAGATCTTTCATATCGAATTTAGATGACAGAAATCTCTTGGTCTCCATTAGCATATTTATATCACTGCTGGCCAAGAGTATGTCATCAACATATAATATCAGGAAGATAAAATTACTCCCCCTGAACTTAACATAAACACAATTGTCCATTTTATTTTCCTTAAAACCAAATTCCTTTATGACTTGATCAAATTTGAAATACCACTCTCTTGATGCTTGCTTCAAGCCATAGATGGATTTCTTCAGATGACATCCCAAATGTTCATTTCCTTCCACAACAAAACCTTCCGGTTGTGCCATGTATACATCTTCATGCAAGTCACCATTTAGAAATGCCGTTTTAACATCCATCTGGTGTAGCTCTAAATCATAATGAGCCACAAGTGCCATAATTATTCTGAATGAATCCTTGGTAGAGACGGGTGAAAATGTTTCATTATAATCAATCCCTTCTCTTTGAGTGAAACCTTTTGCCACAAGCTGGCTTTGAACCTTTCGATATCACCCTTGGAGTCACGTTTGGTCTTATAGACCCATTTACTTCCAACTATTTTAGCTCCTTTGGGAATTTCTACTAAGTCCCATACATCATTAATGCTCATGGACTTCATTTCATCTTTCATGGCATTAAGCCATTCAGACGAAATTCACTTTGCATAGCTTCTTTAAATGAGGTGGATCATTATTCAACATTGACTCATTCACATCCTCACTCATATAAGTGAAATAATCATCAGGAATAGCAGACTTTCTAGCCCGCTGTGACCTTCTGAGTGGTTCATTATTTGGCACATCATCAACAATTTGAGGCTGCTGAGTATCTTCAATAGAAGTATCATCAGGTGTGACATCTGAAATAGTCACAGGAGTCTCAGCAGGTGTATTATTACAGGAGGTGCAATATCAGCAGACACCGGGAAAATAGGTTCTAAAATTATTGGAGCCGGGACATATACCCGTTTTTCCTCCAAAATTATTTCCCGAGGTGTTACACTCCCCCTCATCACATCATTTTCCAAAACACTGCGTGTCTTGTTTCAACAAACTTAGTTGCCTGATTTGGACAATAAAATCGATATGCTTTAGATTTGTCAGGATAACCAATAAAATGGCAACTGACTGTCTTGGGGTCTAATTTTCCCATAACCGGATTAAAAATCCTTGCTTCAGCAGGACAGCCCCATACATGAAAATAATTCAGGGTTGGCTTTTTCCCAGTCCATAATTCATACGGTGTTTTGGGCACCGATTTACTAGGAACCCTGTTAAGAATATGTGCTGCTGTTTTAAGGGCTTCCATCCATAAATTTACCGGCAGAGTGGAGTGGCTTAACATACTCCGCACCATATCCATAAGTGTGCGGTTTCGCCTTTCAGCCACCCCATTTTGCTGAGGTTCGCCCGGTGCTGAGTACTGGGCTACAATGCCATTTTCCTGTAAGAATTTTGCAAACGGTCCAGGAATTTGGCCATAAGTAGTATGTCTGCCGTAGTATTCTCCACCACGATCAGATCTTACAACTTTAATTCTTTTATTACATTGATTTTCAACCTCAGCTTTAAAAATCTTGAACTTGTCTAATGCCTCTGATCTTTCTTTAATTTGATAAATATATCCATAACGGGAGAAATCATCGGTGAACGTTATGAATGAATTAAAACCATCCACCGATCTCACATTAAACGGACCACATATATCCGTATGAATTAATTCCAAAACTCCCGTGCTTCGATTTGCACCTTTCTTAATTTTCTTGGCATATTTTCCTTTGATGCAATCAATACAATGATCAACATCCGCATCCGTAAAATCAAGAGAAGGAAGAATTTGATCTTTAATGAGACGCTCAATTCTCCCCCTCGAAATATGGCCTAAACGATAGTGCCATAATTTCGAAGAAGTCTCATTATCATTACGTTTGCGTTTGGTACCGACATTTAAATTTGAGGTAGAACCCACATTATTTATATCATCACATAGGGATATTACATAAAGTTTGTCTTGTCGACACGCAAGACCAACATTATTATACATTGCTTATTCCCAAAGTGACACTCATAACCATCATCATCTAAACATGAGACGGAAACTAAATTCCGTTTCATCGAGGGTACATAGAGAACATTATTTAGTTGAAGCCTAAAACCACCATGAAGTATGAGAGTGAAATCTCCAAGCGCCTCGGCATAAGCTTCAACACCATTAGCAACTCTAATTGTTCTTTCCCCTCTTTTTAGGGTCCTCCTCATATTGAATCCCTGCAACGAATTTGCAATATGAATTGTTGCACCTGAATCAATCCACCAAGTATTGGTGGCATAATTAACATAAAGGGATTCTTCAACAAAAGTAATAACATCGGTACCTTTTTCCTTGAGCCATCTCTTGAAGCCAAAACAATCCTTTTGCTTATGTCCACCTTTTCCACAAAAGTGGCAAGCATTAGATTTATTTTCTTCCGCATTAGGCGCTCTTTCTGGCTTCTTCTGTGTGAACCTTTTGAAGATTGGCCTTTTTCCTTAAACTTATTAGGCTTGGGCTTCATATACTCATTCACAAATTTTTTATACCTTTTCTTCTGTGAATGAGCAAACTGATTAATATGCTCAATTCTGTCAGCCTTAGCCTTTCTTCTCTTGCACACATCGCGCCATCATCTCATCAATCTCCCATTTGACATCCATCGCATTATAGTTGATCATAAATGGATCAAATTGAGGAGGCAAAGATGACATAATAAAATGGACGAGGAAACCACTAGAAATCTCCATCTCCATAGACTTAAGTTTGGCAGCCATGTTGCACTTCTTCATAATATGCTCTCGAAGGCTTCCAGTGGGATCATATTTTTCATCAATTAGTCTTCGAATAAGGCTTGTTGCATAAACTTTAGAAGACCCTTTAAACTGATGCTCAATTTTTGCAAAGTACCCTTTAGCTGTCTCGCAGTCAGGAAGGGCTCCCCTCATACTCTGTGTAATGGAGCCCTTTATCATCATAAGGCACTTGCGATTAGAATCATCCCACTTGCCTTAATAACATCATATTCCTTCTTGAGGGCTTCATAATTTTCATTATCTTCTTTAGGTGCCTCAGGAGGATCATTAAGGAGAGCATAATCAATATTGAGTAAGGCCATCGTAATCTCCAGCTTCTCCTTCCACATAACATAATTGCTACCATTTAGCTGTTCGATGCCATTTAGCATTCCAGCAATATTAGAGACATTAGTTGCTGCAAAAGAAAAATTCAAAATGCTTTAGTAAGCATCATCATAATTATTATTAAATTCTATTGATCAAATTCAAAACAGCTTTGGCCAGAGATGAAAATGAACAACAAAATTTTGTGGACAAATATTCATCAATTAGCTTTGGCCAAATTGATAAATAAAAGCCACACATTAATAATCCTCATACATTAATTTCCTCTACTAACCCGGTTCACATCAGCTTTGGCCAGAAGTGAAACGGATCAATAAAAGAATTTTGCGGTTAAAATGCCGTCAAACAACTTTGGTCAGAATGACAAAGCATAAAACCACACTTTATTTGAGGATGCATTAAACTTATTTCGCAGCGGAAACATTATTCCATAATAATCATAGTGATAAAATCACCATAATTCATAAATCATAAGCAAACTTAATAATAAACATAATTAAAGACATGTAATAACTAAGCATGGCAATTAAAACATGACTAATAAAAGACATATAAGAATAATTAAAAACATGCAGGAAAAATAGCCCTGAAAATTCATTTACTTCAGCCCCAATTTTTTTTAATTCAGAATAACCATTTTGCTAAACTGGGCCGAAACCCAGCCCATCCCCAGCTCCCCTTGATCCCCTCCTGGGCCTTGGCCCATTTTGGTGCCAGAAGCAACGCGAGCCGTCAGATGCCAATCCGACGGCCGGGAGCGCACGCGTCTGGATAAAACCAGCGCGTCGCCGCCGCCCCGCGTAACCCTAATCTTCTTTCCCTTTCCTCTTCTGCTCCCGAGCGATGGCAAGGGAGAAAACGCGACGGCGACGAGCACCGCGCGCTCGCAGCGATGGCGGCTAGCACCAGCGCGGCAGGGAGGAAGGCGTTAGCCTCGGTGTCGTCCAGGGCCCTTCGCCGGAGCTGCGTGCAGCTTTGGCTAGCGCGCATCTCCGTCGAGTGGTTCTGGGCGGCGCTCCTTTGCAAGGCGACGGCGCAGAAGCAGGCGTCCCTGCCACGGCGTCGACGACCTGTGCATCCAGCACCGCAGCGGCGTTCAACGGCGACGAGCGCACGAAGAAGCACCGCCACGGCCCGGCGTGGCAGACGGCAAGGTCACTCGAGGTCGAGCCCGAGAACCCCTACCAACATTAGTTGGTGGCTTCGACGCCGCCGTGGCCAGCGACGACGGCGAGGCCCATAAGGTAAGTTTCCACCGCCGTAAACCTTGAATTAGGGTTAGGGTTCTTTAATTTGGGGATTTTTTCATAATTTAGTGTTTCGGGAAATTGGGGATTTCACAAAAATTTTGCATCAAATGAACAATTCCCCACTTAAACTTGCTTAATTCGAGAACCCTAGTTAACTACATAGGGGAATTAGAGGAATTTCAATTCTAGGGTTTCATAAAATTGGGAACTTTGCTTAAAAGCTTGCTGAAAAACATTAGTCCCATTTAATTTCATCAATTGCAAACCCTAGAATTTTAATTTAATCCTTCAGTATTAATATCATGAAAATTTAGGGCTGAAACTTAACAAGAACAGGCTAAAGCATAAAAAGATCATAACTAGGAAGAACAACTTAATAGAACAGCAAAAACATGCTTGAAAACAACAGTAAAACTTGCTGTTCTTGTACTTCAACACATAAATCTTGACAGATCAAGCAAAATATGAGCATAGGAGAGCTCAAACTTGAAGCTAGTGCTCTGATACCATTGTTGAGACTTATAGGATCAACTAGCTCAAGTTTGAGCCACAAAATAAGATGAATAGAAAGATTACCTTGATCTGAAGATGATGCCATGCCTTCTTTTATTGCTCACACCACTTAGGGATGGAACAATTGATGCCTAGTTCTTCCTAGTGTTTTGGTGCTTGCTAGATCGGTTGCTTTTCTTTATTTTTGAGAGTTGGAGAGTGAGAGAGAGGGCAGGAGAGTTTTCTACCGTGTCTCTTCCAACTTCTAGGGTCATCTACCCTTTTATTTGTTTAGCACCACACACTAGGGGAACTAGCACCGTTGGATCAGAATTGGATCTCTCCGATCAAGACAACACACTAAAACTACTGTAGCATCGCTTACTGTAGTGCCGACCTACTGTAGCAGCCGTAAATTTTGACTTTTGACCTAAGAGAGAGCAGCCTCTAGATCACAAAATGTCCAACACCTGCGTGCTCTGGAATGTATTACTGGCTGCAGAACTATCAGTAAGACTTTATTTCTAGAAATAATCTTAGCAAAAAATTACAATATAGGCTCCAAACCGGAAGAGTGAACTCGATTTATCTCAAATTCAACCGGAAACTTATCTCGACAATGCAGTGAATTGACATCCCTATATTTGAGAGGAAACAGTAACTAAACCTGCTTCTCTTTATTTGTGTAAGATGTTCATTGGTACATTATTAACATCATAAGGGGTTCCTAACCACTAGGGATGAAAACAGAGCGGACAGAACTTAGTGAAGCCACATTTGATCGTGTGGTGCCTGTTGTATCTATGTCCTTCTCTGCATTTTTCTGCTCGGCTGGAACCTGCTGTTTGCAATCAAAATTCAGAAGCTCTTCTGATGGATATGATGCTAGGTGCTACGGTGTGGTGTCTACAAATTCAGAAGCCATTGCCATTAGTTTGTATGCTGATTCCCACCTACATCATATCTCCATGGAAATATTTGAAGCAAATAGTAGTAGTGCAACAGAATATTGTGAGCAGAAGGTTTAAGAGGCTTAGTTGCAGAAGGTAATTATTTCCTGATGGTATTCTTGTCGAAGATGTCGATCTTGAGGAAGACAATGGTTTAGATGCTCTTAAATGTATATCTTGAAGAAAAAGTAGGCTTACTTTATACTTTATACTGTGACTTGACTTACAATTCTAGATATTTACTGGGCAAAAGTATCAACATAATGTAGCTGCAACCTAAAATTTCATGTCAATCGACTTTGGATGAACACAGAGAAATGTGTTTCCAGAATGTCGACGTCTTGAGATGATGCAAAATGAACATACTATCTTTACTATTAAATGGGAGTTGGACGTACGTTGGTGAGGCTTCCGTTTTCCGCCAGATTTTTCCGCCATCGCATGGCCGCACGATCTGGATCGAGCGGCTCTCCCTCTGTCGCCCCGCATTTATGACCGATTACCACCGCCAAGACAACATAACGGTTAGATTTTACAGTTCACCCCCTCGAAAGCAGGAAATCAACCCGCAATCCCCTCTTACCGTTCGCTTCCCCCTCGTAATTGCCCCGAGTCTCGCACCGACGGAAGAAACAGAGGCGACTGGTGGCGCTAGGGTTTGCCGCCGCTGCCCCTTCCCATCGTCCCCTGGCGGCAACGCTGCCGCCAGATTCACTACAAGAAATATGTCAACTAGTGACCTTTTGATAGTGACTTTCAAAATATTGGTCATAGATCTATGACCATTTTAACCCACTTGGTCATGAGCTGGTTTGTAGGGTCCTAATCCAAAAAATTAACGACCAATTTGGTCAAAAAAGTCATAATCTATTTACACAAATTGGTCATAATGTAGACAGCAGTTACGTATGACCTTATTTATGACCATTCTGATTGGTCATGAGGAACGACTAGACAGCCACCTCATCAATCATGCCCACGTGGCAGCCATATGTCGCTTACGTGTCCATATTCAGTCATGGTGAACTCGCTGACAGGTGGGTGCCATTACCAGGATGTGTTGGTATGACTGGACTGACACCTCAACGGTCTCGCCTACATGTCACTTCATCGCATCTACATGTCACCGCCTATGTGTCATTTGTGCTTACGTGTCACCACACTGCCATGTGGGACCTGTTGACAGGAGGTGTTGACTGTTGACAAATCTGTCAAGTGGGACCCGTAAATATGACAAGTGGAACCCGCCCGGCCCTACCTGACAAGTGGGACCAAGCAACCTCTGGTGAAACACATAGACATGATAGCCTTTTGAACTGTAGTGCTGTGGCTGAATATAGAAAATAAAAGTGGCAGTGCGGGGATCGAACCCATGAGCCAGGACTTCCTCTAGCCTTGCACGCTGCCATAACCACTAGGCCACCGCCGATTTGGTGATAGAATACCAAACATAACCCACTTAAGCATTACTTCTCGCTGTTGGGCCTGGGCCTCGGCCTACCTATTTTTTTTTTCACGAAAAAAAAAATGAAAATTGGAAGTGGGGCGCGGTCGGCCTGGTTCGACCGTGCTGCTGGGCTAGGCCTGGTAGGCTTGACTGGCTCTTTTTTTTCTCTTCTTTTCTATTTTCTTTTATAACTTTTGATTTTGAACTCCAATTTCAACCAAATAAAATTTGGAAATTTTGTAAAAATGTCCTCTGTCATTATAGACTTTGGATTTTAAAATTATGACATGATGAAATGAAAACATCCACTTCCAAAATTTGGGTTTGAAAATTCTAACATGATTTTTTTTGAATTTCGTATGACGATTTCAAGATACGGTCGAAACAACGAACATGACCGTTTGTAGCTAGGGGTTGAATATTGCAAAACTATTGGTGTATCTATGATGAAATAGGCACTTGTGTATCTAAAAATGATTTTTTCCAAAAATCTTGAGCAAACTACGAGGCACATGTAGTTCAAATTTGACCCGATTCCTACTGATTTGGCAGAAACTTGTCTTTTTTACGAGAGGTGGTTGGAAACCGTTTGACACACAACAATTTAGTTTTTTCTGCATTATATGTGGTCTACTATTTTTAGAAAATGCATTGGTACAATTTTGCAACATATTTTTGGTAGGTGTTTAACAAAAAAACCTATTTTTCGCACTCGAAATTGAAAAATGGTTTTTTTCCGTGAAAGGAAAATGAAAAGTTTCTTCGGCAACATTGTTGACGGTTCCACGATACACGTATGTGCCCAATATGGACATATTTAAGCAAACTATACCATGAATGTGGACATAACATTCGTCATGTGGCCCGAAAGCCATGAATCTTCGTAGATGATAGCTCATTTCTGAGAACACTTTCTTAATAAAATTGCCGTATTCCAAGTTTATGATTTTTAATGGATACTAGGACACATATAATGACACCACGCGAAGGTTTTCCATTTATTTGATTTTTTTAAATTTCGTATGACGATTTCAAGATACAGTCGAAACGACGGACATGACCGTTTGTAGCTAGGGTTGAATATTGCAAAACTATTGGTGTATCTGTGATGAAATAGGCACTTGTGTATCTAAAAATGACTTTTTCCAAAAATCTTGAGCAAACTACGAGGCACATATAGTTCAAATTTGACCCGATTCCTACTGATTTGGCAGAAACTTGTATTTTTTACGAGAGGTGGTTGGAAACCGTTTGGCACACAACAATTAAGTTTTTTCTACATTATATGTGGTCTACTAATTTTAGAAAATGCAATGGTCCAATTTTGCAACATATTTTTGGTAGGTGCTTCACAAAAAAACCCATTTTTCGCACTCGGAAATTGAAAAATGATTTTTCCGTGAAAGGAAAATGAAAAGTTTCTTCGGCAACATTGTTGACGGTTCCACGATATACGTATGTGCCCAATATGGGCATATTTAAGCAAACTATACCATGAATGTGGACATAACATTCGTCATGTGGCCCTAAAGCCATGAATCTTCGTAGATGATAGCTCATTTCTGAGAACACTTTCTAACCTTTCGGAGAAGAAGCGTCCCTCGGTGGTCTTCCATTGAGGGCAGGATTCGGTATCCAGCACGCCTCTCCACAAATCCCCAACGCCGCCACGCCGTTTGGCCTTTCGCCGATGAGAAGAAGTGGAGGAGGTCACCTCTTCGAATAATGAGAAGGCGGCGTCCTTCTCAAGGACCTCGGCCTCTGCCGCGTAGCCGCCCCGTCCTCTGTGCCGCTCGAATCCTCCCCCGACAACGCTGCTGCCAAGGCCGGATCTAGACGGTAAGGCCAGCGACGAGAACCCGGAAGACAATCTCATCGTGGTACCATGCTGACTACTTCTCCCTCCGGCATGGTTTGGTTATTGGACAGGCAGAATTGGCAAGTCCGTGCCTCTGTGGTCAGATCTCATGAGATCTTCATTTTTTTTCTTTGTTTTGTTTCGTCTGCATTTAACTCCTGTAGATTTTCATGTGGTTGGTTCGTGTAAGCAACATGTCTCAAGTGATTGTTTTGTTTCATCTGCATTTAACGGTGTAGGATAGATTCTCTACTATGTGTGTGTTATTTTTCTTCTCATCGTGAACTCTTAAGGTGAGAACTAGCTCAGTCCAATGCTATACAAAATGAATCATGCTCCTCTTTCACTGGAGATTCGATCATGACTTTTCTCTGTATGTTTTTTGCAGATAAGCACCCAAAGGAGAGAAGCAGAAGTCAAGTGAAACAAAATACTGTTGTGAGTTTTCTGAACCATAAGCGCATATGCTAAGGGTGAGTACTGGATGACAGTATCATAGATAGAGTTTGGCATGATGACGTGATTTAGAAACTTGACTTAAAACTACATAAGGAAGTAATATAAGATAATGTC
This sequence comes from Poa pratensis, assembly GCA_947311845.1. Classification (NCBI taxonomy): domain Eukaryota; kingdom Viridiplantae; phylum Streptophyta; class Magnoliopsida; order Poales; family Poaceae; genus Poa; species Poa pratensis. Next base: position 68,569,126 of record CAMZMU010000074.1, read on the forward strand.
ATATTTGAAATTCCACAATTTGGTTTGAGTGGAGTTGCTATCTGAATACCAAAATACCCTTGTTTCATTATCACATGCTTTCTGTAATGATCTGTTTAACGGTGCATGTAATGTGCGATGTTTAATCAATTGGAGACGAGGATGCTCTCGGTGAGAGTGATGTGCTGGTGAGTTGCTGGCAGGGTGGGGCAATACTGACCTGTCACAATTTTGTTTCAGTATTCAGATTGTTATTTCAGCGCAGATATTTTCTTGGCATAGCTAAACGTAGAAACTGTGTGGCAGCTTTGTTCTTGTCCTGGCGAAAAATATGTTGTGAGCTAAATATTGCAAGATTAAGCATGTCTAAATATGTTGTGAGCTAAAGAAGCTTTTGCAAGACATTCAACGGGAATAACTTATCCTCTTTGTTGTACCTGAAAATTTATTTTTCCCGTTCTGTTGTATACTATTGTGGATTTAATTTGAATGCAATCAAAAGTTATCCTTCTGTCTGAAATTAGGTATTTGTGCAGGAGGCATGCAATAAATTTGTATCCTCGTAGTTGACAAAAAAAATGGCAGCAAGTGAGGGAGCTAGGTGGCTGCTGGAGAAGAGAAAAAGGTATTTGTCATGACTCAATGAGACTGTATGTGTGAGACTGTATGTGTGTCGCCCAACAGTCATTTTGGTCGAATATATAAGTACCATAAAACAAATTTGACCTTCTGCCGAAACTCTGAGAGCATCTAATAGTATCATGTTCTCTTATCTATCCTTTATTTGACTTTTTGTTAAAGCTAAAGTGCAGTTTGAATTGCTAACATTCAGCGCAGTTTAGGAATTTGGGGCTTTCTTAGATCTGACATTCAGCGCGAGTGACTGGGGATTCACATGAATATTTGTAGCAATGAAATTAACTGAACTAGGTAGGATAACAAATAGAGAATTTGGTCGCATGGATTCCACTCGCAGTACTGGAGAAAAGTCAGTACAGGCTACACCTAGAAGAAAATGTCTTGCAAGTTAGATGATATTGTTTCTGGCTTCATTCGTTCAGCAATTTACAAAAATCGGACATGCTTAATTAATTGTTTTGCACCATATTTTGATTGTTTCGTTTTGCATTAATTGGAAGCTATGTTCAGAAATGTTGGAACTTCTTGTTGGTGGGATACAAAATTCAAGATACTCATTTTGTTATGGAGCTTTGGATTGTTAGTACCATACTTTTATAATACAATAACTACTCTTAATTGTGTACTTTTAATCTTCCTCCAAGGAAATTCTTTATTTCAAATATGAGAGTCAATCGAGTAGCAGAAATGTCAGAGAGCAGAATATATAATAAGCAGGTAAAAAAGTGTGAACTTGTTTTCATATGGTGCTATTGCTCCAATATACATGCATGTAGTAAGGCGGTGCTCAGATTACTGTACCCCTTGCCCATTTCAGTTAAAGCATTTTGATTATTTTACCGCTTAGATAACTGTATGATGTGTATCCTGAATGGTTCTCGCCTGACTGATAATTGGCATTGTAAGAAGACAAAATAATGGGTGTATTTATTCAAGGGTTAATTTGATGTGCACTGTCAACACCCTAACAATTTCATTACTTTCTTCATTATTACATGTTTTCTCAATGAACTTCTAACTGATACCGGATATGGCATAATTGGCATGACAGTCCATTCCATGTGTGATTCAGAAGATGCAGCGTGGCTTAGAAATGGTTTTATTTTGTTTACGTTACAAGTTGAATGATAATTTTACAGGTTTAGTAAGAGGAGGATTGAGGATGACTTGGAACTGATGTCAAGGAAAATGAGTTCTCTTATAGCAAAGACAGAAGCATCATCACTGTTGTGTTGGACAAGGTTCAACACGAGGTTAATGAGTATAGGGGGATATTTAAATCTGGTGTTTGCAGGTGAATTGTGTTTCATTCATTTCCCTGTAACCTTCATCACCATATCAAAATCCGATAACATTATTATCCCATGTCGTTTAGGTTTGTGACTACCAAGTGCTACCATATCTTCTGCAGCGGTTGTATATACATAAGTTGCTCAGAAACCATCAGCGAAGATGTCCTTCCTGTGGATTAAGCTTCAGCCCAACGATTTGAAGTTGATGTACAGTCTATATGATGCTGCAGTGGCAGCTGTCGTGGGGCATCTAGGACAAGTGGCTTAATGCTGATTGTTGGGCGTGCTTGGTGGCATGATCCTTCAGTCCGAAATGTAACTTAAGGCACCAAATTTCTATAGGCTCACATACCAAGTGTGGCTTCTCGCTCCTCTGTGAAGTGTTGAATTTTCTTCTTGCTGGAATAGACGGTATCCTTTAGTTTGCATATTCATTCAATTAATTTATTTGATAGAACCAAGGAAGAGGGTTAGTGCTTCCAAAACATACCATAGATTGTATGATATATTTGGTCTGTAGATCATTTTGTTGTATTAGCTGATATCAGTTGGCCATCACAAGGATTAAGTAGCTAGCAGCAATATGCGCTGGCGTTGACTAACCCTACATGGATTGTTCTGGTATTTTAAAAACCATTTCTTTCTAATTTTACCCCAATTTTTTGTATCAGGCACAAGTAATTGCTGAGTAAAAGCAGTACTTTTTGGCTCAAATATCACGTAGATGTATAGATTAATTACTGATGTTTTCATGCACAGTGACTGGAATCAGAAACAAAGAATCCTCATGGTGTACTATGTCTTGAGGAGGTTTAAATGTCGGCTATGTTGTGTACAATAAATGTGCTATAAGGATTTTGCTGTTTTGTTAGAGAAATGCTCAATTTGCATGGGTTACTTTGGGGGATTAAATATTTATTGGTTTTCATTCCACATCATAATTGTTCATTATATGCATGGTCATTCAGTTTAAATGGTGGAAATCTGTGCTGAAAGTAATTTAACTTGAGAGTTAACTATTGTCTAGTTTGCTTAAGTTTTGTTTTGGTAACACAATTACCATACAAGTTTGTGACTCTGCATACAAGAGATAGAGAGAAAGAGTCCACAAAATTTATTGATATACTTCGGTACGTACATACATTTATCCTTCCTTATCAACACATGTGTGCACTGAATTATGCGAAATATTAATGTTTCTAGATGCTATGTGTTTATATTTAATATATATAGGTGAATATTTTTACAAGTACAACATATGCAACGACAAACAAAATTTAGAACCCGTAGCAACGCACGGGCATTCACCTAGTACTATATAAACAGAAAGTTGTGCGATGGTTGTTGACAAGCAATTTTTTCTTAAAGGCTTTCTATGTTCATTCTCACCTTTCAACCACAATGAAGACTATTCTGTTAAATTGTTTGAGTTGGTTCATCGTGCTTATTTTGTTATTGTCATATAAATGCCAAATATCCGAATTGTGCATTTGCTCCCAACAGTTTACAATTCAGGTTCAGCTATTTATGGGTTTGCATACTTTTGCTTGAGAAATTTGAAAACCTGAATTCTTAAAATTAGAACCAGCAAAGTTGGTTTCGATTTTTTTACTACTGTTGCGTGCAAAATTTCTAGGTAATCACTGGTTGTTGGTTTAGCACTGATAAGCATGTATTGTGTTTTCTAGGTAATTTCGATGCAAAACTGGCCATTGTGTTCCCCGTTGCAACACACGGGCATGCTTTGCTAGTATATAATAGAATCATGATACCTACATATATTATTTCAGTTATCGATTAGAGCTCAAGATCAGCTCACTTCCCAATCAAGCATTACGAGCAATATAAGACACACATACTTAGCTCATTTTTCCCAAGCCAAGCTAACTATGAGTCGATGCCAATTCAAGCTAAAACAGGGGTCGATCGAGGCTCTCATGAGTTTCAAGTTTTTCATGAAGTGCTAGTAACAAATGCATGTCTAATCTTACTTTGTGGCCAAGTCAAAACTAATAAGTAATTTGTCAGGGATGTATCCTCGGGTACCCCAGAGTGGTTGGTTTAATCGAGTTATTAGAAGAGATAGCAGAAAAGTAGATAAAAGATAAAGAGAGAGCAAAAGAAATCAGGCTGGGCCGAGTTTGGCCGACATTACCTTTAGGTGGGCGACCTGAGAGCTGTGTACCTCAGATGGGCCGAGATTGGCCTGCCCTGGAATTTACCTCGGCTGAGCCGAGGCTCTTCTCACCTCGGGCGGTCCGGCTCCCCCGGACAGGCTGTCGGAGTATCGGCATTGAATACAGGAGATGGGGGTCCTCTAGCCGAGGGAGTATCTAGGGAAGAAGGTGGACGTCATCAAGGTCGGGATCGAACACGGCGGTTTACCCAGCTTCAGGCTCCACGGCGGTGGTGGAGCCCTACGTGCTGCTATAACTCACTATAAGGCGAATCGCCGTGTTACAGGTTACAATGAGTAGATTGGATGTAGGATGAGTTGCCCTAAAGGCTTCCCTGGTCCGGCTTATATAGGCGGCCGGACCTAGGGTTACAGGAATATTGCTTGTCCGGCAAGTATTGGGAGTCCTAAACCTATCCGCCTAGTCTACCGCCTTCCGTCTTGGACTTGTCGGCGTCATGGGCTTCGGCCTTGGGCTTCTCCTTGCCGGCATCTTGCTTCCTTACTCATCAGCTATCTGGGCCGCCCGGTAGGCCAAAGGCCTTGCCACCACTGCGGGCAACCCTGTACTAGCCGGATTACGCCATGTTGGTTGTACTCCCTTGTGATACGACCCCAACATTAGCCCCCAGGAGGGTCCGAGTTCTCCATTTGTCGGCTTTGTCTTCATCCTGCAAATGTTGTCGGTTTCTGAAGAGCTTGGATCTTTCTGAAGTTGAATCAGGCGGCGATCCGACAAACGTAGTCGGGACCTCGCCGCCAACATGGGTAAGACGGCTCTGACCTCCTGTCAGGAATCTTTCCCCTTTGCTGTCAAGTTGATTGGACTGGTCAGGGTCTTCGTGACGTCACTAGGTCCACGACAGTTTGAAAACCAGTGCTCGCATGATGACGACCAGCCCACTACGCACGAGAATCGAGGCGCCGACGTCGCTCGTCGTTGCACCGCTTCACAGATGGCAGGCACGTGTCCCACGTCGTGGCCTGCGTAGCGCGTGCACGAATCTCGGAGCAACTTGGGGTAGTTAACACAGCAAAATCCCTGGGATGGAATCACTGTGCCATTTCCCCCCTTGCGCTTCGTCTTCACTCGATCCTCCACGCCTCGCTCCCAAAACCACTTCACCGACCTTGCACTCCGGTGAACACCGCCTCTCCACTCCTCTGAGCAATGGATTCCGGCGGGCGTTCCTCTTCGGCGGCGGCGGCGGCGGCGGCGTGCACTCGGCTGCGGGATCTGAATCTCCCACGGCAGCGACGGCGGCGGCCCTCAACATCGTCCCCTTGGCTTCTATGCCTCCCGCAACGGATGTGGGTGGCCCTGCGCCTTCTTCCTCAACTCTGGTGCCCCCCGTTGACCCCTCCACGGCCTTCCCCGATCCCTCGATGCAGGCAAAGGTGGCAGACGTGGCGGCGGATGCAGAGGACCTCGACGACGAGCTCGTCGTAGAAGAAGAAGCGGCGGACCTTGGGTCTCGCTATTCCTCCCCCTAAGACGTAGAGTTTCTGGCAGATTCCCGGCAACGAGACCATCCCCAAGCCCCAAGATAACGAGAGAGTCGTTTTGGCGTCACACCTCCTCCGCGGTATGGGCTTGCCTCCTTCCGCCTTCTTTTCTGCTATACTTAGGCATTATGGGCTGCAACCGCATAACATTGCGCCCAATAGCATCCCAGTATTAGCCGGCTTCCAGGCCCTCTGCGAAGGGTACTTAGGCATAGATCCAACTGTGGAATTGTTTAAGTATTGCTTCATATGCCGCCGGCAAACTATTGCCGACGGTCAGCTTGCGACCTGCGGCAGTGTCACGTTCAACTGCCGCAGAGGTAGCTGGTACCCAAAGATCCCGGTCATGACTCGGTGAAGAATTGGACCAGTACCTTCTTTTATTGTAAGGATATCCCGGCACCCGAACAGACAGTGGGGATTCCACCTTTTGAGAATACTCCGCCAAAGTATGCGGACCATTGGACCGAGAAGGCGGCCACCAACTTGCCGGAGGAACATCGCCGCGCCTTTAGGTGGATGGAGTTCCTCTCAAAGACTATGGTGCCCCCACGTATCGATGGAGCCGACACCGTCTTGTGCTGGTTGTCGAGGAAGATTATGCCACTTCAGCACCGGCCGCTGAAGATGTGCGAGTACCAGCCGAATGCAGCCGACAGCACCACTCTTGATGAAGATGTGCTGCTCATTCGTCTGAGGGCCCTCATTGTGTCCACCAAGGTTAAGGCGGCCGAGGGCGTCCCCATGTTTACTTTCGACAACCCTGCTCCAGCGGTAAGATGTTTATTTATTTTTCACTTGCCCATGCGCCAGCTTCTTCACCTTTACCCATAACCGTTTCCGCAGCCGATGAGCCGGGGAGAAAACGAAATGGCGTGCCTTTGTTACGAGGCGAATTCCAGCAAGGCCAAGAAACGCAAGGCCCCTGCCGCCTCTACCAAGGACATGGAGAAGAAGAAGAAAGCGGCCCTGGCCGGCTCGGCTGATGTCGGCAATCCGGCGGACAAGACCTCCAGCAAACGGTAAGAAAACAATCTTAACACCATCTTTACGCACACCTGAACGATGTCTTAATTTCCTTTCTGCCCTTCATGCAGCATAAAGCTTAACATGCCAAATCTGCGTCCCGTCTCGCAAGCGGGTTCCGGCAGAGGGAAACCTCGCCAGTCTCCCACCGTTGCTCCCCGTACCCCAATGACATTTTCTCCAGGGACGTACTCGGAGGGCCAGCCTGGATTAACTATGCCACAAGGGCTGCGAGCATGGCGGCCGCCGACAAAAAGACTGCTGACCCTCCTTCCACCACGGCTGAAGCTTCGGCTAATGATGTCGCCGCCTACATTAGGATGAAGGTGGAGATGGAAGGTGCAAATGCCTGCGCGTCAGGTGTAGGCCCTCGCACTGCCAGGGTGATAAATCCCCTGCAGACCCTTGTCGACATGCGCCGCAGCTGCCGCGGCCAGTGGGATCAACTGCATGAAGAGATTGAGGTAAGCCGGCCTATAGCCCCAGCCCCTGATCACTTTGGCTATTAAAATATTTTAGCCGGCAAGGTGATCATAAAGCTAGTTTTTGGCCGAAGACTTACTTCCCTTTTTGTTATTTTGCCCCTTTTTTGACAGATTGCTCTCTCTTCCAACAAGGAGCTTTTCCAAGCCGTAGAGGCTAAGAACGCTGAGTGCCGCTAATTGAAGCAAGATCTTAAGCTGTAGGATGCGCAAATTGCGAGCTACGAAGAAGCTCGCAAAAAAGATGAAGGTGACAAATTTTAACTTGCCTTCAATTCTTTCGCCTTCTTTTACTCTTGCCGACAACTTGCTTTAGTTGGGCTTCCCTTTGTATAAATTTTTGTAGAACTGTTAAGCACTGCCCGAGAAATTCTTGTGAATTCGGGTGACATGCAAGCTCTAATGAACGAAGCTGCAGATCTTGCCGAAGTTATCCTTAAACTGAAGGCGGAGCAAACCAAGGAGCTGGAAAAGCGCGATCTGGAGCACGCCCAAGCCCTTAGCCAGCTCACCGAACAGCTGCAAAATCTTGGCAACAATTTAGCGACTGTTACTCAGAACGCCAAGACTCAGCAGGATCTGCATGCCCAAGCTGTGCGGCGGGTTGAAGAAAAGCTTGCTCAACATGAAGCCGAGATCGCCGCCGTTCAGGAGCACGTGCTAGGTAAGATCCGTCAACTTTGCTTTGCCATTTGAGCAATTTTATGTTTGTCTTAACCATTTGTCCACCGTTTTCAGTGCCGGCTGGTTTTGATGATCAATCCGACTCCGCGCCGCGTCCCTCACGCCTCCGCCAAATTGGCGGATTTATCCGTCGTGCCGTCGATGCAGGGCAAGCTCTTGCCAACAAACTGTAACTCGGTAAGGAGAGCGACCCTATTGACTTCGAGTTTCTGCCCGAGTTTCTTGAGAAGCTCAGCCAAGAATACGAAAGCAATATGCGATCAGCTGCAAGGGGAGGGGCAAAGAAAGCGCTTGTCCTAACCAAGGCCTGGTATCCGGACGCCGACATCCACCAGTTGACGACATTTATGCCGACCGAAGATGAAGACGGCAATACCATTGACGTTGCCGAAGTGCAAACTTCAGTGCAAGGGTATGCCACACGCGTCGCCAACATGGTGGACCTCGGCATATTCTTCAAAGCGCATCCGGATCCCCATGGCGGCGCAAGCATGTCAGCTCCAGCCCCAGGCTTGGCGAACGCGGCGGAGGATTTCCTGAAGATAGCGCCAGCCCCAAGACCGTTCCGGCATCTGCAGTTTGAACCTGCACAAACAATTTGTGTTGCCTGCATTAGTCTGTAATGCAGAAGAAAACTTTGGCGTGCATTGTAAACTTTATTTATTTTGTGTATGGGCCAACTTTAATGCTACACTTGGCGGTAGGCTAACTTAAGTGGCCCGCCTTAAAATGTGTTTTGTGTTCATACATTTGACTTTTTCGTATGTTGGCGGTACCTCATCACAGTAACTTTAGCTGTGCCAGCCAGGTGCTATACCAATTAGTTTGGACACAGAGACCAAAGCCAGTATTTTGGTGCCAACTACATACTACTAGGCAACCCATGCATAAACAAACAAAACAGACAAACTAGGCGGTGCAAAATTTATTTTGCTTTTTAATTTTTGCCGGCTGGCGGCAGATGTCAAAAGTTGTCGGACCATTGGCTCTAGCCAAGAGAAAAAAAATCTTTTTGGTAACTTTTTTGACATGGCATGAAAATGATAACAAGAAAAGACAAAAGATGGCATGACTCTCAAAACTAAAATGAGCACCACAGACTTTTATTTCATGATCATAATGTACTTATTACAATGTGGAAATTGCTAAGAGTAGAAAGGACGTAGCTGCTCAATGTTCCAAGGTCTCTTGGTTTCCTCATACTTGTCGTCAGGTTTCCGCTTGCGCTTGCGGCCACGAGTCTTCCTGTAGCCGTCTTTGATATCCATCAAGTAGTAGGAACCATTGAGCAACACGTTGCTGACCACGAAAGGTCCTTCCCATGGCGGGATATCTTATGCAAGCCTTTCCTGTCTTGGATTAGGCGGAGAACTAGATCACATACCCTAAAGCTTCGTTTCCTAACCCTACGGCTGTGATAGCGGCGCAGGCTTTGCTGGTAGATGGCTGATCGAGCCAAGGCAACATCTCGCTCCTCGTCAAGTAGGTCTAGTCCGTCCTGTCTTGCATCTTCTGCGTCTTCTTCGACGTAGGCTTGCATTCTGGGAGAATCGAACATCATGTCGGATGGCAGTACTGCCTCAGCCCCATAGACTAAGAAAAAGGAGTGAACTTTGTTGATCTGTTTGGAGTTGTACGCAAGCTCCAAAGGATAGATTGCAATTTGTCAACCCAAGCCCCAGCTGCCCTGTGCAATGGTACTTCGAGACGTGGCTTAAGCCCCTGAAGAACTAGGCCATTTGTACGCTCTACTTGACCATTAGCTTGCAGATGAGCAACAGAAGCCAGGTCAAGGCGGATGCCGTGCTAGTAACAGTACTCCTCAACTTCGCCCTGGGAGAGATTCGTGCCATTGTCGGTGATGATGCTATGAGGCAACCCGAACCGAGCGATTATTCCCCACAGAAAATTGGCGGCCGTGGCGCCGTCAAGCTTTTTGATAGGTTTAACTTCAACCCATTTTGTGAACTTATCTACGGCCACAAGCAAGTGTGTAGCCGCCAGGAGCCGTCTTAAAGGGTCTAACCATGTCCAAGCCCCAGACTGCGAAGGGCCAGGTGATGGGTATTGTCTTAAGTGCCTGAGCCGGCAAGTGAGGTTGCCGAGCATAAAGCTGGCAACCCTTGCATGTCCTCACAATTTCCTCAGCGTCTGCCTTGGCCGTCAACCAGTAGAATCCTTGCCGAAAAGCTTTTGAAACAAGGGAGCGAGACGCCGCATGGTGACCGCAATCGCCAGAATGGATCTCGTCTAACAGGTTGCGACCTTCCTCCGATGAAATACAACGCTGGTAAACGCCGGAAGTGCTACGCTTGTATAGCTCACCGTTGATAATTGTGAAAGCTTTGGCTCTTCTTATGATTTGCCGCCTTAATACCTCATCATCCGGCAACTCTTGGTTCGTCAAGAAATTCATGTAAGGGGTTGTCCGGCTTCATCAAATATACCGCATAGCTTCCATCTTCTACTGGTTCTGCTGCGTCTGGATCCAAATGGTCTGCTCCTTTGATGGACGGCTTGTAGAGGTGTTCCAGGAAAACATCTTTTGGCACCTTTTTGCGCTCAGATCCAAGCCTGGCAAGTGTGTCTGCCGCCTCGTTCTGAGCTCTCGGAATGTGGCGAACTTCATAACCCAGGAAACATTTGGCGAATTCATCGACAGTGGCTCTGTAAGCCGCCATCGTTGCACTTTTTGCGTCCCAAGTTCCTCGAATCTGCTGTGCCACCAAGTCGGAATCGCCGTAACAGAGAATGCGCTGGATGCCAATTTCTTTGGCAATGTGCAAACCATGAAGGAGCGCTTCATATTCGGCAACGTTGTTTGTTGCCTTGAAATGAATTTGGAGCACGTAGCTCAACTTGTCTCCTTGTGGGTTTCTAAGCACAACCCCAGCCCCAGACCCTTGGAGCATCTTGGATCAGTCAAAATGCATGATCCAGTACTCTGACTCAGGGAGAGGGATTTCCTCCATACTTTCTGTCCAATCTGCCACAAAATCGGCAAGTGCCTGAGATTTGATGGCGGTTCTGGGCTTGTACGAGATGTCAAACGCAGCAAGTTCAATACCCCATTTGGCGACTCGGCCAGTGGCTTTAGCATTGTTGATGATATCACCCAAGGGTGCTTTGCTCACAACCGAGATGGAATGATCCTGGAAGTAATGCCTCAACCTTCTGGCGGCGAAGAATACGCCGTATGTCAGTTTCTGGTAATGTGGGTAACGCTGTTTTGAAGCGGAAAAGACCTCGCTGACAAAGTATACTGGTCTTTGCTCAGGAATTTCGTCGCCCTCAATTTTGCGTTCCACAGCCAGGACGACGCTAACAACCAAGTTTGTCGCAGCGACGTAAAGTAGCATGGGCTCCTCTGAACGAGGTGCTGCCAAGATTGGCGGAGATGTTAATGCTGCCTTAAGCTGGGCCAAGGCGGCATCTGCTTCATCTGTCCACTCGAAGTTGTCAGATTTCTTCAACAGCCGGTAGAGAGGCATTGCCTTTTCTCCGAGGCGGCTGATGAAACGACTGACGGCAGCGGCTGAGCCAGCTAAATGCTGCACGTCCTTAAGGCAATGTGGCCTTTTTATGTTGAGAATTGCTTTGATTTTCTCCGGATTCACCTCAATTCCTCGTTCGGAAACGATAAAGCCGAGCAATTTTCCGGCAGGAACACCAAAAGTGCATTTATTTGGGTTGAGCTTCATCCTGTACACGCGGAGATTATCAAAGGTTTCCCACAGATCGTCGAGCAGATCCGCCTTTTTGCGAGACATGACGGCAATGTCGTCTATGTAGACGTGAACATTGCGGCCAATTTGCTCGTTTAGGCATCTCTGCATGCAACGCTGATAAGTTGCGCCGGCGTTTTTCAGACTGAAGGGCATCATTACGTAACAGAAGGTTCCTACGGGGGTAGTGAACGACGTTTTCAACTGATCCGACTCGCGCAGTTTAATTTGGTGGTACCCGGAGTACGCATCCAAAAAACACAGCAGTTTAGAGCCGGACGTTGAGTCGACAACCTGATCGATACGTGGTAACGTGAAGTGGTCCTTAGGACAGCACTTGTTCAAACCGGTATAATCGATACACATCGTCAGCTCTTTATTAGGTTTCGGAACCATTACAGGATTTGCCAACCAGTCGGTATGAACTACTTCCCTAATGAAACCAGCATCTTGTAACTTGATGATCTCCTTTCCTATTGCACGCCGCTACTCCTTTCCCTGGCGTCGTGCCACCTGCTTCACCGGCTTGGATCCTTCAAAAACGTTGAGAGACTGCTCGGCAAGTTCCCGGGGTACACCTGACATATCAGCAGATGTCCATGCGAAAATATCCCCGTTCTCACGGAGGAACTTGACGAACACGCTTTCCTATGCGTCAGATAAGCCGGAACCAATGGTGACTTGCTTGGAGCTGTTGCCCGGCACTAGGTCTACCTGCTTTGTGTGTTCTGATGCCTTGAAGGTGTTCTTGTTGTTGGCGGTTTTGATAGCAGCCGGCAACTCATTGGTCTTGGCCTCCTTCCTTAGCATCTCTAGCTCTTCAGCGTGGAGGACGGCCTCAGCAAAGGCGGCGTTGCCTCTTTCACACTGCTTGGCTTTCACGAAGTCGCCATTGATGGTAATGGTACCATTGGGTCCAGGCATCTTCAACTTGCTGTAGATGTAACATGGCCGTGCCATGAATTTGGCGAACGCCGGGCGACCAAAAATGCAGTGATAAGCGCTTTTGAAGGGGACTACCTCGAACCGAAGAAATTCGGTCCGATAATTGGCTTCTGTGCCAAAGGTAACCTCCAGCCTTATGCTGCCTATGGACTTAGCTTGCTTTCCCGGAACAATGCCATGAAACTTGACCTTGCTGTAGTCAAGATGGTCTTCCGTCAAATTCATGCGCTTCAGCGTCTCTTCATACATGATGTTGAGACTGCTGCCACCATCCATCAGCACCTTGGTGAGTCTGAAGTTGTCGACGATTGGGTCGATGACAAGAGCGTACTTGCCTGGGCTTGGCACGCAATCGGGGTGGTCTTCTCTGTCCCACGTGATTGGCATCTCGGACCAGTTCAAGTATTGAGGGACGTCTGGCATCGTGGCGTTTAGCTCACGAAGTTCCGCCTTTTCCTCTTTTGCCGAAGGAGTTCCCAGAAAACAGACTAAACTGCCTTGTACATTGGGGAACTTTTTGTCCTTTCGTGGCGGCTTGGGGTCCTCGTCCTTAGAGATAGACATTGCCTCCTCCTCGTCTTCCTTTTTTGACTTCGCCGGCTTCTTCATCTTTTTGGGCTTCCAGCCCACCTCGGGGTCTTTCTTGGCTTCATCCATGAACCGGCATTCCCCTAGCGTGTGGTTGACCTTGCCTTGTCCAGCGTGGATAGGGCAGGTTAAAATTTTGGCTTGGTCCCACGACAAGCAATGCTTGCCAGAGTTATCCGCCTTGACTTTCCACTTGTTGTCGCCCCCACCGCCTTTTCCTTTGAAGGCGGCAGCGACCTCGTTTGACGTACCTGTAACATCCCAAAATTATTATCAGGATTATATTCCAAAAATGAGAGCCAACAAAAACTTTTGTTGTTTATTGTATGTTAATTGCTTTTGTTACTTGAGTGTTGTTCTTGCTGTTGGTGTGAGTGTTTGCTCTAGTAAACACTAGTAAAAATAAAGAAAGCAAAATATAAAATCAAAGCAAGAAAAATAAAAGTGACAAGTTGTCACATGAAAATCTTCAAGTGACAAACTCAATTAATTTCAAACCAAAGTCAGTGGAGTTGTAATGTAAACACTCCCCATTTTGTTCCTACCACTTTCCCCTCTCAAATATTATTTTTGAATTAGTTTTAAAATTCTAAAATGAAAACAAATGGAAATAAATTAAAATAACATAAACAAAATACTATAAAAGAAAATGTTTCAAAACATTTTATTATTTTATGCCAATTTTTGTGGAGCTTCTGTACATTATGGGAAGGCCCCACAAATTTTTGCAAATTTTTCTAAAATGTTTAAATGCCCTAATTAAATCCTAGAAAACCTTCTGGATTTAACAGAAGGACTAAAACAGAAATAAAAAAGAAGCAGAGAGGAGGCAGGGGGTTTTCTGCAAAAACGTCATCCCCTACCTCTCTCCCTCGCCCCGACGTGCCGCCGTGTCGCCGTGCCGCGCATCGCCGTTTCCGAGCCGCCCAGGCCCCCCCTGCGCGCGCGCCCGGTGCCTCTGCTGCATCTGCGTGCAGGAGAGAACACTCGAGCCCCTCCCCGCGCCATTACGCCGCCCTTTGCCCCGATGCATCGCCGTGGCATCCGCGGCGTCGCCGGCCAAATTGGCCCAGCCCTCTGCGCCTCGACACGCACAGCTCCTCTAGATGCTTCTAGAACGTGTCCGGACCCCGTTAAGCACCAAGCCGCCACGAGCCTCTGCACCCTCGCCGCGTAGCCGAGGAATTGGTCGCCGTAGACGCGCCATGGTCGCCGCCGTGGACCTCGACCACCATGGACCGCCCCGAGCCTATAAAGCCACCCCGAGACCTCACTGAAACTCCACACCCCTCCCTCGATCTCTCCCTCGCTCCAATTTGGTCTGTGCACCGCCAGAGGGCCGTGCACTGCCGCACCCGTCGCCGCCGTCAAGGTCGATCATCGCCGCAACACCACACCCTCCCATTCTTCCCTCTCTGGCCTGCACTTGCTTCCCTCTGCTTCACCGCACTCACCTTGACCTTTTTCCCTCTGGATTGTGTCCAGATTCGCCGTGGGATCATCGCCGGAGCTCGTGCCCGTGGCCGTGGAAGTTGCAGACCACGCCGTCACCGCTACACTCCGTCCCAGCAAGCACAACTCGCGCCACAACCTTACCCGAGCCTCCGCCGTCGATTCACGTCATCGCCGCCGTCTGCCGTGCCCTCTAGGTGAGTTTTCCGTCCACCTCGCCGTCGCCGGAGCTTCGGCGCCGCTCGTTTTAGGTCACCGAGTTCGTCGACGACGTGGGCTAACGTGAGCCGTTGGATCTTAATCCAACGATTGCGTACCGCTTCGGTTAAGTGAGAGAGAGAGAGAGACTGACGGGCGGGCCCCGCTCATCAGGATTTTATTATTTTCCAACCACGCACTGTGTCGCTGACGTGTAGACCCCACTAGTCAGCCTTTTCAACATTATCCAGAGGAGGGAATTTTCGAATTTCAAACTTCTCTGAATAATCAGTACTGGATCCAACTTTGAAATTCAATATCTCGAGATTTAGGAATCCAAATAAATCAAACTCAACTGTTCTGGAAAGCTTATGAAATTGTTTAACCAACACAATTGGTCTCATGTCATTTAATTAAATAGTAAAAAGTATTATTGAAAATGCCACAGAAGGTTTAAAATCTAAACTTGTTTGTTTCTGATACTCTG
The DNA here is from genome assembly GCA_947311845.1 of Poa pratensis. Taxonomy (NCBI): domain Eukaryota; kingdom Viridiplantae; phylum Streptophyta; class Magnoliopsida; order Poales; family Poaceae; genus Poa; species Poa pratensis. Next base: position 68,584,305 of record CAMZMU010000074.1, read on the forward strand.
TTAGTCCAAATAATTCCAAACCAATTTTGCTAGCTTAGTACTGCCTTGTGTTAGCTCCCCTAATTTTGGTAGAATTAATTAAGCAGTATTAATTGTTGACTTTAAGATAAACCCTTCTGGACTAAAACAAACAAATATGTTTATTGGTTGATCCAAATGAGTTAGGACCAATTTTGTTAGCTCACATATAGCCATGTTTAGTTACCCCTAAAAGGGTTTAATTTTTGGAACAATAGAATTTAAATGGTAGCTAAAACTTGATTATTAAGCTACTGGATTCAATCCAATGTGTAGGGAGTTTGGTAACTCCAAATGATCCAATTCAAATTGGGTTGTCTTCTACACATCAGTAGCTTTCCATAGAATTTAGTTTGTATTTTTGTGACCAACAGAACTCAAGTTGTGGAATTAAACATGAATAACTAGTTCTGCCATAATTTAGAAGTAATTAAATAATGTTTAATTCAATTTATTTGAAAATCAAATTGTGTGGTTTGATGTGTGCAGTAGCTAATTGTGATGTTGATGATGGTTATGTTGAGATGATTGCTTGTATAGCTTAGTGATTGTTTGCATTGTTTGTTTATTAATTAGACGAGAACGTTGTCGGATATATCGAGGAAGGAGAGTTTGCTGAATTTGAAGAACAAGAGCAAGATCACTTTGCCAAGCAAGGCAAGCTATTCTCTGAGCTTGCACTACAAATATGCATCTACTTTCATAACATGTTTACTCTCAAAGCAAGATTTATAAAACCCATTTCAAAAGTATATGGATATTATTTTGCCACCCTATGTAGTAGTTTATATAAAACTTTAGGATGGGAAAACAATGTTGTTTATTCAAAACTCCTTTGAAATTTCTTGTGAGTTTGGAATGCCGAGATGTCGGTGTTGTTGGAAAAGTGGAAAAATGGTGATGTTTATGAAAAATGCACAGTGTCCTAGTACTATGGAAACCAATCCTACCCTGTGCGACCACATTTACCACATATGGGAAAAGGCTAGTCATGTAGTTTGCTCTTATTAGTATGGGATACCTCATCGACGGAGATGACTCCGTTATGCATGAGGGGATGGTCCGAGGATCTACCCCCTGACCCGGGTCCTCACACAAGTTGGTGGGGAGGATAGAAGGTTCCACCATAAACCGCCGGACAAAACTATGAGTCCTCACACTTAGGGTTTCTGACGGGAAACCGGACTGGGTGTCGATGGAAAGTGTCATATGGGAAGGATCCTATACTAGCATGAGCAAATAAGAGGCTATGGCCGGCGGCTTACTTCGCATACACCTGGTATGGCGAGACGTGGCAGACACGATGAGTTGCCGGATGGATGTGGGTTAAAAGCGTGCTACCTCTGCAGAGTGTTAAAAACTATTCGAATAGCCGAGTCCTCGGATATGGACAATTGGGAGACTGTCCTAAGACCTTGTGCAAGTTTTAAAAGACTTTGAGTTTTAAAAGAAAAATGAAGTGGAGATGTTTCCTACACCTATACCAACGGATCGGTATGAGGTGGTTGGATGAAAGTGGACCATGACGGGCTATGGTCGGAAAAAGGGGAGTTTTGGAAAAACAGATGAAAATGGTGACTTCTTTAAAGATAGTTATAAAACTCTTCTTACCTTTTTCAATAAAGATATAGAGATGTTTTAAATAAAAAAGTTGTCAACTAAAATAAAACTGGTGCATACTCATGTTGGGGTAGTTTGCGAGTACATTCAAATGTACTCATATTGGTTTCGTCCCTGGCTATTGTCCTAGCCAGACTACGAGGAGGAGCACTACGCCGAGCAGGAGTATGGCGACTTCTACGCCAACTAAGGATCTCCACAAGTCAGCTGCCTGTCGGGTTGTCATCGTTAGAATATGATGTCTACTACGCCGTAGCTTCCGCTGATATATTTGGTTTGGCCCATGAAGGCACCTATGTAAGAACTTGGTCTAAATGACCATTTATGTAAGACTTTTATTCGGTACTGTAATGGATGTAAACTTTGGTATCCAATTCGGATTATGTGCAACGACAGACTGATCACGGGATCGTTGTGTTAAGCATAATCGGGTATTTCGGACAGCTAGTCCGGGGTCCCCACAGACTTGGTATCAGAGCCATCCTGACTTTAGGAAACCTTAGTTAGCATGGTCGTTTGTCAAATGTTACAAAAGATGAATTTCTAAAAAGAAAGGAATGAAGTATTTTCGAAAATTGCTTATCTCCAATCCTCTTACTTATGCAAAATTTTACTCTCATTAAATGTTACATTTTCCTTGTATCCCTAAAATTTTGTACACCTCTCATTAAGTTAAAATTTGACTCACTTGTTGCCCTACTATATTAAAATTTTGATATACTTGTCACCTAACTAACTTAAAATTTTGCTTAAAAATGTAGATGGCACTCCACTGGACCGAGTTCGTTCAGCTGGAGAAGGACAGCAAGCTGACGTTTGAGAGGGACTTGTTCGAGTTGACCAAGCTGTTAGGTCGCCCCGCTCCAGAGTTTGAGGGAGCTCAGATTGATGTTCACGGTGTTGGAAGGCTGAGCTGGCTCATCAGATCGTCAGTTCGCAGGAACATCAAGTCTCCCAGTTCCAGGACACTCATCTTCACCACCAAGGAGGCCACCTGGGTTGATGGTCTCTGTACTGCTACACAGAGGATGCTAGCCCGACTTTGTGAGGAGCACAAGGCGGAGTTAGTAGACTCCCGTTTCCGGTTCTACGGGAGGCGCAACTGTGATGGACACCCTACTCCTTCACCTTACCACCCGATGTTTGGGAGCTACATCATGGACATGGAGATCTTACTTCAGTGCACTCAGGATGATCTGTTGCGCACTAGGATTCAGCTCACTTTGACCGCGAGTCGCTCGTTGAGCTTCGCGAGAACGAGATGAAGCTGATGGTGGAGAAGGTTGCTCTTCTCAGGAAGAGGGCCCAGCTGAGGAAGACTATCGTGAAGCTCCGCACGAAGGTGGCAGAGCAGGACGGACTGATTGAGGATCTAGAGCACCATACTGACGAGATGGAGGAGGAGGGCGAGGATCTCCGCAAGGAGAACGACGCTTTCCTCAGTGACGATGATGACTTCGTGGAGGAGATGGACTGTGAGGAGGAGGATGATGAGGAGGAGTTAGTTGACGAGGAGGAGGAGCCACTCGAGCCAGTTCTCGAGGACGAGGAGGAGGATCCCGAGGAGCCAGCCTACCAGTCAGATGCTGACGTGTTAGAGCTGGAGGTTCCACCTCAGTAGGCGAGTGACTTGATCACTACCGCAGGATTAGGTTGACCCCCTATAGCTAGTCGAGTAGTAGTAGTGGTTCTTTTGGAAACCAGATGTTATGTATCCTAGATGTAAGGTGATGTTGTAAGCTTGATGTTGATGTGAACTCCTTGATGTGTTGTTTGTGAAATATAAGTATGTTTGTCTTGTTTAAATCTGTGTGAACTATTTTCATATAAACTTAGGATTAATCAACCACTTGAGAGATCGTCTTTTCCCTTAGTCGAACTTTTCTTGCCTTGTCTCTTATACCCGGTGTGCTTCAGGATGCCGCCCCGTCGCAGCAATGCGGAAGGATCAGGATCAGCACCACCACCACCGGACCCAACCCCCACCCAACTTCTCGCACTTATCATGGAGGAGCGTGAAAATGCCCGGCAAGAGCGCCAAGCTCATCTCGCTGCCTTACAACAACTCGCAGCCGCTTATAACAACAACAACAATAACAACAACAACAATGGTGGTAACGGCAATGGCGATGGAAACCAGCGATCTACCTTGGGTGATTTTCAGAAGACCAACCCACCCACCTACTCCAAGGGACTTCACCCACTAGAAGCCGATGATTGGCTTCGCACCATCGACAATAATCTTGAAGTTGCTGCTGTGGGAGAAAATGAGAAAGTGTTGTATGCAACCCACTATCTCGCTGGACCTGCAAGAGCTTGGTGGGAAACTACCAAGACTCTCCAGCCAGCTGGTCATGTCATCAACTGGGCTGAGTTCCAGGAGAAGTTCCGCAAGAAGCATATTCCCAGTGGACTTATTGAGAGGAAGAAGGATGAGTTCCGCAAGCTGAGGCAGGGAAGTAGAGATGTGGTCGGTTATCTTGAGGAGTTTACCGACTTATCTCGGTATGCTCCTGATGACACCGACAAGAAGAGAAGAAGATGGAGCGTTTCATGAGTGGACTTCATGATGAACTTCAGTGTGCTTTGGTTATCCATGACTTCCGTGATCTGGAGTCACTTGTGGACAAAGCCATCCAGCTGGAGACCAAGCGCAAGTCGATGTATGAAGGTCGCAAGAGGAGGATGAATGCTCAGGAAGGCTCGAGCAGCCAGAAACCTCGTATCTTTCAGCAGAACACCAGGCCTGCCTATCGTCCACCCCAAGCTCCACGCCCCAATTACCCTAACCGCCCAAACAACTTCAACCGCCCCAATGACAATAACCGTCCCGGAGGAAACTTCAACAACTTCACCCGCAATCCCAATGTGATCTGCTTTGAATGCGGCAACAAGGGTCACTACTCCAAAGAATGTCCCAATCCCAAGAGGAATGTCCAGCGCCCCAATGCGCCGGCACAGAACAATGGTCAAGGCCGCAATGGAAATGGAAATGGCAAGAATGCCGCACCTCGCGGAAATGCTGCTGTTGCCAAGGGTCGTCTGCACCACATCAATGCTGAAGAAGCTCAGGATGCTCCGGATGTTGTGCTGGGTACGTTCCTTGTCAACTCAGTACCTGCAACTGTTCTGTTTGATTCTGGTGCTACCCATTCATTTGTTACCCAAGAATTTGTTGCTAAGGGAGGTTTAGTTAAGAGCCTCTTACCCAAACCCATGGTCATCCAAATCCCAGAATCCACCGTAGAGACCAAGATGTTTTGCTCCGATGTACCCCTTGAGATCAAAGGAGAAAAGTTTCCAGTTAACTTAATTGTTCTGGGAACCCAAGGCATCGATGTTATACTCGGTATGAATTGGTTAGCCAAGTACCATGGTCGAATTGACTGTGCCAGAAGAGCTGTATCCATCACCACCGACAAAGAAGTAGAAGTGGAGTATGTGTCTGAAACTAGTCAACCTCACCCAGGCTGCCATGAGAGCATAGCTCGACCCGCCCTAGATGAGATCCGTGTTGTTCACTGTTCAAGGATGTTTTCCCAGAAGAATTGCCTGGTATGCCGCCAGATAGGGATATTGAGTTCATAATTGAGCTTATCCCAGGAACATCCCCCATATCCCAAAAGCCTTATCGGATGAATCCGGAAGAACTGGTTGAGTTGAAGAAGCAGTTGGCTGATATGCTAAGCAAAGGTCTTGTCCGCCCAAGCGCTTCACCATGGGGATCACCCATTATTTTGTGGACAAGAGAGACGGTACCACACGCCTGTGTGTGGATTATCGCAAGCTGAATGACGTGACCATTAAAAATAAGTACCCTCTTCCCAAGATCGAGGATCTGTTCGATCAAATGAACGGAGCCCGAGTCTTTTCAAAGATCGATCTTCGGACAGGATACCATCAGTTGAAGATCAGAGAGACAGATATTCCCAAGACCGCCTTCACCACTCGTTACGGTTTGTTTGAATACACCGTGATGTCTTTTGGTCTGACCAATGCCCCAGCCTATTTCATGAATCTCATGAACAAGATTTTCATGGAGTACCTCGACAAGTTCGTGGTAGTTTTCCTTGATGACATCCTTATTTATTCCAAGACCGAAGAAGAGCATGCTGAACACCTGCGTCTAGTTTTGGAGACCCTCCAGAGCACCAGCTGTATGCCAAGCTTAGCAAGTGTGAGTTTTGGCTCAGTGAAGTGGCATTTCTTGGACATGTTGTCTGCCGGAGGAATTTCTGTTGACCCTGAGAAGATACAAGCCATTCTTGACTGGTTATCCCCAACCAATGTTTTTGAAATCCGAAGCTTTCTCGGACTTGCCGGTTATTACCGCAAGTTCGTTGAAGGATTTTCCAGTATAGCCAAACCTCTGACCCAACTGTTGAAGAAGGACAAGAAATTTGAATGGACTCAGAAGTGTGAGGATAGTTTCCAAGAACTGAAGAAGAGACTAACCTCAGCCCCAATCCTGATCATGCCAGACGTCACCCAGAGTTTCGACGTGTATTGCGATGCATCACGCCTCGGACTTGGTTGCGTTCTGATGCAAGAAGGCAAAGTTGTGTCGTACTGTCCCGGCAGTTGCGACCGCATGAAGAGAATTACCCAACCCATGACTTGGAGTTAGCTGCTGTAGTCTTTGCTCTTAAAAGTGGCGTCCCTATCTTGCGGGACATCGCTGCGAGGTCTATACAGATCACAAAAGCTTGAAGTATATTTTCACCCAGAAAGATCTGAACCTGCGACAGAGGAGATGGATGGAATTAATCAAGGATTATGATATTGGAATCCATTATCACCCCGGAAAGGCTAATGTAGTTGTGAGATCCTGGCTCAGGCTTAACAGGATTGATAGAATACTCATATCAACAAGTTGCAACTTCTTTTCCGGAAGCTCATCTGGAAAGAACTCCGAGGTTAAGCGTGCTTGGCCCGGAGCACTCCAAGGATGGGTGACCGACCGGGAACTCGTTCCCGGGGTGACGAGTGAGGACAAAGTGCGCAGAAAAGACTAGTGTTGATCTGTGGGGCCAGTCTGGAGATCCTAGAGAGCTGCCAGGGGTGACAGGCCCGGCCCGGGGGTGGCCGGGGTGTTACAGTAGTTGCCGATGCCCTTAGTCGCAAACCTTGCACCCTGAATGCCCTAATCCAAGCCGAACAGCCAGCCTTGTTCAAAGACTTCCAAGATTTGGACTAGAGCTTGTTAGCCATGGTTATCTCGCCAATCTAGAGTTAACCCCAACCCTGATGGATCAAATCAAAGAAGCCCAAAACGGTCATGAAAGCATAGAGGGGATTAGGAAGAAAATTTCCCTCGGCAAAGCACCCGGTTTTACCGAAGATGCTGAAGGAGTGCTGAAATTCAATGACCGTATCTGTTTGCCCAATGTCACGGAACATAAGGAGTTAATCCTGAAGGAGGCCCATGAGACCCCTTATTCAATCCACCCCGGCGGAACCAAAATGTACCAAGATCTTCGAGAAAGATTTTGGTGGCATGGAATGAAACGAGAGATCGGTTCTTTCGTAGCCAAGTGTGATATCTGTCAGCGAGTCAAGGCTGAACATCAGCGACCCGCTGGATTGCTTCAACCTTTGAAAATTCCCGAGTGGAAGTGGGAGGAGATTGGAATGGATTTATTACCGGACTTCCCAGATCCAACCGAGGCCATGATTCAATCTGGGTCATCGTTGATCGACTGACCAAGGTTGCCCACTTTGTTCCTGTCAAGACCACTCATACCAGAGCTCAGTTAGCAGACCTGTATATTTCCAGAATAGTGAGCCTGCATGGTGTGCCTAAGAAGATTGTATCGATAGAGGCACGCAATTCACCTCAAGATTCTGGAAATCCCTTCATGAAGCCCTCGGGACCAAGCTAGCATTTAGCACAGCTTATCATCCCCAGACCGATGGCCAAACTGAGCGAGTGAATCAGATATTGGAGGACATGCTTCGCACATGTGTTCTATCCTATGGTTCCAAGTGGGAAGATTGTCTTCTGTTTGCAGAGTTCTCGTACAACAACAGTTATCAGTCTAGTCTGCAAATGGCCCATTTCGAAGCCTTTTACGGCAAGAAGTGTCGTACACCCCTGAACTGGTCCGATACCGGAGAGAGCAAATTGTTCGGACCGGATACCCTCCGTGAAGCTGAAGAGCAAGTTCAGCTAATTCGTGAGCGTCTCAAAACTGCCCAATCCCGCCAGAAGAGTTACACTGACACCAAGCGCTGTGACTCACTTTCAGTGTCGGAGATCATGTTTATCTCCGAGTGACACCCCTTAAAGGAATGCAACGTTTCCATGTCAAAGGAAAGTTAGCGCCAAGGTATATTGGACCCTTCAAGGTCATTGCTCGTCGAGGAGAAGTATCCTATCAGCTGGAGTTACCCCAGGAGTTAGGAGATTATCATGATGTCTTCCACATTTCCTTGCTCCGGAAGTGTCTTGAAGTTCCTGACCAGCCTGATGTTTTCAAAAACATCGACCACCTCTCCATCGACCTGAACCAAGACCTGACTTATCGTGAGAGACCTCTCAAAATTCTCGAAGAAGATGTTCGTGTTACCCGAAGACGTGCGATCAAGTTTTACAAAGTCCAGTGGACTAACCACTCTGAAGAAGAAGCAACTTGGGAACGCGAAGATTATCTTAGAAGAGAATTCCCAGACCTCCTTAAAACCTAAGCCTAGCAAATCTCGGGACGAGATTTATTTTAAGGGGGAAGGATTGTAACATCCCAAAATTATTATCAGGATTATATTACAAAAATGAGGGCCAACAAAAACTTGTGTTGTTTATTGTATGTTAATTGCTTTTGTTACTTGAGTGTTGTTCTTGCTGTTGGTGTGAGTGTTTGCTCTAGCAAACACTAGTAAGAATAAAGAAAGCAAAATATAAAATAAAAGCAAGAAAAATAAAAGTGACAAGTTGTCACATGAAAATCTTCAAGTGACAAACTCAATTAATTTCAAACAAAAGTCAGTGGAGTTGTAATGTAAACACTCCCCATTTTGTTCCTACCACTTCCCCTCTCAAATATTATTTTTGAATTAGTTTTAAAATTCTAAAATGAAAACAAATGGAAATAAATTAAAATAACATAAACAAAATACTATAAAAGAAAATGTTTCAAAACATTTTATTATTTTATGCCAATTTTTGTGGAGCTTCTGTACATTATGGGAAGGCCCCACAAATTTTTGCAAATTTTTCTAAAATGTTTAAATGCCCTAATTAAATCCTAGAAAACCTTCTGGATTTAACAGAAGGACTAAAACAGAAATAAAAAAAGAAGCAGAGAGGAGGCAGGGGGTTTTCTGCAAAAACGTCATCCCCTACCTCTCTCCCTCGCCCCGACGTGCCGCCGTGTCGCCGTGCCACGCATCGCCGTTTCCGAGCCGCCCAGGCCCCCCCCCCTCCGCGCGCGCCCGGTGCCTCTGCTGCCTCTGCGTGCAGGAGAGAACACTCGAGCCCCTCCCCGCGCCATTACGCCGCCCTTTGCCCCGATGCATCGCCGTGGCATCCGCGGCGTCGCCGGCCAAATTGGCCCAGCCCTCTGCGCCTCGACATGCACAGCTCCTCTAGATGCTTCTAGAACGTGTCCGGACCCCGTTAAGCACCAAGCCGCCACGAGCCTCTGCACCCTCGCCGCGTAGCCGAGGAATTGGTCGCCGTAGACGCGCCATGGTCGCCGCCGTGGACCTCGACCACCATGGACCGCCCCGAGCCTATTAAGCCACCCCGAGACCTCACTGAAACTCCACACCCCTCCCTCGATCTCTCCCTCGCTCCAATTTGGTCTGTGCACCGCCAGAGGGCCATGCACTACCGCACCCGTCGCCGCCGTCAAGGTCGATCATCGCCGCAACACCACACCCTCCCATTCTTTCCTCTCTGGCCTGCACTTGCTTCCCACTGCTTCACCGCACTCACCTCACCCTTTTTCCCTCTGGATTGTGTCCAGATTCGCCGTGGGATCATCGCCGGAGCTCGTGCCCGTGGCCGTGGAAGTTGCAGACCACGCCGTCACCGCTACACTCCGTCCCAGCAAGCACAACTCGCGCCACAACCTTACCCAAGCCTCCGCCGTCGATTCACGTCATCGCCGCCGTCTGCCGTGCCCTCTAGGTGAGTTTTCCATCCACCTCGCCGTCGCCGGAGCTTTGGCGCCGCTCGTTTTAGGTCACCGGAGTTCGTCGACGACGTGGGCTAACGTGAGCCGTTGGATCTTAATCCAACGATTGCGTACCGCTTTGGTTAAGTGAGAGAGAGAGAGAGACTGATGGGCGGGCCCCACTCGTCAGGATTTTATTATTTTCCAACCACGCACTGTGTCGCTGACGTGTAGACCCCACTAGTCAGCCTTTTCAACATTATCCAGAGGAGGGAATTTTCGAATTTCAAACTTCTCTGAATAATCAGTACTGGATCCAACTTTGACATTCAATATCTCGAGATTTAAGAATCCAAATAAATCAAACTCAACTGTTCTGGAAAGCTTATGAAATTGTTTAACCAACACAATTGGTCTCAGGTCATTTAATTAAATCAGTAAAAAGTATTATTGAAAATGCCACAGAAGGTTTAAAATCTAAACTTGTTTGTTTCTGATACTCTGTTAGTCCAAATAATTCCAAACCAGTTTTGCTAGCTTAGTACTGCCTTGTGTTAGCTCCCCTAATTTTGGTAGAATTAATTAGGCAGTATTAATTGTTGACTTTAGATAAACCCTTCTGGACAAAAACAAACAAATATGTTTATTGGTTGCCCAAATGAGTTAGGACCAATTTTTTTAGCTCTCCTAAGGCCATGTTTAGTTACCCCTAAAAGGGTTTAATTTTTGGAACAATAGAATTTAAATGGTAGCTAAAACTTGATTATTAAGCTACTGGATTCAGTCCAATGTGTAGGGAGTTTGGTAACTCCAAATGATCCAATTCAAATTGGGTTGTCTTCCACACATCAGTAGCTTTCTATAGAAATTTAGTTTGTATTTTTGTGACCAACAGAACTCAAGTTGTGGATTTTAACATGAATAACTAGTTCTGCCATAATTTAGAAGTAATTAAATAGTGTTTAATTCAATTTTATTTGAAAATCACATTGTGTGGTTTGATGTGTGCAGTAGCTAATTGTGATGTTGATGATGGTTATGTTGAGATGATTGCTTGTATAGCTTAGTGATTGTTTGTATTGTTTGTTTATTAATTAGACGAGAACGTTGTCGGATATATCGAGGAAGGAGAGTTTGCCGAATTTGAAGAACAAGAGCAAGATCACTTTGCCAAGCAAGGCAAGCTGTTCTCTGAGCTTGCACTACAAGTATATGCATCTACTTTCAGAACATGTTTTACTCTCAAAGCAAGATTTATAAAACCCGTTTCAAAAGTATATAAATATTATTTTGCCACCCTATGTAGTAGTTTATATAAAACTTTAGGATGGGAAAACAATGTTGTTTATTCAAAACTCCTTTGATATTTCTTGAGAGTTTGTGGAATGCCGAGATGTCGGTGTTGTATTGGAAAAGTGGAAAAGTGGTGATGTTTATGAAAAATGCACAGCGTCCTAGTACTATGACGACCAATCTTACCCTGTGCGACCACATTTACCACATATGTGAAAAGGCTTAGTCATGTAGTTTGCTCTTATTAGTATGGGATACCTCATCAACGGAGATGACTCCGTTATGCATGAGGGGATGGTCCGAGGACCTATCCCCTGACCCGGGTCCTCACACAAGTTGGTGGGGAGGATAGAAGGTTTCACCATAAACCGCCGGACAAAACTATGAGTCCTCACACTTAGGGTTTCTGACGGGAAACCGGACTGGGTGTTGATGGAAAGTGTCATATCGGAAGGATCCTATACTAGCATGAGCAAATAAGAGGCTAGGGCCGACGGCTTACTTCGCATACACCTGGTATGGCGAGATGTGGCAGACACGATGAGTTGCCGGATGGATGTGGGCTAAAAGCGTGCTACCTCTGCAGAGTGTTAAAAACTATTCGAATAGCCGAGTCCTCGGATATGGACAATTGGGAGACTGTCCTAAGACCATGTGCAAGTTTTTAAAAGACTTTGAGTTTTAAAAGAAAAATGAAGTGGAGATTGTCCTTACACCTATACCAACGGATCGGTATAAGGTGATTGGATGAAAGTGGACCATGACGGGCTATGGTCGGAAAAAGGGGGAGTTTTGGAAAAACAGATGAAAATGGTGATTCTTTAAAGATAGTTATAAAACTCTTCTTACCTTTTTCAATAAAGATATAGAGATGTTTTTAATAAATAAAAGTTGTCAAATAAAATAAAACTAGTGCCTACTCATGTTGGGGTAGTTTGCGAGTACATTCAAATGTACTCATATTGGTTCCGTCCCTGGCTATTGTCCTAGCCAGACTACGAGGAGGAGCACTACGCCGAGCAGGAGTATGGCGACTTCTACGCCAACTAAGGATCTCCACAAGTCAGCTGCCTGTCGGGTTGTCATCGTTAGAATATGATGTCTACTACGCCGTAGCTTCCGCTGATATATCTGGTTTGGCCCCTGAAGGCACCTATGTAAGAACTTGGTCTAAATGACCATTTATGTAAGACTTTTTATTCGGTATTGTAATGGATGTAAACTTTGGTATCCAATTCGGATTATGTGCAACGACAGACTGATCACGGGATCGTTGTGTTAAGCATAATCGGGTATTTCGGACAGCTAGTCTGGGGTCCCCACAGTACCGTCTTTGTAGTCCTGGGAGCTTTGCGCTTGTTGTTGGCGCGCTTGCCTGGTGCCATGTCATGGACGGCATCAGTCTCACGGGCGTCGTCATCGGCTTGCGCATACATGCCGGCAACTTCTAGCATGACGCCGAGGTTTTTGCACTACATCCGTACGAGCTTGTGCCTAAGTCTGGTCCCTTTGAGTAATCCAGTGGTGAAGGCATGGATGGCTTTGTTGTCGTCAACGTTCTCGCAGCTGTCCTTGGTCTAGATCCACCTGTCCAGAAAAGCGGTTGCTGTTTCACCCAAACTTTGCACACATCTTGTCAGATCGGTGTACGTGTTGGTTCGCTTGTACGTTCCTTGGAAGTGCTGGGTGAAAACCCACTCCATGTTATGCCAGCAATGGATTGAATTTTCTGGCATGTTCTCAATCCAGCTTCTAGCCGTTCCTTCCAGCATTAAGGGGAGAAAATGTGCCGCAACTAGACCGTCGCGACCGGCAATCTGAACTGCCAGCGCGTAATCTGAGAGCCATGAGTTTGGCTTGTCCATGCCGCTGTACCTTGGGCAAGTTTTTAACACGGATGTTATGTCCTTGGGAACAGCAGCGACGCGGATTGCTGGGCCAAAACACACAGGTCCCAGATACGACTGCTCTTTTCCAGCCTTGATGTCATTGAGGCGGTGCCTTGCGTCTTCTGGAGCGAGTTGGCGGATATTTCTATCGACGTCGGGCTCGTCCTGCGCAGCTTTGCTTCTGCTGAGCCTGGGCTCATCATGGTGTGCACTGCGTTCGCCTCCGTGCCTAGGCACGGGAGACGGAGAACGCGTGCGATCTCTGCTCCGTCTTGGTGGTGGCGGGCCATTGTTGCGGCTGCCGCCACCTTGTGATTGATGGTCGTTTCCTCGGCTGCCGCCTTCGTTGCGTCTAGGCGGAGGAGGTGCTTCGTGCTTCCGTCCGTCAGTGCGTGATGCTTCGTCCCGCTGCCTTTTGGGAGGCGACGGCTTGCGGGGCTCTTTGCTCTTGCCCTTTCCCCTGCCATGGCTGCTGGAGCCGGATGGATCCTCGGGTTGGCCATTGGCGGTAGCTTTGCACGCATCTGACTTCGACTCCAGTCTTCCTCCTAACACGCCCGCCAACGCCGCGCGGGAATCGGCGCGGGCCTGTTGTTCGAGGGCTTTTTCCACGAGGGCTGCGGTGTAGAAGATTTTGTCGTCGTTGTTGTACTCGTTACCCGTGAGGATGTCGAGGGCAGCCGCTGTGTTGAGGACTGGAGTTGCGAAAATTGGAGCACCCTCCTTGTTTCGCCGCTGAGGTGCCGAACCCCACTCAAATCCAAGCTTCTGGACAGGTGTCTTGTACTCCTAAGGAGGTGGATCGAGATTGCTCCTACTTTTCTTCCCAGCCCCACGCGCTTTGGCGGCTGGGGTTGTGGTGAACAGATTTCTGGCGGCGACAAAGTTGGCGCATTCCGCCTTGGCCTCATTGATCAGGTTCCGGACCTTTTGCTCTTGCTCATCGAGGGCACGGGATTGTTTTACAACTGAAGCGCGGAGCTTCTCCCAGTACTCTGGATTGGCATCATCGGGAACCGGTGAGTTCAAGATGTCATCGAGAGGCGGGCCGTCTTTGCCGCTGGTGCCGCCTTTTTCCAGATTTGTTTTCCTCTTGGGCGCCGGCGGAGGTTCAGGGCTGGCATCGTCTGCTACGGTTTTGCCGGCCCCATTAGTTTCCGCCTCTTTTGCCGGATCCATCTCAGTGACGCCGGCCACAAAGGCATGCTGCATGGTTGTGTCCGAGTTGACCGCCGCCTCTGAAGGCGCGGGATCAGCCGGTGCGAAGCACTTTTTGACCTGTGACTCAAACATGCTGGCAGAATCTTCTTCGGAGTCTGAATCTACGTTGACATTAACGGTGGATGCAGATCCGGCATCTGATGTCGCATCCTCCTAGAGGGCAGGAAGGATCGATTCAGGATCGCTGCTATGTGGCTGGGAGTCGGATCCCATGCCGGCAACGTCGATGAAGTGGGAATCTGAAATTTGCGGACTCCCAGGAGGAGGCGGATTCAGATCCGTCTTGTGAGTAGTCGGACTCAGGGTGGCGGGTGGGTCCCCAAAGGGTGTGGTTTTTCGGGAAACCCATGGCTTCCGGGGTGAAGCCGATGAAGAGCTCAATGTCGCCGATTGGAACGAGAGTGTAGGTGATGAGCCCATCGTTTGCTGTGTCCAAGACGTGTCGTCTTGAACGTAGCCCATGGAGCCGACGCGGATGGAGCGGCCAACGGCGATAGTTTCACCGATGCCGCCAAGTGTTCCCGCCTGGAACGTGACACATGTCGCCTTAGGCCCCACGGAGGGTGCCACCTGTCGGAGTATCGGCATTGGAGACAGGAGATGGGGGTCCTCTAGCCGAGGGAGTATCGTAGGGAAGAAGGTGGACGTCGTCAAGGTCGGGATCGAACACGGCGGTTTACCCAGCTTCAGGCTCCACAGCGGTGGCGGAGCCCTACGTGCTGCTATAACTCACTATAAGGCGAATCGCCGTGTTACAGGTTACAATGAGTAGATTGGATGTAGGATGAGTTGCCCTAAAGGCTTCCCTGGTCCGGCTTATATAGGCGGCCGGACCTAGGGTTACAGGAATATTGCGTGTTCGGCAAGTATTGGGAGTCCTAAACCTATCCGCCAAGTCTACCGCCTTCCGTCTTGGACTTGTCGGCGTCATGGGCTTCGGCCTTGGGCTTCTCTTTGCCGGCATCTTGCTTCCTTAGTCATCAGCTATCTGGGCCGCCCGGTAGGCCAAAGGCCTTGCCACCATTGCGGGCCACCCTGGACTAGCCGGATTACGCCATGTTGGTTGTACCCCCTTGTGATACGACCCCAACACAGGCCGAGTTCTCCCAGTGTCCCGGATGGGCCGAGGCAGCAGCGGCTCTGCTGGGCCGAGGCAGCCCCAGCCTCGGGCCGGGCCGAGACTTCCCAGCTCGGCCAGGCCGACATGTCCAGCTTGGCTTGGGCCAAGGCAGCTTCAATCCCGGGACGTGCCGAGATCCCCTGAAGGCCGAGCTGCTCCTGCAAGCTTCGGTATTGGGCAGTCCCTTCGACACACCGGATGGGCCGGGATGATCGATGCTTCGTCTGGACCTACACTTCATACTTCAGCTACGATCAGGAGCGGGTCGAGTCTTCCTCGGCTAGACCAAGTCAGCTCCAGCCTCGGTTAGGAATCAGGTGGGGCGAGTTGATCTACACTTCGGCTGCGGCCATGGTCCAGCGTATCGGCACCTCGGCTGCTCTTTGGGCCGAGGTATCTCCACACCTCGGCAGCCACCTGGGGACAGCGCTACCCCGATCTCCACCACTCCGACATCCTAGCTAATACCTCGTCAAGTACAAGATTCCCTGCCACCGACCGAAGATCCTGGAGACAGGAGCTAGAAGACAAAAGCAAGGACAGACAGGACACCCCAAGCCCATCCCTATGACGCATGCATTGTGTTGATTAGACCCCAGTAGTCAAATCATGTACAGTGCATAGTACCATTGGTCTGCTTGTCCCCCCTTGTCCCCTGGGCTCTCTCTATATAAAGAGCACCAGGGGAACGCTCACAGGGACGCGCCCCTGCGCGGGCTCACTCTTTCTTCTCCCCCTGCTCACATGGAGCTCCTCCAAGCTAAGACCTCTTAGAGGCAAACTACGCTCAGCTCATGGAGCACTTGTATCATCCATATGCAGAGAGGAGAATACACCAAATAGGATAGATGCTGCAGTAGGGGTTTTACCTCCTCACGAGGGCCCCGAAGCAGGGTAAATCTGTGTGTTCATCTGTTCTTCCGTGTGCGCTGCTCAGTGCGCCATCCCTCCCCGGATCCTCTAGCGTCCATCGGCCCCAACCTCAAGCCTACCCCTAGGCATCTGTTGTTTCATACGACGACAGTTGGCGCCCACCGAGGGCTGATAGTGGCGCTTGCTGGATCACATTCGTACGGGATCTTTTCGGTTAACTCGGGGACTCGACTGCGGCATCATCCCCGGGTTGACAGAAGCTCAAGCCAGTAGCATCAGGTCGAGACCGGGATGGCTTGGTCAAATCCAGGCCAAAGCCGACTTCTGCAGGGCGGCATCGCGCAACACTTCCGGCATCGGTGCTAGGAGCTGCGCGCGACCGGCCGGATCGCATGCGTGCACGGGCTTCAGGCCGCCAAAGCCGAGGTACGTGCTTGCAAGCGAGCGCAGGAAGCTGGCCTCGGTCATACGCGCGCGGGGAGCTCCGCTCGATCTGCTGGAGCACCCTGGGCTCCAGCCTCGGCTGAGTCAAGCCAGCTCTACAGTTGGCTGGGCCGAGTCAGGCGCCATACCTCGGCTGGGCCAAGTCCCGCGTAGTACCTTGGCTGGGCCAGGTCCCGTGCCACCGCAGCATGGGCCGAGTGCCCCGTAGCCTCAAATCAGGCCGGAATCCTGGCTGGCAGGCGCTTCATCGCCTCGGCTGGGCCAGGCAGCCAGCTTCGGCTTGGGCCGAGACCCTGCATCTCGGGCAGGCCGGCATAACCCGGCTGGGCCGAGGTTGCATTACCCCGGTTGGACCGACTTAGCGCCGTACCTATCCCGGTTGGGCCGAGTTGCCCCTGGACCTCGGTTGAGCCGAGGCAGGCTCCAACCTCGACCAGGCCAAGGCATCTGCTCAACTCGGGCAGACTGACGTCTCGCAGGTCGATCGACATCTCGCAGGCGGGTCGGAGCTGGCAGACCGACATCTCCAGCTCTGAGCCAGACCGGCTCCTCGCGTCAGTATCAGACCGGCGCACCCTGTATCGGTCTGGCCGGCGCCTCCAGTCTCGTCTGGACCGAGTTTCCTCCAGTCTCGGCTGGACCGAGATTCCTCCAGTCTCGGGCCAGCGGACCTACCGCAGCTTTGCTTCAACGGGCAAGCATTCCGGCGGCACAACATCAACGTCTGGCCAACACCAAAATAGCTACGTGAGTATTTATAATATATTAAGATGCTTGTTGTTTAGATAATCTTGAAAGCTACTCGGGGACTGCCCCTTCTTGCCATGCTTAGTTGTCTCCCCCGGGAACGAGATATCGTGACCCAGGGACTGGATAGCCAATCAGTTTTGCAATCTCTCCGGGATAAGAAAAGTAATTCGGGGACTCGGTTGAAACCGAGTCTGCATCTTTGCGCATAGTATCTGCTGCTAGATTCATTTTCTGTCATATGCTGGAACTAGTTTACTTCTGTTAGTAGAATTGCTGCTCCCGTCAAACATTCTTTGTATATGTCTGCTTGAGCTAACATTGAAAGGTGGAATCGGTTATGTCGATGGAATGTTCATCACCGAGACATATTGGTCATCTCGGATTCATCTTGGATTCACTATGGTGTCGGAGGCAAATCGTGTATGATCTTTGGTATCGGCTTGCCGAGTTATGAATGGCATGTCTCCAGATCACCGTTTATGTCGGTTTGCCAATATATCACGGCATCATCCCACATTTCCAGATCGCCGTTTATTTCGGTTCGCCACAGTATCACGGCATCTCTCGCATATCCTCCAATATCTCATGATCGCTGTATTCACCAGTTTAACCGACTAACACGATTCTTCAGTTATCCCAGTTTGCCAGAGTATCATAGCGTCACTATCCCAGCTCAGTGAGTCGAAGAGTATCCCGACTCACTGAGCATAATGTGTTGAGATATATCTCAAACCGGCATAAGGCAAGTGCCTGTGATGGCAAGATGCCAAGTCAGCCAATGACGGCTATATGTGTTGGATCAGCTAAGGCTGCCAACATATCTGTGCGGTAAAAGCACAGAGTGGCTAAAAACCGACATATGAGATATGCCCTGAGAGGCCGAGATACCGAGACATATGAGATATGCCCAAGCAGGCGTTATGTCATTCCAGCTCAGGCTGATGACATCTAATGTCGGTAAATGCCCAGAGTGGCTAAAAACCGGTATATGAGATATGTCCGTGCAGGTTGTATGTCGGTCCAGCTAATACTGGCGACATGTATTGCCCAGAGTGGCTAAAAACCGACATATGAGATATGTCTATGTCAATCCAGCTCAGGCTGTTGACATCCAATGTCGGTAAATGCCCAGAGTGGCTAAAAACCGACATATGAGATATGTTTATGTCAATCCAGCTCAGGCTGTTGACATCTGATGTCGGTAAATGCCCAGAGTGGCTAGAAACCGACATATGAGATATGTCTATGTCAATCCAGCCCCGACTGTTGACATCTAATGTCGGTAAATGCTCAGAGTGGCTGAAAATCGACATATAATGGTGCCCATGCAGGCAGAGTGTTGTGTATATGGAGGTTTTTTGGTATGGTTATTTGTTTTTGTAAGTCTGCGTGCGACTCTGCGAGTCCCCCACAGCCTCGGGGACTAATGTCGAGGATGTATCCCCGGGTACCCCAGAGTGGTTGGTTTAATCGAGTTATTAGAAGAGATAGCAGAAAAGTAGATAAAAGATAAAGAGAGAGCAAAAGAAATCAGGCTGGGCCGAGTTTGGCCGACATTACCTTTAGGTGGGCGGCCTGAGCTGTGTACCTCGGATGGGCCGAGATTGGCCTGCCCCGGAATTTAACTCGGCTGGGCCGAGGCTCTTCTCACCTCGGGCGGTCCGGCTCCCCCAGACAGGCCGAGTTCTCCCAGCGTCCCGGATGGGCCGAGGCAGCAGCGGCTCTGCTGGGCCGAGGCAGCCCCAGCCTCGGGCTGGGCCGAGACTTCCCAGCTCGGCTAGGCCGACATGTCCAGCTTGGCTTGGGCCGAGGCAGCTTCAATCCCGGGACGGGCCGAGATCCCATGAAGGCCGAGCTGCTCCTGCAAGCTTCGGTATTGGGCAGTCCCTTCGATACCCCGGATGGGCCGGGATGATCGATGCCTCGTCTGGACCGACACTTCGTACTTCAGCTACGATCAGGAGCGGGTCGAGTCTTCCTTGGCTGGCCCAAGTCAGCTCCAACCTCGGTTAGGAATCAGGTGGGGCGAGTTGATCTACACTTCGGCTGCGGCCATGGTCTAGCGTATCAGCACCTCAGCTGCTCTTTGGGCCGAGGTATCTCCACACCTCGGTAGCCACCTGAGGACAGCGCTACCTCGACATCTCCACCACTCTGACATCCCAGCTACTACCTCGTCAAGAACAAGATTCCCTGCCACCTACCGAAGATCCCGGAGACAGGAGCTAGAAGACAAAAGCAAGGACGGACATGACACCCCAAGCCCATCCCTATGACGCATGCACAGTGTTGATTAGACCCTAGTAGTCAAATCATGTACAGTGCATAGTACCATTGGTCTGCTTGTCCCCCCCCCCCCCCTTGTCCCCTGGGCTCTCTCTATATAAAGAGCACCAGGGGAACGCTCACAGGGACGCGCCCCTGCGCGGGCTCACTCTTTCTTCTCCCCCTTCTCACATGGAGCTCCTCCTAGCTAAGACCTCTTAGAGGCAAACTACGCTCAGCTCATGGAGCACTTGTATCATCCATATGCAGAGAGGAGAATACACCAAATAGGATAGATTATGCAGTAGGGGTTTTACCTCCTCACGAGGGCCCCAAAGCAGGGTAAATCTATGTGTTCATCTATTCTTCCATGTGCGCTGCTCAGTGCGCTATCCCTCCCCGAATCCTCTAGAGTCCATCGGCCCCAACCTCAAGCCTACCCCTAGGCATCTGTTGTTTCATACGACGACATAATTTCAAGATACTAAGGCAGCCATTAGTTCGAATCTCTTTGCAGCATATTCCAAACAAGATATATAACAATCTCCTCCCATTTTATTCGAAAGTAAGTACAAGTTTCATGGATTAGCGATACATGCCCTAGCTTATTACTCGGAAGGAGAATGAAACCACATATCAAGGCCGAGCCGTGGAAACGGATCCATTGGCCACCAAGCCGCCAACCCCGCAACAATAGATATTTCTAGGGCAACAAAATGAATTGTATTCCAAAGGCCTGGCTGCTGCATCGGCTGCCGGTACTGCTATCATCATGAATAAGCAGGCTTGCACCATGAGGAAAACAATGAAAACTCGCAGGATGCTAGTATTATTTTCCATCTCCAAAGTACACAAAGTAACAAGGCAAAATATGAATTTGTTCTTTCCTCAGTATGTTTTGTTTGGTCATAGGGAGTACCGTTGATTCGCTTTATATAGACATGGTGGCAGGAAGGATGTGCTTATCCAAGCAAATCCCATTAAAACTGAATTTTTTATTTAAGGATGTCGTTACTAGTAAAAATATCATCACAAGAAAGGAATAATAAAGATAATTTATTTCGTGAATAATAAATAACATAGACCACTACAATATATAAAATATGAAATTAAAGAGGCGGATTAGCCTGAACACATTCATTGTATCTGGTCATTATCTTTGCACACAATTTTCTATTCAAAGTAAAGGAAATAAAACTAAAATTATGGTAAAAAGGAATATTAACTAGGTAAAATCTAGTCTATCTTAGGACTACCTTGTAATAGGAAACACACCAACGGATAATTGCGACAGCAATACATATTTTGGTAATAAGTGCCATTAATGTACAAAATATCGTCCTTGGTAATCGTATCTTGTCAATATATAACAAGAAATTCACAAATATTTAAATCTTTAATTAGCATATAAAAAACCAATAAGCCAAATATATGTCGGAGATAAGTGAGTGTAGTCTATAATTTCTCTAATGCACCAACAGCCTACTAGTGGCGTGCCATTTTTTGCTCGTGGCGTGTATTGGGCACGCCACCGGTAATAGTTACTGGTCCCGCCACTGATAAGTCTTACTACTCGGTGTAGTGAACATGCCAGTAGTACGAGTTAGTTGCACAAAATGGTGACAAGTTGTTTCAAACTCTCCAAGAAGTTAGCATCCTGACTCAATTGACCAGCCTTTAGCTACGACAACTTACTCGTTTGAAATTGTTTATACTTCGGGCTCTCGATCTAGAGAGAAACGAATGAGTTTCTTCTGTCTCTTGTTAGTCCAAGTTAAGTCCTGGCCGTTAGCTCTGGTCTACGAGCTAAGTCAAGTCAACAAGCGGAAAATCAACTCAACAACCATATCCAATGGATGCGCCATGGTCACATCGACTAGTACTATCTAAAATAAAAGTTCCATACATAATCTTAGTTTTCTAGAAGCTAGAAGAAAAACCAGCTAGCGTAGACCACTCACGGGGCATCTGACATGGGCAGATGGACTAAATATTTGAGTAATGGTGTCATCTCGTTAATCATGGTCCCATGCCTTCGTGGTCATGGAGTCATGGGAACCTTGAGAATATAAACTTAGCTATCTACCGACTTAACACATGGGCATATATATATGCAGGAGGCCATATGCATGCATGATGCGTCTAACTGGACTTCATGTAGGCAAGCTTGACTGGAGGATGCAGTTTAAGTTTAGGCGATTGACGGGCGGCCGTTTAAAGCTTTTGATTAGTGGGTATCCATCTTAGCTTATTATATAGTCAGCTGGGACACGTTAATTAAGTGGTTATCTTGTGCAAATAGTGTTTGCACAGATGAACCAAAAGACGAGCGATGGACAGAATAAGTGTGCTAACTGCATGTATACATACAAGCTTCGCCTTTTCGGCTTTGATCTGATTAAGGACACCACATAAATCACGGAAATTCCTGTCCTCGTCATGATCTGAGCTAAAGTATCAACATCATTCCTTGAATCTTAGTGGCCAAGCTTACAGTAACGAATTTGGCTAAACTCCGGTTTTGCTTGCGTTTTTGGTTCAGTCTCACGTGTGGCCTAAGACCGGAGGCTCAGGATGAGCCCGGCTTTAAATTAATAAAGCCGCCAACAACCACATAGTTCGTACACACCGTGAAAACGGCAACACGAGCACGCATGCTCGAAATATAAAAACGCCCAAGGCCCACAAGTAGCAAATGAAGGACACACACGCTACTGATCACTAGGTGCGGTAACACCCCACGAGGCTGAAACCAAACACTCTAAGCTGCCAAAAAGAGGGTACATGCAGGAATGGCGGGAGGTTTAGGAGGGCGTAGCCTCCCACACCTGGGTGTAGAGCTGGCGAATCCTGCTGATCGTCAGCTCCACGATCTCGCGGTCCTGTCTTCTAGCCACTGGTTTCCACACCTGAAGATACATAGAAAGTTTATACAGGCCGTCAGCTGGTTGGGGGGAAAAACCCCCTCAATGGTGAACTTGTTCCTAGTCGTCCAGATAGACCAAACTAGCGCTGCACAACACGTTCATAGGATTCGTTTTGCTTGTTCCGTGTGTTGACACAGTTCCCGGTACACGTCCGACGAGAAGGAGGTGGGGTTCCAGGTACATTGGAATATCTCCCTCACTGCACTCCACATGAACTTGGCAAGCGGGCATGTGAAGAAAATGTGGTTGGTGTCCTCCAACGCCCCACACAAGGCACACCTGCCTGAGGAAGGTCCATGCCGATGACGGATGTTGTCATTGGTCGACAGCCTTTTCCTAATCAGTTGCCATAGATCCCCCATATCTCGCAGAAATGTCTACGGGGGGTTCCCTCGCAAAGTTTGCGGTATAAGGATCTGAATGTGAACCTCCCGAAGGTTCCAAGGCCCAGCTGAGCCTATCGGGGGTCAACGATAGACGAGTGCCACTAATGACCCTCAAAAGGATAACCCATTGGTTCTGTTCTACCGGCCCAAACACTCGTCTGTAGGGGATGTCCCAACCCTCATCGAGCAGAGCGTCAGCGATGGTGACCTCTGGCTCCACGGTAATGGTGAAAATCTCCGGGAAACTCTCACAGAGAGGACTCTGGCCTATCCACCAGTCTAACCATAGTCTGGTGGATCTACCATTACCAATGATATGTTTTGCCCCCAAGCAAAACACATCTTTTATTTTCTGGATAGACTTCCAAAACTGTGAGCCATATGTGTGGGCATCTACTAGAAGGTCCTTGTCTCTAAGGTACTTGTTCCATAGAATGTCGGCCCACAAGCCTTGTTCTCCGGCGTACAGCTTCCAAATCCACTTGGCCATGAGACATTTGTTCATAAGTTTCGTGTCCATGATCCCTAGGCCCCCATGGCTTTTGGCAGACACATGTCAGCCCACCTAACCCAGTGGTATTTACGTCTCGTGCGCGAGTCCCCCCAGAAAAACCGTGCACGGTACTTGTTCATCTCCCCGTGAACCCCATCTCCCAGCAAGCATATCCCCATAGCATGCAGGGGAAGGCTAGACATACAGGCGTCAATCAGCGTGAGCCTAGCGGCTTTAGACATCATATTTCCCATCTAGGGGTCCGCTCGCTTGCCTATCTTTCTCGGTAGGGGACCCCAATCCCCTGCCGTCAACGCTTTGTCGCTTATGGGGAGACCCAAGTAAGTGAAGGGGAAAACCCCTAGTCGCAATCCGTTTTTTATGAATGTCAGGGTTCCCCAAAACCATGACCTCACTTTTGTGGAAGTTGATCCGCAAAACTGACATACTCTCAAAGCATAGAAGTATAAACTTCAGGTTGGCAATTGCCAGGTCGTCCGGCTGAATCATGATGATTGTGTCATCCGCATACTGCAGATGTGACACCCCCCCAGGTATCAGGTGACGGATAAGGACAGAAATATGACCCGCCCCCATAGCCGCGTCCAAGATCACGGACAACGCCTCCACCACATAATCAAAGAGTAAGGGTGAGAGGCGGTCGCCTTGGCAAACACCCCGACCATTGCGGAAGAAGTTGCCCACTTCTCCGTTGATGGTAATGGCGGTTTGCCCCCCCCCCCCCCCCGAGACCAACCCCATGGCGCGATAGACCCAACCTGGGTCAAAACCTTTGCGTAGCAGAACCTCCCGAAGGAAAGGCCACTTCACGCGGTCATAGGCTTTCTCGAAGTCAAGTTTCAAGAAGACTCCCCCAAGTCTCTTGGCTTTCGTTTCGTGCACAATCTCCTAAAGGGAGACCACCCCCTCATGGATGTGGCGTCCCTTAATAAAAGCGGATTGAGTCCTACTAATCGTGTGGTGGGCGACGGGCGACAACCAAATAGCGTAAGCTTTAGCGATAAACTTAAAGATAACATTGATGAGCGCGATCGGTCGGAATTGTCGGATGTCCTCCGCCCTTGGACTTTGGGGATGAGAGTGAGAATCCCGTAGTTCAACCTCGAAATGTCCACTCTCCCAAGAGCGAAACCATTTGTGATCTCCATGATCAAAGGTCTAACCAGAGGCCAGAATTTCTTGAAGAAAACCACCGGGAGTCCATCCGGACCTGGCGCCGTATCTACCTTCATGCTCTTCAGGACCATGTCCATCTCCTCACAAGTGAAGGTAAGCATGAGTTGGTGGTTTTCCTCCTCCGACACAAGGTGTTGTGCGTCCCAGAGGGCATTGGCGACGGAGAAGAGCCCCGGCTCCCCTTCATCGCAAAGTAACGTATGGTAGAAGCCGTAGATGTGTTCTTGGATGCCCCTAGGGTCCGAAATGATACCCTCGTCCATGGTCAGGCGAGTGATGGCACATTTCCTCCGCCGACCGTTGGCGATCGCATGAAAAAAGGCCGTATTGGCATCACCCTTATGCAGCCATTGGACCCGGCTCCTTTGGCGCCAATACTCCTCCTCCACCTTAGCTAGATGGGTGAGTTGGTCCTCCAGGTGGTAACGCAGGGCCCACCCCTCATCATTTAGGCCTGAGGCGTCTTCTTGGGCATCCAAGCCCTAGATCTGCGATAAAATATCCGCTCTCAAGTCTCTATCCTCCCTCCCTATATTGGCCCCCCCAGCTTTTAAGGAATTGACGGAGACTAGCGGAGATCCTATTCCAGTCCGAGATGGGGTCCCCCGAGGAGCCCACAAGTCCCTCGAGACCCCGCCATTTCTCCTGTACAAGGGCCTCTAATTCCGGTCTCTCAAGCCATGCCTTCTCAAAGAAGAAAAAAGGGCTCCGACATTTCAGTTCCTCTCCTGAGCAAAGCACCAGGGCTGCATTGTCCGATCCTATAATGGTCTCTGCCGTCAGCGAGCAGTGGGAAGAGCACCTCCCACTCATTCGTCATCAGGACCCTATCTAAGACCGAGCGCACGGGGTTCAACTGCCTGTTCGTCCAGGTATACCTGGATCCGCCCCTACGGATCTCCCGGAGTGCCAGGTTCACAATGAAGTCATTGAATTTGTGCACCCGAGGCCAGTTGATATTGTCATTGTTCTTGTCCTCTGATCCCCTGATCAGGTTGAAATCCCTCCTACTACCAGAGGTAGCGGGCATGTCGAAATAGTTGTAGCTAGTTCCGACAGGAATTCGTCCGTGCGGCGGTGGTCCGCAGGGCCATTGACAACTAAGCATGCCCACTTCTTGGACGTGGCTATCAGCAGGACATCTGCTTGGATGAAGAACATGCCGCTACTCCACTTCTTCATCCTCATTTACTCCCAGTAGCATTCCGCCCGAGTGGCCCCTAGCTGGGGTGAAGTGCCACGCAAAATGCCCCCCAGGGTCGATACTCGCAGCTCTGCGGGCGTGAAGCTGGTTTTTATAGTCTCCTGGAGACCCACAAAATCCAACCGTTCTCGGGAAACGAACTCCTTTATCTGGTTGCGCCTTCCCGGTTGGCCAAAACCACAGATATTGTAGAATCCGCCTCGCATTAGTGATACGTCTCCAACGTATCCACAATTTCTGATGTTCCATGCTTATATTATGCCAAATGCTACATGTTTTATATACACTTTATATCATTTTTATGCATTTTCTGGGACTAACCTATTAACAAGATGCCACAGTGCCAGTTCCTGTTTTCTACTGTTTTTGGTTTCGGAAAAGTTGTTCTGGAAATATTCTCGGAATTGGCCGAAACAAAAGCCAAAGTCCCTATTTTTCTGACACGTACACGGAGTCCGAAGGAGAGACGAAGGGGGGCCGTGGGCCGCCCTCACCATATGGCAGCGTGGTCCCACATGATGTCGCGCCGCCACGTGGTGAGGAGGCCTCGGGCCTCCACCGACGCCGCCCCTTCGCCTATAAATTGCCTTCCTCGGGAAAACCCTAAACACCCGAGTCAAAAACCACGAAAAGTTCCAGAGTCGCCGCCGCCGCCGTCAACCCTAACTCGGGAGGGTTCTGAAGCTCTTCTCGGCACCCTGCCGGAGAGGTGAATCATCAACGGAGGGCTCTACATCGCCATGCCTGCCTCCGGAGTGATGTGTGAGTAGTTCATCCTTGGACTATGGGTCCATAGCAGTAGCTAGATGGTTGTCTTCTCCTCTTGTGCCATCATGTTTAGATCTTGTGAGCTGCCTATCATGATCAAGATCATCTTATTGTAATGCTACATGTTGTGTTTGCTGGGATCCCATGCATATTGATACTATGTCAAGTTGAATACTAAAATATTATGTCTATGTTATTTATGATCTTGCATGCTCTCTGTTACTTGTTGATACTCTGGCCAAGTGGATGCTTGTGACTCCAAGAAGGAGTATTTATGCTAGATAGTGGGTTCAGCCTCAATTTAATCTGGGGCAGTGACAGCAACCTCTAAAGTTGTGGATGTGTTGTTGCCACTAGGGGTAACCTAATGATGTTTTGTCTAAGGATGAATGTGTTGTTTACATTATACACTTTACTTAATGCAATTGTCTGGTGCTTGCAACTTAATACTGGAAGGGGTGCGGATGCTAACCTGAAGGTGGACCATTTAGGCACAGATGCATGATGGATAGCGGTATGTGTACCTTGTCGTAATGCCCAAATGAATCTCATAGTTGACACCACAACTTGCACATGCATGTTATGCACTTTTCAATATTGTTAATTGCCCAGCTGTAATTTGTTTAGCCAGCATGTTAGTTATTTATTATGAAGAGACACCACTAGTGAACTGTGGACCCTGGTCCATTCTTTTACATCTGAAATACAACCTACTGCAATCATTGTTCTCTTTCATTCTCCGCAACTAAACATCATTTTCCACAACACACTTTAATCCTTTGTTTCCAGCAAGCCGGTGAGATTGACACCCTCACTAATTCGTTGGGACAAAGTAGTTTGATTGTCTTGTGTGCAGGTTCCACGTTGGCACCGGAATCCCTGGTGTTGCACCGCGCCACATTTCGCCACCAACAACCTTCAGAAAATGTCTCAAAAAAATTCGTCTTTCCAGACTATTCTGTTTTTGACAGATTCTGCCTTTTATTTTGCATTCTCTCTTTTACAGTGTTTGAGTGGATTTCTTTGCACCACAAAGTATCAGTGGCTGTAGCTAATGTCCAGAAGTATTGGAGATGATTGTGTCATCACAGAACATGTGAATTTTTTATTATGCACAAACCCTCTAATGAGAATTACTCTGAGTTTGGTGTGAAGGAAGTTTTCAAGGATCAAGAGAGGAGGATGATATGATATGATCAAGAAGAGTGAAAAGCCTAAGCTTGGGGATGCCCCCATGGGTCACCCAAGAATATTTCAAGAAGACTCAAGCGTCTAAGCTTGGGGAAGCCCAAGGCATCCCCTTCTTCATCAACAACTTATCAGGTCATCTCTAGTGAAACTATATTTTAATTCTTTCACATCTTATGTGCTTTACTTGGAGCGTCTGTGTGCTTTTATTTTTGCTTTGTTTTCTGAATAATTTGGATCCTAGCATTCTTGTGTGGGAGAGAGACACGCTCCACTTTTTCATGTGAATACCCATATTCTTCACTTATATTTGTTGAGTATTCTTGACTAGCTACTGCAATGCTTTTAGCTCCTGTTTTTCATGCATCTCTTGTTCAGAGCTATTAGTTCTTGTAGAAAAGTACTCTCTTGTTTCATTGTTGTATTATTTGGAGAGTTTGTGTTGAAATAAGTTGATTGGTGTTTGGTTGGAAACAGAAAATGCTACATGTGGTAGATGGTATATTGAAAAGACATACTCATTCTTGTATATCACTGTCTTGGATAATTTGATGCTTTGCAATTGTTTGAGCTCTCAAGTAGATCATGTTTAAGCTCTTGCATCATTTAGTTAAAGCCTATTAGTGGAGAACTACCGTAGAGCTTGTTGAGACTTGGTTTGCATGTTTGGTATCTCTAAGGTCTAGATATTTTCTGGTAAAGTGTTTGAGTAACAAGGAACACACTGTAGAGTCTTATAATGCTTGCAATATGTTTTTATGTAAGTCTTGTTGTACCAGTTGATATCCTGTGTTTGCTTCAAACAACCTTGCTAGCCTAAACTCTGTACTGAGAGGGAATGCTTCTCGTGCATCCAAACCTTGAGCCAAAACCCATGGGATTTGTGTCCACCATAACTACCTATTATGTGGTATTTCCTGCCATTCCAAGTAAATACTTCATGTGCTACCTTTAAACTATTCAAAAGTTTATTACTCCTTATTTGTGTCAATGTTTTATAGCTCATGAGGAAGTATGTGGCATTTTCTCTATCACTTATCATTTACTCATGACAGACTTTCACCAATGGACTAGTGGCATATACATCCGCTTATCCAATAACTTTGCAAAAAGAGCTGGCAAATGGGGTGCCCAGTCCCAATTAATTACAACTATAACTGTTTAATTCTCTTCACATGTTTTGCCAA
Source organism: Poa pratensis (assembly GCA_947311845.1). Taxonomy (NCBI): domain Eukaryota; kingdom Viridiplantae; phylum Streptophyta; class Magnoliopsida; order Poales; family Poaceae; genus Poa; species Poa pratensis. Next base: position 68,613,265 of record CAMZMU010000074.1, read on the forward strand.
TGATTTATCAAAAGCAAATTTCAAAGTGTTAAACATTATCAAATAGGCACTCCTCCATGGTATGTGATTGTTGGAAGGCACCCGAGGATTCGTTTAACCATGGCTTGTGTAAGCAATGGTTGGAAAAAGTGTCAAACCAATTTATAAATATGCATGTGTAAACAAAAGAGAAGAGGGATGATCTACCCTTGGGGTACAAATAACGTCCTTCATGGGAGCCGCTCTTGAAAGTCTGGGTGACAAGGGGATAGAATGCCCACTGCCATTCGTTGACAACAACAAACACCTCTCAAAAACTTATTTTATGCTCTCTATATGATTTCAAAAACTAAAAAGCTCTAGCACATGATTTACCCTGCTTCCCTCTGCGAAGGGCCTGTCTTTTAATTTATATTGAGTCAGTTTACCTACTTTTTTCTATCTCAGAAGCAAACACTGGTGTCAACTTTGTGTGCATCAACTCTTATATGCTTACTTATTGCACTTGTTATATTACTTTGTGTTGACAATATCCATGAGATATACATGTTGAAAGTTGAAAGTAATTGCTGAAAGTTAAATCTTCCTATGTGTTGCTTCAATGCCTTTATTTAGAATCTATTGCTTTATGAGTTAACTCTTATGCAAAGCTTTTTGATACTTGTCTTGAAAGTACTATTCATGAAAAGTTTTTGCTTATATGATTCAGTTGTTTACTCTTTATCTGTTAGCAAACTATAGACCATTGCCTTGAGTCACTTCATTCATGACATGAGCCTTGCAATATTATTTGATCAAGATTGTGTGAAAGCATGTCTCCTCAGAAATTATTTTGTTGTTATCGTTTTACCTACTCGAGGACGAGTAGAACTAAGCTTGGGGATGCTTGATACGTCTCCAACGTATCCATAATTTCTGATATTCCATGCTTATATTATGCCAAATCCTACACGTTTTATATACACTTTATATCATTTTTATGCATTTTCTGGGACTAACCTATTAACAAGATGCCACAGTGCCAGTTCCTGTTTTCTACTGTTTTTGGTTTCGGAAAAGTTGTTCTGGAAATATTCTCGGAATTGGACGAAACAAAAGCCAAAGTCTCTATTTTTCTGACACGTACACGGAGTCCGAAGGAGAGACGAAGGGGGCCGTGGGCCGCCCTCGCCAATGGCGGCGCGGTCCCGCATGCTGCGCGCCGCCACGTGGTGAGGAGGCCTCGGGCCTCCACCGACGCCGCCCCTTCGCCTATAAATTGCCTTCCTCGGAAAACCCTAAACACCCGAGTCAAAACCACGAAAAGTTCCAGAGCCACCGCCGTCGTCAACCCTAACTCGGGAGGGTTCTGAAGCTCTTCCTGGCACCCTGCCGGAGAGGAGAATCATCACCGGAGGGCTCTACATCGCCATGCCTGCTTCCGGAGTGATGTGTGAGTAGTTCATCCATGGACTATGGGTCCATAGCAGTAGCTAGATGGTTGTCTTCTCCTCTTGTGCCATCATGTTTAGATCTTGTGAGCTGCCTATCATGATCAAGCTCATCTTATTGTAATACTACATGTTGTGTTTGCTGGGATCCGATGCATATTGATACTATGTCAAGTTAAATACTGAAATTTATTTCTATGTTATTTATGATCTTGCATGCTCTCCGTTACTTGTTGATACTCTGGCCAAGTAGATGCTTATGACTCCAAGAGGGAGTATTTATGCTAGATAGTGGGTTCAGCCTCCATTTAATCTGGGGGAGTGACAGCAACCTCTAAGGTTGTGGATGTGTTGTTGCCACTGGGGGTAACCTAATGATGCTTTGTCTAAGGATGAATGTGTTATTTATATTATGCACTTTACTTAATGCAATTGTCTGTTGCTTACAACTTAATACTGGAAGGGGTGCGGATGCTAACCTGAAGGTGGACCATTTAGGCACAGATGCATGCTGGATAGCGGTCTGTGTACCTTGTCGTAATGCCCAAATGAATCTCATAGTAGACACCACAACTTGCACATGCATTTTATGCACTTTTCAATATTGTCAATTGCCCAGCTGTAATTTGTTTACCCAGCATGTTAGTTATTTATTATGGAGAGACACCACTAGTGAACTGTGGACCCTGGTCCATTCTTTTACATCTGAAATACAACCTACTGCAATCATTGTTCTCTTTCATTCTCTGCCATTAAACATCATTTTTCACACCACACTTTTAATCCTTTGTTTTCAGCAAGCCGGTGAGATTGACACCCCCACTGATTCGTTGGGACAAAGTATTTTGATTGTCTTGTGTGCAGGTTCCACGTTGGCACCGGAATCCCTGGTGTTGCGCCGCGCCACATTTCGCCACCAACAACCTTCAGAAGTGACTTTGATCTCCTACTGGTCCGATTAAACCTTGGTTTCATACTGAGGGAAAACTTGATGCGACACTCATCATACCTTCCTCTTGGGGTTCCCAACGAACGTGTGACTTTCACATCATCAATTAGCATGCGGAGGCCTTCCTCCGTCCACGACGGGCTGCCACCTTGGTTTTAGCCGCGCCCCTCTTTGTGGCATTGGGGGTGGCCGTGGCCTCAGCCGCAGGGGTGGTCTCCGGCACCAGCTCCGCACCCGTGGTGGCCCCAACCATCACGTCCGACTCGCTGGGGACCGCAGCAGCCGCTTCGGCCGCAGCCGCTTCCCGGCGGAAAATCGCTTCAGTGATAGCAGCTTGCACTACCTCTTTTGCTCGAATGAGCGAAAGGACCTCCGTTTCCGAACCCGCTTCTACCGTAAAAGCCAAACCAACGTCATGAACTATGGAAGCGAGATGCGAATCAGGTAAGTTCTGGAGGACAGTGAACGAGGACGAAGACACACCTGGCTCGTCGAGGTTCTTAAACACCGCACGACGTTCCGCCCGCTCCACCGTGCTCACGGCTGACTCAGGGCCGTGGAGCCTCGCGCTCTTGCTGGGCGGTCCCGTCGGAGCAGGCCTGGTGCGCGGGCTGCGAGAGGTTGCGCCCCCCGTCCGCCATCTCCGTGTCCTCCGGCTGCAGCCCCAGCCGTGCAACCGAGCCGAGGTCCTCCTCCGACTCCACCTCCGTCTCCCCGGCTCCCGCGCCGTCCCCGACACGGGAGGGAGAGTCCTCCGAGGCAAGGGAGCCTGGTGAGAGCACGCCCGCAGCATCGGTATCGGCAGCCTGGGAAGGTGGGGGTGGGAACACCCTGGCCAGGTCCAGCACCACCGTCTCGATCGATGCCGAGGACGCCCTCAAGCGCTTGATGACAGAGAGGGATGGGGGCCAAGTCCTAGCCCCCACTAGGTTGGAGCCGTACTGGTCATCCACCAGCGGCCCCACGGACTCAGCCCCAGGGGCGACGACCGTCGAGGCCGAGGCGGACTGGTGCTGACCCCCAGGCGCCGCCGCGCCAGGCTGGGGGTGGACGACGCCCCGGCCTGTGGTGCAGCGCCGAAGGCTCGCTGGTCCTTCTCGCTCGCCAGCCTCCACTCTTCATTGAGGCTGTCCTCTCCGGAGCTGTCATTGGCAGGTGGAGGTTGCGGAGGTGGGGGAGCGGAGGAGCTCGCCCCGGCTGGTCAACCCGCGCGCCCACCTGGAACCCCTCATTCTTGTGGAAAATCTCGGCATGCCCGACGAGCTTGGCCGGGTTGCGGCACGCTATGCGGACTCTCACCGGGAGGCGGTTGGCGAGGGTGCTAGCGTCCACCTCCAGAGGGCGCCCGAGCATGCGCAGCGCGGCCATGAGCCGAGACACCCTCCTCATGCGCTTGGGCAGACCCGTGATGGTCACCCAAGCCTCTTGGAAGAGCACCGCCGGCGCCGGGTCAGCGTCCGCGAGCCGGATGGCAGCCTCCATGTTGTTGAGGGGCAGGAAGAGTCTACCGCTCCTCGCGCTCATCTGGAGGAGGTCCCGGGATGGGAAGTACACGGAGAACTGAAGCGGTGCCACCTCCCGCACCCTCCAGTCCCATGCACCCTCCACCAAATGGCGCAGCTCCGCCTCCAAAACGGGAATCGGAAGCCCTGGCCGAGAAGGTGAGGATGGCTTCGTTGGAGTCCTCTTCTTGCTCCGCTTCGCTCTCCTCGAAGTCCAGGTAGAAGAATCCCTCTCCCGGAAGCACATGGCCCATGAGCAGCAAGTCGGCGTAGTCCGGGGCGAAGCGGCAGGCCGACTGGAAGTGCCCAGTCAGGCCGCACTTGAAGCAGACCGCCGCGGAGTCGCTCAGGCCGCCCGAGACCGAGACCGGCGTCGAGGACGAAGGCCGCGGGGGGAGGAGGTCTGCGGGGTTTAGGCGCAGGCGCCTTCCCAGCCGCACGGGGCAGCTCGCGCCCACGCCTTGCGCCGCCGCTGCCCCGGCGGGCGCCGCTCGGGCCATGGCTTGCTCCTCAGCGAGCCTCTTGGCCTCCCTCTTCCTCTCTCGCTCGATGTACCTGTGGGGTTGCACCGGCGGAGGGTTGGGAGCACGCGGGCCGTGCTGGTTGGCGGCCGGGGGTTGGCGACGGGCGCCGCCACGGTTGGGACCGCCCTGCCTGCGGTTGCCCGCGCCGCTCGCTCCCGCGCCGCGCCCGCAGAGCTCGGACGCTCCATCCGCACCACCTGCGCAAAGGTGGAGGAGAGGGGAGGTGGGGGATGGTTGAGATGGATGGATCACGCCGTCGCACGTCGTCGGCGGAAGCAGGAAAACCTAGGGATAGGTCCCTGCAGCCACGGGGTATCCACCACCCTAAAGGCCTCGCGGATGGGCTAACAAACCTTAGCACGCGGGTGGGCTGGGCCTCCACAGCGGCCCAGTCCGGGGTCCAGCTGCCCCTGGCCCACAGCCTCCTCTCGGCCCAAGGGGCCCACCTCCACACAAGGAAGCAAGGACGACCCAACAGCTGGCACGGCCCATGTCGGGGTACGGACCAACCCTAGGTTGGCCAGCGTCTCCCTTGTCGCCGGTGGCGGCGGGGGCTCCGGGAGACCGGGCTGAGTCTCGACCGACGGCCGGGAAGAGGGAGGGGGAAGGGGGCTGGGAGATTACCTGGGGCGAGGAAGCACGATGCCTCGCTTGCGGGCGCGGAGACGAGGTCCCGGACCACCGCGCCGCCGTGGCGGCACTGCCGCACCCGGGGCGGAAGCGTGAGCCGCACCCTCCGGCGCGAAAGAACTCCTCTTGCCCCGCCATGGAGAGCGCCGGTGCCTCTCCGATGACAGGAAGTCGCCCATCGTCGCGGGTTGACGAGGTGGCGTCCCGACTCCTCCCCATCGCTGCTCCCCTCCGACTCCTCAGGCGGCCATGGTTCCGCCTCTCAGAACCTGCCCCGAAGCCCTCCCCGCACAGGGACGGCCGCGAGCGCAGGAATTGCGTCGAGCCGGCCGCCGGCGCAGGTGAGGGAGGGGTGGGGCGCGTGTCGCCCGCCGAGTCGCCTATCGCGTCGCTCATCTCTGCGGCAGCAGGTAAGGAGAAAACCAATCCTGTCATTGTCTCAATGTGTTTGAATGAACTATATAGATATTACGGCGATATATCGGTGAAAACGAAATGCCAGCTTTCAGGAACCGTGGATGTGGACACCGGTAAAATTTCCACGGTCAATTCAACGCCTGGATGATCTCGACCTGCAAGATCCACAACCTGTCATCGTCTAAATTATTATGCTCGTGATGTTTTCACAGAAGAGAAGATTTAACAATCAACACTACGGGTGCTGGTCTCAGGCCACAAGTAGCAAAGGAAATTCTGAGCAGCCGAGAAGATGCCGGTGGCGCTGTCTATTCCGCACGAGCGCTTGACCCGCCTGGTCCGCCCCGATCTCTGACTACTCTTCCGAACTCACTCGTATGTTTGACCAGTCTTCTACTCTCAATGACAGTGGGACCCATGTATCATGGACCCCACATGTCATTGGCAGCAACGCTGAGGCTGGATCCTTGCTAGCGGCTGAAACCTATATAATGTCCCGGCTTCTGCAGCCAAACGACCAGATCATCTGTTCGACTGTTCGTCATCATCATACATACACCAGAGGCAAAACAGAGAAGGGTCGTCGGCTCCTGCGTTCGTGCAGCTTAGCAAGATCGAGCTTGCAACCGAGAGGAGTGACAAGGGGTTACATACATACACAAATGGCGGCGACCATGGAGCAGAACAACGGCGGCGTGAAGGTCAAGTTCATCGAGACGCAGTTCGTCAGCTCCGACGCGGCCAGCTTCAAGTCCGTCGTGCAGCGGCTCACCGGCAAGTCCTCGACCATGCCGCCGCCGCCCTCGGTGCACAGGCCTCACCCGAGGCCGTGCGGCAGAGCCGGCGAACAACAAGGACGCCCTTGCGTGTCCGGCAACGATCACCAGACGGTGGTCGCGGTGGCAAAGCAATCGGCGGGAACCTTCGACCCGCAGCGCGTCGAGGAGCTCAACGGGCTCTGCGACTTCGCCGACCTGTTCTACGCCACCGCGGGCGCACGGCGCGACGGCGGCGGCATCACTAATGGCTTCCCTTACTGATGTCTGGTGGTACCAAAAGAATTGTGTTAACTTCTCTCCTCTAGGGGGATTTGAGGATCAGCCCGTATGTTTTGAGGGTTGCCATCACAGTGCTGGCCCAACCAGCACAAGCTTGCTACGTACCACATGTTTTTCAATTGGTCACTGAGAGGCCACATACCCAGATGTGCAAGTATATGGTGGTCAAACTCGGATAGAAATCGGAGAAAGTATGGAAAATGTATGAATTGTGTTTCAGAAAAGGACGAAGATACTCATTTCGTTCGGCGTATATTTTTTGCAAAGTCAAACATTGTATATTTTGGTCGAATTTTTAGAAAAAACCACCAATAACAATAATATTATATGTAAATCATGTGAAAATATATATCATTGATTTGATATTATAGATGCTAATGCTTTTAAATACTTGGTCAAACTTTATAGTGTTTTACTTTAAAAATTGCGCCTTACTTTACTTTGAGATACAAACGACGTAGGGATCAATTAATATGTATGCATGGATTTTTCATTTGCGTCCTGACGAAGGCTTCAAGACCACCAAGGTCCTTCCAGTAGCAGTGGTAATTTTCTATAAACATGGACAAAACTTAGTCCCAAATATTAATTAGTAAGGGAGAATTACCTAGTCAAAACTAGCCGAAAACCAATATAAAGAAATTAAATAGAACTACTCACAAAGAAATAAAACCCCACACCCGCGTCTGCGTAGGCACACCCCTCGATGAGAAAACCAAGCCACAAAACAACAAAGGATGAGCCGAGAAACCGAAGATCATCTATCAAGCTGCAGCGGGTGCCTCTCCTATGACACAGCTCCCCCTTCTAAGCGAAACCTTTGGTGATGGAAAAAACAACCGTCACTTCCGTTAAAGAGACTAGTATTCCCCCCGTTCCATAATATTTGATTTGGATTTGCTTAAATATGAATAAATCTACACACTGAAACACGTTTAAGTACATCTGTATTAGACAAATTGCGTCAAGTACTTTAAAACGAAGGGAGTAACACATATATGTCCCATCCTAAAAAAAACATATGTGTGCCAATGGTCTGGCTCAGAAAGATCCAATCATCGTTCAATCAAGCACTTTAGTTTTTTTAAGGGGTAGCCCAAATCGATGAGTCATACTGGGCTTGTTACAGCATCAGGCCCAAATGTGAGCCTAGACCAACCGTCACCACAGAAACAGTTTACCCGCTTCCTATATGCCGCCCGTTAGCGTCCCTAAATTCAGGGGCGCCAGAAGAATTTTCGCTCGCGATGCTATTTGGGCCGGCCCATTAATACTCCTCAAGTGCAGCTAAAAAGTAGATAGAAGTCGCAGTCGCTTCGGCGGGAATCGAACCCAGGATGTCCTGGTGCGTGTAAGTTCGCCCCTGAAGAATTTTCGCTCGCGATGCTATTTGGGCTTCCGTTTAATTCTTTCTTTTTCTGTTATACATCCTGTTATTTGTTTCCTGCTTCCGTTTAATTCTTTCTTTTTTCTGTTATACACCCTGATTCATATATCATTATACATCCTGTTATTTGTTTCCTGCTTCCGTTTAATTCTTTCTTTTTTCTGTTTCCTTTTTCCGTTTCCTTTTTATTTTCCGTTTTCATTTTCTTTTTTTGTTCTTTTCCCGCTATGTTTTTATGTTTTATTTTTTATTTTGTTTTTTCGTTTTACTGTTTCACTTTTCCTTTTTCTTTTTACGTTTTCTTTTGTGCTTATTTTGAAAATGGTTCATGTTTTCGAAAAAAAGTTTCCTTTTTGAAAATGGTTCCGAACAGAAAAAGGTTCCGAACCAAAAAATGGTACATTTTTACAAATGGTTCCGAACCAAAAAAAATGTTCCGAATCGAAAAAATTGTTCCTTCTTGAAAATGGTTCCGAACCGAAAAAATGGTTCCGCACCGGAAAATGGTTCCTTTTTGAAAAAAGTTCCTTTTTAAAAAATGGTTCCGAACCAAAAAAATGTTTCCGATTTTTGAAAATGATCCAAACGAAAAAATGGTTCCGAACCAAAAAAATTGTTCCTTCCTGAAAATGGTTCCGAACCGAAAAAGGTTCCGGACCGAAAAATAGTACCTTTTTGAAAATGGTTCCGAACCGAAAAAATTGTTCCTTCTTGAAAATGGTTCCAGACCAAAAATGGTTCCTTTTTGAAAATGGTTCCAATTTTTGAAAAAAGGTTCATTTTTTAAAATGGTTCCGAACAAAAAAAAATGGTTCCAAACTGAAAAAATGATTCCATTTTTAAAATGGTTCCTTTTTGAAAATGGTCCCGAACCGAAAAAATAGTTCCAAATTTAAAATGGTTCCATTTTGAAAATGTAAAATGATTCCAAATTTAAAAATGGTTCCATTTTGAAAATGGTTCTAATTCGATTTCTTAATGGTTTCAAATTAAAAATGGTTCTAATTTTTAAAATGGTTCCAAATTTAAAAAATGGTTCCAACTTTCAAAATTGATCATTTTGAAAATGGTCCCAAATTTTAAAATGGTTTCATTTTGAAAATGGTTCCAAATTTGAAAAATATTTTTTTTGAAAATGATTCCAAACTAAAAATTATTTAGTTTGAAAATTGTACTGATCTGCTAAAAAGTTATACGACACGGACATGTTTCAGCTTAGTTGGATATTCAAGTTTCTTCACGTTTGCGCGTCACTGAGGTTTTCACGATCGAGACCTGCTTCCTGCAGCCTGTTTTTCTTCCTTTTTCCGGTTTGCGAAACAGTCAGATGAGCGCGAATGGAAATGGGTCGGCCCACGAACCGGACAATGCAGGCGGCGCTAAATTAAGGGGCGCTAAGAGCATCTCCAACCGCGTCCCCCAAACCCAGCCCAAATGTCTGGGCGGACAGTTCGGACGGCCTTTGGACCAAAAACCTCCACCCAACCGCGGCACCCAAACCGGCCCCAAATGACGGGCGGTCCGGCATACCCCAAACCCAGCCCATATCTTGGTCGGGTTTGGGGTTGCGCGGACACGACCGGACGCGTCCGGACGCACCCGCCCTGTGGGTCACTGACAGCACGACCCCACACGGAGGGAGGCTGACCGGCGCCGGCCGCGTGAGGTGGACTCGCCGGCGCGCATTCCCAGGAGCCTCCTCTGTTCCCCACCGCCATATTTACTCCGTCTCCGCCTCTCCGCTCCCCACCGGCGCCACATTTCCTCTCCTCCCCCCTTTCACCACCGTCTCTCTGATACAAGTATAGGGGGTGTATCGTAGTACTTTCGATAAATAAGAGTGTCGAACCCAACGAGGAGCAGAAGGTGTTGACAAGCGGTTTTGATGAAGGATTCACTGTAAATGCTCACAGACAAGTTTTTAGGAGTTTTTGATATGACAGATAAATAAAGTACAAGTAAATAAAATGCAGTAATAATAGTTGCAGCGAGTGGCCCAATCCTTTCTACAGCAAAGGACAAGCCGGTTGTTGTACTTATAATGACCAAACGTTCTTGAGGACACACGGGAATATTGTCAAGTGCTTTCGCTTCATATAGTTGATTAATCTTCATTGTTTTGATAAGTGTTGTGTGGGTGAACCTATGCTAATGCACCGCCCTTCCTAGGACTAATACATACTTGTGATTATACCCCTTGCAAGCATCCGCAAATACAAGAAAGTAATTAAGATAAACTAACCACAGCCTTAAACTTTGAGATCCTGCTATCCCTCATGCATCGATATACCAACGGGTGTTCAGGTTTCTGTCACTCCGGCAACCCCACAATTGGCAAACGAATACACAATGCATTCCCCTAGGCCCATAAAGGTGAAGTATCATGTAGTCGACGTTCACATGACACCACTAGAAGAATAACACCACAACTTAAGCATCAAACCATTAAATATTACTCAACATAGTTCACTACTAACATCAAGACTTCTCCCATGTCCTCAAGAACTAAACGAACTACTCACAAGACATCATACGGAACATGATCAGAGGTGATATGATGATGAATAACAATCTGAACATAAACCTTAGTCCAATGGTTTCACCCAATAGCATCAATAACAAGAGTAATCAACACCGGGAGAGTTTCCCCTATGAAATAGACAAGATTCAGCCCTAGATGTTACAGCGGAGACGGGGTGCAGCGGCGGTGATGATGGTGTTGGCGGTGGAGATGATGATGATGATGATCCCGATGAAGTCCAGCTCGATGACGGTGATGATGGCGACGATTTCCCCCTCCGGGAGGGAATTTCCCCCGGCAGATTTCTTCCTGCAGGGGAGCTTTTCGCTCTCTGGTGTTTTCCGCCTCGTGGAGGCGGCGGAATATTTCGATGGCCGTCCTCCGTGTGTTAGGGTTCCGAGGGGGTCAAGTACGCGAAGGGGGAACGGCTGAGGTGGGCCAGGGCCCCCAAACCACCTGCGGCGCGGCTGGGGGCCCCCGCGCCAAGGTGAGGAGGGCCCACCATGGCCCATCTCAGCTCCCCTTTTGGCCTCCTCCATCTTCTGGTAAAATAGGAACTTCCATATGTCTCCTTCGATTTATTGATCTTCAGAAATAGTGCATCTCGACGGTGCTTTTTCCAGCAGAATCCTGACTCCGGTGTCCAATTCTCCATTATTCATCAAACATGCAAAATAGGTAAAATAACATAAGTAACACTTCTAAATATGAAATATATCGATGAATAGCAGTAAATTATGATATAAAATAGTGATGCAAAATGGACGTATCAACCCCCCAAGCTTAGACCTCGCTTGTCCCCAAGCGAAAACTGAGCTCAGTAAACATGACCACAAGTTTATGGAGCAAAGTGTCGATAAATAAAATACGGACAAGAAGCATCACATTCATTGATACACAAGTCATTCTAGACAGCAACTTCCCTTCATATAATCTAACTTGAAATAAGTAAAGGGAACCACGATGAAGTGCATAAAGAGAACCATGATTGGTGAAGGCAAACTTAAACTCTTGGTCAGAGAACAATTAACAGATCATACTTATCTTTCGAGAAGAGTCTTTATATCAGAGCTTATATAGCAGAACTTACATGCCTTAATCATAACAGTCTCCTTACAGTCATTGATAACTTTCAAAGTTATATTCATTCGGATAAAAGCTATTGTGCGAAACAAGGAAATGAGAGATATGATTAGAAGTATCAACACATATAACTAATTGGATCTCAACAACTCAAATGCTTGCTTGAGATAGAGAGGAATGGGTTTACTGACTCAACAATAATGTAAAAGATAGGCCCTTCGCAGAGGGAAGCAGGGATTAAATCATGTGCTAGAGCTTTTAAGTTTTGCAAAGCATATAGAGAGTATGAAAATAGTTGTTTGAGCTATGTATGTCGTTGTCAACGAATCGTAGTAAAGTGAACACTAACCCCTTGTCAACCAGACTTTCAAGAGCGGCTCCCATGAAGGACGTTATCTCTACCAGCAAGGTAGATCATCCCTCTTCTCTTTTGTTTACACATGTATTTTAGTTTCTTTATAGTTGACACTCCTCCCAACCTTTTGCTTACACAAGCCATGGCTAACCGAATCCTCGGGTGCCTTCCAACATTCACATACCATGGAGGAGTGTCTATTTGCAAATTAAGTTGCTTACTGATAAATCAGGGCAAAACATGTGAAGAGAATTATTAATGAAAGTTGTAGTTAATTGGGACTGGGCACCCCATTTGCCAGCTCTTTTTGCAAATTGTTGGATAAGCGGTGTATATGCCACTAGTCCATTGGTGAAAGTCTGTTTGACAAAAGTGCTAGAGAAACTCTACAGAACCCTCATGAGCTAATAAACAGTGACACAAAACTAGGAGTAATAAGTTTTGAATAATTTAAAGGTAGCACATGAAGTATTTACTTGGAATGGCGCAAAATACCATATAGTAGGAAGTTATGGTGGACTCGAATGGCAATGGTTTGGCTCAAGGTTTGGATGTATGAGAAGCATTCCCTCTCGATACAGGTCTTTGGCTAGCAAGGTTATGTAGCAAGCATAAGAGTTGAGGGATACAAACAATTATACAAGTGATAAGAATAATCATGCAATCTTCCTTAGAAGCACAAATAGTTTAACTTAAGAATACTAAGCTTATGAGCTACAAAGAAAGAAAGATCATGGAATAATATATTTGCATGCACTCCCTCTCTCTACTTAAGTCTCAAAGTATTGTCTACTACTGACCAATGCTAAGTTTGCCAAAACCAAAAAGATTAACTTGGTGCTCTAAAAAGTGATCCCTATACTAACAACAAGGTTATCAATATGAAAGAGAATTGCAAGCTAAAATAAAGTATGCAGAAAGTAAATGATAAAACTTCTCATTAATATTTCATAACGGCAACTCACACCAAGGGATACATAGATAACCAACTAAAAGAGAGATACTTCCACATTGCAAACCATCATATAAGATAACTTCCCTACTCACGATATGACTTTATGGAAAAGTAAAAGGTAAAGATAATGATGTGATACCGCGGCACTCCCCCAAGCTTGGAACAAACCAAGGGGATGCCAATACTTATGATGAATTACTCCTTCGGTGGTGGTGGTGAATTGTCCTCATCATCAGACTTCCAGGGAAGGGGTTTCCCATCAACAAAGGACGACTTGGTTTCGATTATCCTGAAACTAGCAGCAGCGCTTATGTTTTTAAACCGAGTTTCATACTCACAGTTTTGATTCTGGACATCATAGAGTTGCGCCTGCAGTTTGTTGGTGGTGTTGATGAGGTGAAATATGTCTTCCCAGAGTTGTGCAGTCTCCTTCTTATGTTCAGCGACCAGCGCGGACACCATTGAGTGGAAGACTCCCACTTCACGTTCCGCCAGCTTTTTGTATGTGAAGACCTCTTGCTCCAGCTTCTCCATCCTGGCTTCCAGGCTCCCTTCTCCTTTGGGTCCTCGCACGTCTTCCGTCTGCAGCTTTCCATCAACCATCTGCGACTCCTTGGGATGCATCTTCAGCTCATCCATGTATGGGGTGACGACGTTCACAAAGAAACTGTCCTTTGGAGGCTTCGATGAAGACATGGCAGCTCTAGATCTGAAAACAATATCTGGACAGAAACAGCTCGAAACGAAACACGATGAAAAGGCGAGATACGAACCTCGGGGGTTCGGGTGAGTTATATAGCAAAAAGTTTTACAACATAAGGAAGGTACAGGAGGAAACCTGATCGGAGACGAGCTCCGGGGTGCTCAAACCACCAGGCGGCGCGGCTGGGGGGCCCACCGCGCCGACCTATGGTTTGGGCACCACGGGTGCCGTCTCCCATCCGGTTCGGTCTCTTATTTTTCCATATTTAATAAAAACGACGAAAATATCTTCTAGAAAGTTATTCGCGAAACTTTTCTTACCGAAACTGTTACCTATTCGAATCGAATTCTGCAGTCCCAGAAAAATGTTCTTCAATGAAAGTTTCCGGAGTCACCACTTTAATTGTATCAACCTCTTCATTAATAGAATCTCCAGAAATATAATGCTTGAGTCTTTGACCATTTACCACTTGTGTAGAGTTATCTTTCAATGAAGCAATTTTTATTGCACCTGAACGATACACCTCCACAATAACAAATGGTCCTTCCCATTTTGAGAGTAACTTTCCTGCAAAAAATCTGAGACGAGACCTATACAATAGAACTTTCTCACCAACATTAAATTCTCTTTTAAGAATTCTCCTATCATGCCATCTCTTAACTTTTTCTTTAAAGAGTCTAGCATTTTCATAAGCCTCACTTCTCCATTCATCTAAAGAACTTAATGCAACAACCTTTTCTCACCGGCAAGTTTAAAATCTCTATTAAGTTCTCTCACTGCCCAATAAGCTTTGTGTTCTAATTCTAAAGGCAAGTGACAAGCTTTACCATAAACCATTTTATAAGGAGACATGCCCATGGGGTTCTTATAAGCAGTTCTATAAGCCCATAAAGCATCATTTAACTTACTAGCCCAATTTTTTCTAGATTTATTAACAGTCTTTTGCAAGATAGATTTAATCTCCCTATTTGACAATTCTACTTGTCCACTAGTTTGAGGATGATAGGCTGAAGCAATTCTATGATTAACACCATATTTAGCAAGAGTCTTTCTAAAACCACCATGGATAAAATGAGAACCTCCATCAGTCATAAGATATCTAGGTACACCAAACCTAGGAAAAATGACATCTTGAAGCATTTTTAAAGAGGTCTCACCATCAGCACTTTTAGTAGGTATAGCTTCTACCCATTTAGTGACATAATCAACAGCAACAAGTATATGAGTATTACCTTGTGAAGAAGGAAAAGGACCCATGAAGTCGAATCCCCAACAATCAAATGGTTCAATAACAAGAGAATAACTCATAGGCATTTCATTGCGTCTAGAGATATTACCAACCCTTTGACATTCATCACAAGATAAAATAAACTTTCTTGCATCCTTAAAGAGGGTAGGCCAATAAAAACCTGATTGTAGAACTTTCTGCGCAGTTCTATCTCCAGCGTGATGCCCTCCATAAGCACTTCCATGGCATTTCCTCAGTATTTCCTGTTGTTCATATTCAGGAACACATCTTCGCATAATACCATCGACTCCTTCTTTATATAAGTGTGGGTCATCCCAAAAGTAATGCCGCAAGTCATAAAAGAATTTCCTTCTTTGCTGAGCTGAAAAGGTTGGAGGCAAGTACTTGGAAACAATAAAGTTAGCATAATCAGCATACCAAGGACTATCTCGCGAACTTACACTTATTGCAGCCAATTGTTCATTTGGAAAGCTATCATTAACAGGAATAGGATCATAAGGAATGCTTTCCAATCTAGACAAATTATCAGCAACAGGATTTTCAGCACCTTTTCTATCTATGATATGCAAATCAAATTCTTGCAAAAGAAGTACCCATCTAATAAGCCTTGGCTTAGCATCTTTCTTTTCCATAAGGTATCTAATTGCAGCATGATCAGTATGAATAGTGACTTTCGAATCAACTATGTAGGGTCGAAATTTGTCACAAGCAAAAACTACAGCTAGAAATTCTTTTTCAGTAGTGGCATAATTCTTTTGAGCAGAATCAAGAG
Organism: Poa pratensis; assembly: GCA_947311845.1. Classification (NCBI taxonomy): domain Eukaryota; kingdom Viridiplantae; phylum Streptophyta; class Magnoliopsida; order Poales; family Poaceae; genus Poa; species Poa pratensis. The sequence continues at coordinate 68,628,779 of CAMZMU010000074.1, forward strand.
TTTTACTAGCATAATGAATAACATTTAACTTTTTATCTACTCGCTGCCCAAGAACAGCGCCTACAGCATAATCACTAGCATCACACATAATTTCAAAAGGTAAATTCCAATCAGGTGGTTCAACTACAGGAGCGGTGATTAAAGCCTTTTTCAAAGTTTCAAAAGCTTCCTTACAATCATCATCAAAAACAAATGGTACATCTTTTTGAAGAAGATTAGTAAGAGGCTTGGAAATTTTAGAGAAATCTTTAATAAACCTCCTATAAAAACCAGCATGACCAAGAATACTACGAATACCTTTAACATCTTTGGGACAAGGCATCTTTTCAATTGCCTCCACTTTAGCTCGATCAACTTCAATACCTCTTTCAGAAATTTTATGTCCAAGAACAATTCCTTCATTAACCATAAAGTGGCATTTCTCCCAATTAAGAACAAGGCTAGTTTCTTCACATCTCTGCAAAACTTTGTCAAGGTTGTGCAAACAATTATCAAAGGAAGTTCCATAGACGGAGAAATCGTCCATGAAGACTTCCACAATTTCCTCACAAAAGCCATGAAAAATAGCAGACATGCATCTTTGAAAAGTAGCAGGAGCATTACATAAACCAAAAGGCATACGTCTATAAGCATAAGTTCCATAAGGACAAGTAAAAGTAGTTTTCTCTTGATCTTGCGCTCTCACAGCAATTTGAGAAAACCCAGAATACCCATCAAGGAAACAAAAGTGAGTTTTCTTGGACAACCTCTCAAGCATTTGATCAATAAAAGGCAAAGGATAATGATCTTTCTTAGTTACTTTGTTAACCTTTCTAAAATCAATGCACATCCTATAACCAACTACTACTCTTGGAGAAGTTTTAATACCTCATTTCTTACCACTTCTTTCATCTTGGGTATTAAACGACGCTGATGCTCAACAACAGGCTTTGCATCAGGTTCCATGTTGATGGAGTGCTGACATATAGTAGGAGAAATCCCCTTCAGGTCATCAAGAGTATATCCCATAGCTCCGCGGTGTTTCTTCAACACTCCCAATAACCTTTCCTCCTCTGTACCTGAAAGTTTAGAGCTGATAATAACAGGATATATTTTCTTATCATCAATATAAGCATATTTAAGATTATCAGGCAGAGGTTTCAAATCAAAAACATGATCCTCCTTGGGTGGCATTGTGGTACCCAAATCTTCCACAGGTAAATTGTGTTTGAGCATAGGCTGATGAAGGAATACTTCATCAAGCTCATTCATTTCTTCCCTGAAGTTCTCGCTGTCATGATTCTCCATATGTTGCTACAAAGCATTGTTAGGAGCAAGAACAATAGATGCAAGTTGAGCAATTTCAAAATCCTCACTAGGCAATTCAGTTTCATAAGGTGCTTTAGCAAATTTAGAGAAATTGAATTCATAAGATTCACCAGCAAATTTAGTAAAGATTTTCTCTTTCTTACAGTCTATAACAGCACCACAAGTATTCAGAAAAGGTCTACCAAAAATAATAGGACAACTATCATTGGCAGCCGACCCAAGTACAAGAAAATCAGCAGGGTATTTAGTCTTACCACAAAGGACTTCGACATCTCTAATGATACCAATTGGAGAGATAGCTTCCCTATTAGCAAGCTGAATAACCACATCAATCTCTTCAAGTTTACAAGGAGCAATTTCGTGCATAATTTCCCTGTAAAGCTTATAAGGAATAGCACTAGAACTTGCACCAATATCACATAAACCATAATATCAATGATCACCTATCCTAACAGAAGCACAGGAACACTAGACTTCCTAGAACTTTTAGGATGTGAGACAATATTAGAAGCATCCTCACAAAAGATAATGTGTCTATCTTCTAAATTTTCAGTGACAAGATCTTTAACCAATGCTACAACAGGTTCAACAGTTATTTGCTCATCAGGTTTGGTAGTTTTCTTATTACTTTTACTAACAACACCAGTTATGATAGTATGTTCCTTAATCTTATTAGGAAAAGGAACTTTTTCAATATTAGGTTCTGGAATAATGCGATCAACAACATTAACCTCAACACCTTTAGATACATGAGAAACATATTCATCTTTATATGGTTCATGATAATTTTTAAAACCCTCCTTCGGCAAACCGAAATAGGAAGCAAAGGCTTTATAAAAGTTTGCAACAATTTGAGAGTCAAGACCATAAGTAGTGCTAATTTTGTGATAATCATCAGTATCCATAAAAAATTTAACACACTCAAAGTCATAGCTTATACCTGACTCCCTACCTTTGTCATTCTCCCATCCTTCAGTGTTCTCCTGAATCCGATCAAGAAGGTCCCACTTAAACTCTTTTTTATTACGAGTGAATGATCCAGCACAAGTGGTATCCAATAGAGTTTTATCTTGAAAGGAGAGTCTTGCATAAAAGTTATCAATAACAATATTACCAGGAAGCTCATGAATGGGACATTTGAGCATTAATGCCTTCAATCTCCCCCACGCTTGAGCGATACTCTCTCCATCATAGGGCCAGAAGTTATATATGAGGTTCCGATCCTTATGAATCTCACTTGGAGGATAGAATTTGGAGTAAAAGAGAGGTACAATTTCCTCCCATCCAAGAGAATACCCATTCTTCAGCAGTTTATACCAATGTGCAGCTTTACCAGATAGTGATAGAGAGAATAATTTCTTCTTAACTTCTCCCATCGAGATACCTGCACACTTAAATAACTCGCACAATTCATGCAGAAATAACAAATGATCTCCAGGATGGACAGTTCCATCTCCTGGATAGCGGTTATTTGTGACACGTTCAACAATTTTCATAGGAATTTTGAACGGTATTACCTTTTCATCTGGCGCCTCCTCTACTACCTTAGCAGTTGTAGTTGTTTTCCCAAATAGGAATTCAAGAGAAGACCCCTCCATAATGAGATATAGCAGCAGGCAAAAATAAAAACAGCACGTACAATAAATGTTTCCCTTACCAATTCCACTTACCAATAGCGCTACACTCCCCGGCAACGGCGCCAGAAAATAGTCTTGATGACCCACAAGCATAGGGGGTGTATCGTAGTACTTTCGATAAACAAGAGTGTCGAACCCAACGAGGAGCAGAAGGTGTTGACAAGCGGTTTTGATGGAGGATTCACTGTAAATGCTCACAGACAAGTTTCTAGGAGTTTTCGATATGACAGATAAATAAAGTACAAGTAAATAAAATGCAGTAATAATAGTTGCAGCGAGTGGCCCAATCCTTTCTACAGCAAAGGACAAGCCGGTTGTTGTACTTATAATGGCCAAACGTTCTTGAGGACACACAGAAATATTGTCAAGTGCTTTCGCTTCATATAGTTGATTAATCTTCATTGTTCTGATAAGTGTTGTGTGGGTGAACCTATGCTAATGCACCGCCCTTCCTAGGACTAAGACATACTTGTGATTATACCCCTTGCAAGCATCCGCAAATACAAGAAAGTAATTAAGATAAACTAACCACAGTCTTAAACTTTGAGATCCTGCTATCCCTCATGCATCGATATACCAACGGGTGTTCAGGTTTCTGTCACTCCGGCAACCCCACAATTGGCAAACGAATACACAATGCATTCCCCTAGGCCCATAAAGGTGAAGTATCATGTAGTCGGCGTTCACATGACACCACTAGAAGAATAACACCACAACTTAAGCATCAAACCATTAAATATTACTCAACATAGTTCACTACTAACATCAAGACTTCTCCCATGTCCTCAAGAACTAAACGAACTACTCACAAGACATCACACGGAACATGATCAGAGGTGATATGATGATGAATAACAATCTGAACATAAACCTTAATCCAATGGTTTCACCCAATAGCATCAATAACAAGAGTAATCAACACCGGGAGAGTTTCCCCTATGAATTAGACAAGATTCAGCCCTAGATGTTACAGCGGAGACGGGGTGCAGCGGCGGTGATGATGATGTTTGCGGTGGAGATGATGATGATGATGATGATGATGATGATCCTGATGAAGTCCAGCTCGATGACGGTGATGATGGCGATGATTTCCTCCTCCGGGAGGGAATTTCCCCTGGCAGATTTCTTCCTGCAGGGGAGCTTTTCGCTCTCTCGTGTTTTCCGCTTCGTGGAGGCGGCGGAGTATTTCGATGGCCGTCCTCCTTGTGTTAGGGTTCCCAGGGGGTCAAGTACGCGAAGGGGGAACGGCTGAGGTGGGCCAGGGCCCCCAAACCACCTGGCGGCGCGGCTGGTGGGCCCGCCGCGCCAGCAGGTGAGGAGGGCCCACCTTGGCCCTTCTCAGCCTCCCCTTTTGGCCTCCTCCATCTTCTGGTAAAATAGGAACTTCCATATGTCTCCTTCGATTTATTGATCTTCAGTAATAGTGCATCTCGACGGTGCTTTTTCCAGCAGAATCCTGACTCCGGTGTCCAATTCTCCATTATTCATCAAACATGCAAAATAGGTAAAATAACATAAGTAACACTTCTAAATATGAAATATATCGATGAATAGCAGTAAATTATGATATAAAATAGTGATGCAAAATGGACGTATCACTCTCCTCCCCTTCCGCCACCAAAAATGTCTTCCTCCGACTCGTTCGACTGGGAGGACCTCGAGCCAGAGGTGGAGTCAGCGGCGCCGGTGCGCTCCAGCTCCCCCATCGACGAGGAGGAGCTCGTGTACCACCTCGCCGTCGAGCAGTCGCTCAAGGAAGCGGCGCCGGCGGCCAGCGGCCAATGCAGCCGCGCTCCGGCTGCGGCTAGCGGATGCGGCTCCGCGCCCATCCGCCGCCGAGCTTCTCCTTCTTCCCGCTCCACGCCGATGCGGTCGGCGCCGCCAATGCATGTGGCACCTCCGCACATGAAGAAGGCGGTGTTCCGCATCTCGCCGGTCCGCGCTCCTGCAGGATGGAGGATGTTCCCCGACGGCGACGGCGGCTGGCGTCTGCGGCCGCTGTCCCCTCCACGGAGGGCGCCGGAAACGGAGGGCAAGGCCTTCCGCCGCCTCCGCAACGCCGACCCTCAAGCGGCGGCAGACACGGTGGTGAGGGCCACCAAAAAGGCGGACGTCCCCCCTAACGTCCTCGTCTACTCCCTGACCACGGCGGAGACGGACGCGCGGCGCCTCCGCCACAAGAACAAGGAGGCGTTCGACGCCGCCGTCGCCGCGTCCATGCGGGATGTGGAGGCGAATAGCGCGGCGGCGCGCCTCGCCTCGGAGCAGGCACGCCATGTTCGCCTCATGGCGGCGCGACCCAGGAGCGGCGGTGGCACCTCCGGCTCCAGCAGCGACCCCTACGCCGTCTTCGAGCGGGTCCGCCGCCCCGGCGCAGACGAGAAGGGGAAGGGGAAGGTGCCGGAGTGAAGATCCTCCACCGTCGGCCGCTCCACCGCCGCAAGAGAAGCTTTTTTTATTTTGCTAGTATGTATATTTTGCTCCACCGCCGCAATGTCCGAACTATGAACTATGGATGATCTACGTAAACTGTCTACGTGGATGGTTTGTATGGATTTGGGGGTTTAGATTTGGGGGAGACGGTTGTAGGAGCCGGTTTTTGGGGCCTGCCCGGTCACTGTCTGCGGACGCGTCCACGGACAGTTTAGAGGCCGGATTTAGGGGCTATGCTTGGAGATGCTCTAACGAGGGCCGTATATGCGCTCCCCAGCTTACTAGGACGGACGAAAATCAAAATTTCACTGCAGCAGGCCCGTCAGGCCCATATATGTGGTGATCTACTCTGTATGTAGTGACGTTTCATCCACCACGCATGCCAGCATTAATGCTGAATAAACTGTTTTCTCATGTTACTATGTAAATTCAACACAATTGAAACGGTGCACACAATGCATTGTATCAAAAACACAATGCACACCAGTACACACGCTGCATCAATTGCATTTCATTAAATACACCACATTCTTACATTCAACCATTTCTTTTTTGAAACTTCATGAATCCCTTCTAAGGTTTAAGTAAATAAGTGTAGGTTTATGTGTTTATGTGTGCAACTTCACAAATATTACGGAGCGAGATAACATGACAATCGAGCGCGTAGTGTTTTGACTCACCTAGGCAAGACAAGAACCCATATCTATGACGAAATTCACTTTGACTCCTGGGTTCATCTGCACCCGGTTTTAAAATATGTATTGTAAAATATCAGAAATTTGAAATAAAATTCTCCTGATACATCTTCCAATTTTACGTGCTCAGAAAATCGTACAACGCAAAATTGACCTTTTCTGATTTGTGTAAAAAGACAATAAAATAGTCCATCAAATAACCTTATTTTGGCACCAAAATTTATCTTTTGACACGAGTCACAAAATGTCGGCTGGTCATCAGTCATGACACGTCTTTGTAGACACATAGGATGTTAAAATCTACGCGCATACATTTTTTATTGTCTTGATATTTTAAATGTATTTAAAATGCATCTAAATGAGGTTGCCGGGAGGCAAAACACGTCTATGTGTATTCTACGGCGTACGTGCACTCAAATTTTGTAAAGCTAGGAATGACAAGATGTTTGTTAAAGTCCTTATTATCATCCACTAACTCAATCGATCGATGGATCTATACCAGACCAGTACCATATATATGTGCAAAGCAGCAGAAAGAAATCCTCCACACTAAGTCACCTCCCCACAACACGGTCACACGCCCTCTAGCTACAGGTCCAATGGTTGGTTTGTGACCACGTGCAACCCATGCAAGAACGCTGGTCGCTGACTCGCCTACACGATATAAAGGCTGGTGCATAGAATTAACTTACTTCCTCCGTCCACAGAAAGATGTCTCAATTTTTTTAAATTTGCATATATCTAGACATGTTTCATATATAGATATAAGTAGATTTAGATAAGTTGAGACATCTTTTGTGTACAGAGGAAGTAATATAATTGGTAAAGGAACCCACAGTGCTAAGTTATCAGGCTCCATATATACGCCGACGGCTTTTGTAAAGCTGCAGGCATACACCATGTATGCCAACGTCCCCGATAAAATACCGTCGGCATATATTTAGCCGTAGGAAACTACTCGTTTTCCTGTAGTGCATGTATTTGACTGGCCAGGGCATTAGGGCATGTGACAACCAAATCAAATTAAAGTGCCGGGACATGGGCCAAACACTGCGTTATTGCTGACATGAATCGATCAAAACCTTCTGGAGACAGTGACGGTGCAGCCGAAAAAGGAGCACTACGGGAAATCCACAAAACGACGACGGCCAGGACATACGCCGACGGCCAAATGTCGGGGCCGTCGGCGTAGACCCCGACCGTGCCAACCAAGATCTTTTTTCTTTTTTTAGCTACGCCGACGGCATTGCCGTCGGCCTAGAGATTTTGGCCGTCGGTGTATACTTTTTCAATTTTCTACATTTGATACGCCGACGGCAGCCGTCGGCGTATACTTTTCAATTTTTTACATTTGATACGGCAATGCCGTCGGCGTATACTTTTTTCTATTTTCCATTTAATATGAAATAATTCATATCTTTAAATCCGTAAATCGGAATTTAACAAATTAAATGTCTAAATCGATTAGAAAAATGAGACGAATCCAAATATGACATCCATAAAATCTTTTTCACCATGCACATGACATTTTGTAACATATGTTTGTTACTTGCTTAATTAAAAGTCATTTTTTACACTTAAAAATAGAAAATGATATTTACTATAATATTTTGGAAATTGTTTTTGGCAACAATGTTTTCCACACCAAGACACCCCTATGTGTCAAGTATGGACACATTATCACAAACTATGGCATGGGGATGGCCATAACTTGGTCATTTGACACGAAAGTTATACATGTCTATAGATGATAGACCTTTTTGTGAAGCATTTTTTTGAAATATTTGTCAAAACTCAAGTTTATAATTTTTCCTAGCAACTAGTACACATAAAAGGACTCCATGTCAAAGGAATTCATCTTTTGAATATTTTCTCAATTTCTTTTATTTTTGTGAAAAAACAGTCAAAATGACTGTCGTGTCTATTCATTGAAAGGGGTCACATTTTTCAAAACTATCGATGTTTCTGTGATAAAGTCATTACTTTTGTACCTAGAAAGTATTTTTGTAAAAAAATTATACGAAACTATCACACACTTGTAGTTCAATTTCAATTACTTTTGGAAAATCGGCATAAAGTCATTTAAATAGGAATAATTAGGTAAAAATCGAGAAAATTCCTAATACTTGGATATTATCCATAAAATATGTAGTACATTTTGTGACAATAAGATGGGTGCCTATTGCAACATATTTTTGGTAATTACTCCATAACGAAAGTTATTTTTGGCACTTAAAAAATGGAAAATGACATTTATAAAAATAATTTGGAATTTGTTTTTTGCAACAATGTTTGCCATACCAAGACACCCCCTATGTTCCAAATATGGACACATAATCACAAACTATGGCATGGGGATGGCCATAACTTGGTCATTTGACACGAAAGTTATACATGTCTATAGATGATAGACCTTTTTGTGAAGCATTTTTTTGAAATATTTGTCAAAACTCAAGTTTATCATTTTTCCTAGCAATTAGTACACATAAAAGGACTTCATGTCAAAGGATACCTTTTTTGAGGGTTTTTCACTTTATTTGATTTTTGTGAAAAAAGAATCAATTTTCTAAAACCATCGATGTTTATACAATGCAAAGGATGATATGGATGTCATATTTGAATTCCTCTCATTTTTCTTATTGACATAGACATTTTTTTTTCAAATTCCGATTAACGGAATTAAAGATATGAATTATTCCATATTAAATGTAAAAAAGAAATAAAAGTAAAAATAATTTTATTTTTTCATTTATTAAAAATATATATTATTTTACAATCATTGTTACTTATTCAAATGAATTTTCAAAATTTAAACAATGAAAAAGTGTAACATTCTAAAATAGGGGTTAACATGATTGATATGATATAAGTATCAGTAAGTTCTCATTTCTCATTTGGAAGCTAACAATGAAGAAACTCAAAGGTTAAGCGTGCTTGGTGTGGAGCAATTTGAGGATGGGTGACCGAACGAGAACTTTGACCAGCGTAAGTACTTTGACCTATGATTAAATGTGTAATTAGAGATTTAGTATGTAACTGAGTTCGAAATTCAAAATAGAAAAAAAAAAGTTAAAAAATTCAAAAAAAACTTATGAGGGCGTACGCCGACGGCAGATTTGCTACGCCGACGGGGATACGCCGACGGGCGTACGTGTACGCCGACGGCATGCGAGCATACGCCGACGGCGGCCGGCCGTCGGCGTTTTGGGCCTTTCCCGTAGTCGAGGATCGATTTTCCCAGATCATTTGGCACGAGGAGATTGATGGTACGTGCATGCATGAGCGCAACGTCGACTGATCTGCACTCCGTGGCCAGCCATGAAATGGGGAATTTAGCGCAGAGGTAAGCTGTGATAAGGAGTCGGCCGGAGTCATGGTCGCCGTCGGTGGAGAGTACACAGATTGACAGGCAATGTGCCTTTGCATCTAACGAGCCTTTGGTTTATCCATTGTACCCGGCTCCTTCCCTTTTCTCGGCTTTCCTTTTGGACGACATGCCCATGTTGGATTGTCTCTCAGTTTTGATCTCTATATCGGCACTCAACTAACGAATTTCTAGTGGTCCAGATAGAGGGCAATGACGTTTAGGTGCGTGCTAGCACTGCCGGATCCTGAGTCAATCTTGTAATTACCATCTTAGCAATAGGCAATAGCTTAACATGAACCTGCGTCAGGTTTGTGCTAGGTTTTTCCTTAGCAATATCTTAAATGTATGGGTGGATAATTTTTTTTCATTTCATGAAAAACACTGAGTAGTACAACGTAGTCGCACTCGCACCAGAATATATCTTGTACTCGCTACTATATATTGGTATTTCCTAATCCTCAGTCTCACTCTATACATGGCTGCTTTTTTACATTCCAGTTTTGTAATACTCTTATATATTGGGCTACCCTTTTCGGAAAAAAAAACTCTATACATGGCTGCGTTTAGCATTGACGGCCAAATTACGATAAATGTGTTCAATTTTATTTTACATATTATTTTTTTCAAAAATGGGGTACCCAGTCTCTGAATCAAAATGATGCATATGGCTTCTTTATTGAGTGCAGCGCCGCCGGCCGTTCCCCGTCGTCTAGGATCTTGCTCCCAGCAAGACAGATGTGGAACTACTCTCTTGGCTCCGGCGGCGAGAATCCCCTCTCGCCTCCTATTTGTGTGATTCGTCGCATTGCTTGCTCACTTCTCTGATCATGTACACATGCGGCATGCGTGTGGTTGTTCATAGTTGCAGGTCTTCCGGGAGTGCCCCACCAAGATGAGACGCAGCGGGAGGAAGCTGCGCAAGAACCTCTGCCTCAAGTGATCAAGTCCATCTTCGTCATGTTCTGGTTCCAAAACCGGTGCACGCATATGAAGGGCCAACAAATGCCCGCCTCTGCTGATGAACCGGCCACCAGCTCCTCTCCTTTTGTTCATCTCCCTTCCACCCTATCCCCTCCCTCTCCACCTTCTTTTTTACTGTAACTGATATGTGACAGATTTGTGTGCTTTGTGTTCTGCAATAGGATTTGCTGCACGTCCACGTCCGCGCGCTTGAAGCAGCAGGCGATTTGCCAAAAACTCATCGACGTCAATTATCATTTGTACAGATGAGAGCTATGGATCCTGGTGTTTGATCGCTGTATCCAATATTTGCTAAACTACCCGTGGAATGTGGCATGGTACTCCAGTCCAGTCTGATATTAGGTCTGAAGAAGTGTGACTCTTGCAGGCTGATTTTTAGGTACCAGGCTAATGCTCCGGTTTGCATAATATATTTCCTTGCATTGTGCAGCATTTTATAACAAATTCAAACCAGGTACTTCAGTTATAACCTGGTTAGGTTCTAGAAAATGCACCATGCTGAATTGTTGGTTTCTCAGATCCTTTGACCAAAGTTGGCATTAAAATTGCAATAATCTTGACATGGAAACTAATCAAACTATACAGATATGAATATATGAGAAATGATGTATAAGTAATGCTACTACTCTTTTTCTCGAATTGGCTGTAGCAGTAACCATCGTTTAACTTACTGAGTAGATATGTATGTTGTTGCTGCCATACATGTTTCATCTATGCTTCTAACCAAGTAGACGAGGTCACCGATAAACATACATCCCAATGTTTTCGCTATAGATGAGTTCCTCCCTCATTAATCCATCAATCCAAGGAAGACGGAACGGGCGAACCTCAACGCCTTCATCATGGCATGAAGGTCTCTTATATAGGGCGACCTTGTGTGTTTGGGTGGAAAAAATTTACTTGGCTCTAGCTGATGTGTAGGGCCGAGATATGGAATTCATAAGAAATAAACACCAAAGAAGATCTAAGGATATATATTCGTGTATAGTGATAGAATGTAAATAAAAAATATATAACGGTAGGTATTTCAGTAAAAAAATCAATATATTTTATATTTTCGTAACAAAGCAGCATGTGTGTAGATATTTTGATTACACAGATGATAGCAAAATTATAAGTGCCCGTAGCAACGCACGGGCATTTTGCTAGTATGCTCTAGTAGCCGCTCATACATGTATACGCACACTACTACACACGCATAAACACACACAAATCGCCTACTGCTGGTTACTGAAGATTGGATTCTCTCCTAAGATTAAGTGAAGACGCCCGCTATCTCATGTCCTGGACTAGTACTAGCTAGAAAGAATAACCCGTCTCTAAACCTCGGCGATTTACGTAAGGTGGCGGCAAGTGCAAAACCACCCCCCACACACTAGTAGAAAACGGCTCATTAGTCTCGGTTCCAGAGGGCCTTTAGTCCCGGTTATCCGACCAGGACTAAAGGATCGGGACTAAGGGGGGCCTTTAGCCCGGGTATCCACGAACCGGGACTAATAGGATTCCACGTGGCCACGGCCGGGCGCGCATGGCGGGGTACACTAACTAGACAATTTTATACTTCCTCTATTTCCATTTAAAATCTAATTCAAAAGACTGAGTTCGATCATACTGATGATAACCATCGTCCTCTCGGCAACCTCGAGTTAGTTGTGAAGCAAAAGCAGCTGCTGTAGCCAGTCATGGGTGAGGATCAGTTCATGATCCTACCAAAGTCCCCATTAAGTGACGTTGCCACGTCGTTAGTAGTAGGTATATTTGCCAGCGAGATCATGGAGCATGTGCTTCAAGGATACACCGATTAGAGACATGTACGTCCACATACTGGACCAAGCTGGGTTGGTGGGTGTTCTTCTCTTTAATCTGGTCCCAGGTCATGCAACTGCTGTGCTAAACCTGACGTTCAGAACATGTTGCTGTCAGTGTATTGCATTTCTAGGTGGCTTCGGACTCAGTTACTTCTATTTATTTTTGTTAGCACTGGCCTTTTTTTGGGGTCACAAAGATGGCGTACAGAGGCACACGCCTACAACGGCGCTATCCAAACCACACGATAAAATAGCAGGGGCAAATCTGTGAATATCACTAAATTCTACAATCTCCATTCCATAAAACATGAAATGTAAATTTAGTCAAAATTAAACATTGTATAAGTTTGACTAAGTTATAGATCAAAATATGATCATCTACAATACAAAATCCATATCAAGAGATACATCATAAATGTATTATTTTCCTAGTGTATTTGTTCACTATTAGAAATATTCATAATTTTTATGTGGATCTCTGGTTAAAGTTAGTATGATTTATCTTTTCACTGAAAATATACGCATTGTTTTATGAGGCGGAGGGACTATGTGCCAGATGTACAGAATTTTAGTTTTGGCAATACTACGGAATTTTGAACTTTGTAATCGGTTGTATCCATCACTCGATGCAGAGGCTGGGATTAATGAAGTTCCCTTTTCTAAAAGAATGGAATTTTGAGCGATTACAAACAATTCTTGTTTTTGCCGGTACTACCGAATTTTGACTGCGAAGTATCTAAAATGTCAGCCGTTAAGGAAAAAGTATTCGATAAACTGTTAGGGACACTACAGCTGGGCAGTAATCATTAAGACAACACCATGGCATATTTAAAATTATTAATGACCAATATATGTTCCATGCGTACAACCACAAAATCCATAGAAAAAATCATACAAATAGATCTTGAGAAATCATGTATACAGTAAATTTGAGAAAACATTACCCGCATCTAAAACAGGTCTGAAGTGTCCAACCTAATAAAGGATTAAAGCTATGGATGTCAAGGTTTCTAAAGTTCAACTCTATCTATATCCGAAACGATAGGGGACCGTATGTTTTTCTTCGGCTAGACATAATACCTCATACTAAAGACGCAAAGCGTAAATGTGTAATAGAACGACACAAACAAAGTAGTAACCTCTATGCCTTTGCAATGCTCACTGGTTATTTGCTGGATTCAAGAGAATCCAAATGGGGTCATAGGAAAAGAGGTTTATCCGATCTTGCCATATGCATCGTACATGCGTGGACCGCAAATCTCATGGGCTCTTCCACACATGCATATCGCGATCATGCATGCATGCACCATGCAGCCATGCAATAGCGCTAGTCATCCCCCCTCCCGAATGTTCAAAGCCCTCCAAGCAACTTATCAGCAACATTATAAAGTGTAATGGTGTAAAAGTGTAAAACATAGTTTTCATACGTGCGCCTAGTCTTCCAAAAAGCCCATAAACCCAATTATACATGCACTGAACCAAAGTAAACTGATGTTAATTCATGCATGTTGCACAAAGCCTAGCATAGAGTCGGCCAGATACTCTTCGGTTTGATTCAAAAGAAAATTAAGAAACATGTCAAGGAAAGATAAATTATCTTTAATTGCTGACTCAATTGCATGGTTCCTTCGCTCATGTACGCACGATCGATTGCGCGACGCGGCGCCTCAACGACCCATCCGCGAAGAAATTTCGAGGAATTGCATAAGCGCCACAAGTAGTGGACTGAACTGTAGGCAAACATACGCACGCGATATTCCAAATATAAATGCATGAATCACACATCATCCGTCTTTCGGGGCAGGGGCGGAGCCATGATTTAGACATAGGGGGGCGAGCAACGATGATCACACATGTATAATATAATATATCGATATATATGGTCAAAAGAAAAATAGCATATCAAGAAGTATGTTTGGGGACAAGTCAATAAAATCATACACTAAATGACATCAAATATTTAAAATTGTAAAAAAAACATATTTTTCGGCTAGTTTTTCTTTAATTTTTGAATATCCTACTATCATCATTCGCTTCAACATTAGGCCACTAAATTCAATAACGGAACAATTTGCGTGAAAATCATATGCTTTCTCTCTGTTTTTTCAACTAACAAATAGCTAAACCTAAACAAACGGGAAATTAGATCTGATTACAATTACTTAGACTATAGCGTGTACATACCTTAACCAATATTCCTATGGTGCGGACACACAGCAAAGCGAGTAGCGACATCTGCCGGATTCGCCGCTCCTCATCTGCCTAGACAAGCCGCCAATCAACTCCTTTGGTTTGCCGCCGCCGGCACGCGTCTTGAGTCTTGACACACAGGTAGCAAGATCGATTGTTCTGATCGGCTAGCGAGAACAGATGATGGTCAACAACGACTTAGGGTCCACGATCGATGTAGTTGAACACACAGGTAGATGGGCTATTTCCGTTGGACTGGGCTTCGGTGTGTGCATGGCTAGATAACTCCTGCTACGTGTAACTTTTATCTAATTAGCGAATTATGTACGGGCATTAGCGTATTTGTATACAAGTACTAGTACTGGAAGCTGTTGTATTTCTATGAGGGGGGCGACGCATTAGGGGGGTCGGACCCCTGCTAGCACCCCCTGTATCCGCCCCTGTTTCGGGGAAAGCTAATGGTGTTCACGCTGATGTGGAATTAAAACGCGGTCGGATGACACTGGCCGGGTGCAAAGACTTTGGCTGCCAAATTTGCATCATCGCTTTTGCCAAATGAACGAGACTGCACTACCACCGTCGCCGCTCTTTTCTCGGCGGATATAGCAAATAAAGCGATCGATGTCTATCCAAAGCGTTTTCTAGATGATGATGAGCGAGTGTAGATGAAATAGGCCGTAGCCCCGCTATATAAATATAGCAAATACCCGATACAACCAACCGAATTGCAATGCTGGGGCGGCAGCAAACATACACCCAAAGAAAAGAAAAGAGAAATAAAAAGGAGACATAGGCGGATTGACTAAACGACGGCGACCCGGAGCCGCTGCGCCCTCTCCGACGAAGTACCACCACGCTCCTACCACGGAATCGACGAGTACCAAGCAGCACCTTCAAGAAGGAAAGCTATGCTGCTGCCCGGACCACCTGGTCCTAGGGTTTCCCCCGGCACATAGGGAAGTGGATGAAGGGTAGCCACGACGCCCTTCAGGAAGGAAAGGTGCCATCCGGAGCGGCACCGCGTCGGAGTCGGACGAACCGACAAGGATTTCTCCCGAAAACCCTATCCACAACCCCGTGCGATCCGTAGCATAGGAGCCCCGCGAGGACGGACCTCGACACCACCAGACAAGCCGCCCACCAGCATGCGCCAAAACGATTCCGAAACCACCAACGCCGTCTCACCACAGTGACCGTCACGAGGTCTGCAAGCCGAGGGTGCGGCGAAGAATGAACCGGGGTCAACAAAGCCACAGCCGCGCGGGAGGGAACAACCTCCACCGTCAAGGACGGTAGTCGACCGGACGAGGCAGCAGAGCATACCAGTCCCGTCAGGTCCGGCCGGGCCCAGCGGGCCTGTAAAGCCCCCAAGGGGCACACCAGTCCTAATGGGGTCCGGCCGGGCCCGAGCTGGGCCCGTGAAGCTCGCCGCCAAGCGGCAACAAGAGCTGCCGTCGCCGCTGCCTGCCACCTCCACCTCACCGCCAGCTACAGAGCGCACCTCGGAGTAGGGGGGCCGCCCGGACCCAGATGGGGCCCGCCGGGCCCAGATCTGGGCCGCAGGGCCCAGCCGCCACTGCCACGCTGCACACCGGAGCTCACCACGGCGCCGCCCCGCTGTAGACGAACACCACCGCCGCGACGCCACCATCCGACCAAGGCCGGGCCACCGCCACCTGGGGCGCACCGCCGCCGAAGATCAGCCGCCCCGCGCGACCTCCTTCCGGCGCGGGAAGAAGAAGACCGCCGCCGCCGGCCCCAGCCCGAGCCGCGCTCGGCTGGCACGCCGACGGCGGCGACAGGGGAAGACGGAGTTGGGGACGGGAACAGGGGAGCTGAAGCCGCGCCGGCCGCCGCGGGGGCGGCGCGGACGCGGCGGGTGGGGGGAGGGGGGAAGGGAGGGAGGAGCTCACGCAGCGGCCGGGGAGAGGCCGGCGGCGGGGGAGACGCCGGCGAAGGGGCTGGCGGCGGCGGCGCCTGGGAGTCGCGGGAGCGCTAACCCTAGACGCGCGGGCCTCCTTGATTGGAATGTTAGCTATATTATGATTGGAGAACGATGAGATTCCATGAGCGAGTGTAAGCATGCGTACATAGAATCATCTGCCATATATATATATATATTATATATATATATATATATATATATATATATATATATATGACCATATCTACACGGATGACGCCCTACATGAGGTCCACTTTGATCGGAAATTGTAAATTGTCAATCCCCATGTCCAGACATTTCACTATCATTTGCATGATAAGCTGACTCAGAGGGCAGTATGTGTGAAGCACCCGCTTCGATCAACTACTTCGAATTGAACGTACGCAGGAAATTGTCTGATTTATTGCTCGATCCTCCCCTCCACCCCCGAGCTAGTTCATCACGGCACTGCCGTTCATTACAACTGTGATCCACGATGACAATAACGAACGAAGGTTCCTTGCCTATATAGGCAGCAGCTACGCCACCTAGGTGCTGCCAGCGAGCCAGGCGGGCCTCTGTCGCAATCTCTTGGGCCTCGTGCCGATCCCACCTGGGCCGTCCACATCAGCAAGGAGCTCCTGGGCCGGGTCGTTGACAATCCCCACCCCTTCGGAACCTGCTTGTCCCCAAGCAGGAGCATGAGGAAACGCCTGTCGAAGCGGATTCAGGTCCTCCCATGTCGCATCCTCTTCGGCGGCACCGCTCCACTGCACCAGGACCTGCTGGATGCCGTTCCGCCCGCGCTGCTGCAGGCGATGTTGTAGAACTCGATCAGGGACACGGAAGACATCGTCAGGCTCTGGCAGAGTGGATGACGCCGGCGGACGCCGGCTGCAGTTTGTACGCCACGGCGCCAACGCGCTCGATGATGCGGAACGGCCCGAAGAACTTGAAGGCGAGCTTGTGGTTCTGCCGCCGCGCGACCGTCTTCCGGATGTACGGCTGAAGGCGGAGGAACACCTCGTCCCCAACCTCGAAGGAGCACTCCGTCCTGTGCTTGTCCACCTGGGACTTCATGCGTTGCTGCATACGGAGGAGGTGCTGGCGCACCGATTCCAGGACCGCGGTAGGCTCCTGCAACCACGAGTGCACATCGCCATGGGCGATCTTGTCAGATGTAGTGATGCCGAAGTACCTGGGCTGACGACCATAGAGCAACTCGAACGGCGACTTCCCTGTAGATGCGTGCCAATTGGTGTTGTACCAGAATTCACACAAGGACAGCCATTTGGACCAGTGATGCGGATGTGCACTGATGAAGCAGCGCAGGTAGCACTCAATGGACTGGTTCACCAGCTCCGTCTGGCCGTCCGTCTCGGGGTGGTTCACCGTGCTGAGCTTCAGTTCCGTGCCCGTCGAGCGAAACACAGCCTGCCAGAACGCGCTGGTGAAGACGGGGTCGCGGTCTGACACCAGTGAGCCCGGCATGCCATGCAGCTTGAAGATGTTGTCGACGAAGACCTCTGCAATCTTGCTCGCCGTGTACGGGTGGCGCAGCGGAATGAAGTGCACGTACTTCGTGAGCTTGTCGACGACGACCAGGATATAGTTGTACTGGCGCGACGAGGGCAGCCCCTCGATGAAGTCCATGGTGGTCATCTCCCATGGCGCAGAGGGCACAGGCAGCGGCTGGAGTAGGCCGGCCAGCGGAAGCCGCTCGGACTTCGCCTGCTGACAGATGTGACAGCAGCGCACATACTCTCGCGCCATCGCCTTCATTCCGGGCCAGCTAAACAGCGACACAAGCCGCCTGTATGTCACTGGGAACCCCGAGTGTCCGCCCTACGGGCTGTCATGGAACGCTGACACTATCTGCCGGCGGAGCGCGTCGTCAGCTCCAACCCAGATCCTGTTCTTGTGGCGCAAGATGCCTTTCTCCAGAGTATACCCATCGACGGCACCCGGCGAGGCAGCCAGCCGCTGCAAGAGTGACTGAGCGTGTGCGTCAGACGCATAGCTGCGCTCCACTGACGTGAGCCATGCCGGCTGGACCGTGGACACAACAAACAGCTCCGAGCTCTCTGGTGGCTTGCGAGACAGAGCATCCGCGGCGCCGTTGTTCACCCCCTTCTTATACTGAATTGTGTACTGCAGCCCCATGAGCTTGGTCAGTGCCTTCTTCTGCCACTCCGTGTGTAGACGCTGTTCCGTCAGATTAGTGAAGCTCTTATGGTCAGTACGGATCGTGAACTCCCGCAATTGCAGGTACGGACGCCATTGCTGCATAGTGAGGAGGATGGCGAGGTACTCCTTCTCGTACACAGAGAGGCCTCTGTTCTTCGGCCCAAGCGCACGGCTGACGTAGGCGACAGGGTGACCCTTCTGCGACAGCACGGCTCCGATGCCCACATCACACACGTCCGTGTCGATGACGAACGGCTGCGCGAAGTCAGGCAGCGCGAGTACCGGCGCGGTGATCAGCGCCTTCTTCAATACCTGGAACGCGGTCTTCGCGGCCGGCGTCCAGATGAACTGAGCACCCTTCTTCAGCAACGCTGTGAGCGGTTGGCAGATGATCGCGTAGTGCTCGATGAATTTGCGGTAGTACCCCGTGATGCCAAGGATGCCTCGGAGTTCCTTCAAGTTGCACGGCGTGGGCCAGTCACAGATGGTCTGGATCTTGGCCGGGTCCGTGGCGACGCCGTTCGCGGACACGACGTGCCCCAGGTACGCCACCTCCTGCTGCGCAAACGCGCACTTGGACAACTTCACATGCCACTTGTCTTTCTGCAGGATCTCCAGTACGGCGGCGAGATGCTCGAGGTGTTCCTCATATGTACGGCTGTAGATGAGGATGTCGTCGAAGAACACCAAAGCGAACTTGCGGAGGACCGGCTCGAGCGTGGCGTTCATGGCGTGCTGGAACGTCGCCGGCGCGCCTGTCAGACCGAACGCCATGACCTTGAACTCGTAATGGCCACAATGCGTTTGGAATGCGGTCTTGTGCTCCTCACCCGGAGCAAGCCTGATCTGATGATACCCTGCCTTCAAGTCAAGCTTAGAGAACCACTGTGCGCTGGCAAGCTCGTCGAGCAGCTCGTCGATGATAGGCAGTGGATACTTGCCCTTGACAGTCAGAGCATTGAGGAGCCTGTAGTCGAAAACAAGGCGCCAGTCCACGACGCCCTTCTTAACTAACAGCACCGGAGCACCGAAGGCGTTGTTACTGTGCGTGATCACGCCTTGATCCAGCAAATCCTTGACCTGCCTCTCAATTTCTGTTTTCAGCTCCGGAGCGACACGGTATGGTCGAATGGACACTGGCCGCGCTCCTGGCACCAGAGGTATGCGGTGATCGTACTTCCGCCGCGGCGGCAGTCCTGACGGGGCCGCAAACACAGGCGCAAACCTGTCCAGCAATGCCTGTACCTCGGCTGGCACCTCTTTCTCTGCAACCTCACCCTCGTGGATCAATTGGAGCTCCACCAGCGCATGTGTGCTCAGACGCGGCTCGTCTCTGCGCAGCACTACTTGCTTTCCTTCGTGCTGGAACGAGATCCACCCCTGCGCCCAGTGAGTGAGCATGGGGCTGTACTTGCCCAACCAGTCCAAACCAATGATACCATCATAGCTTGACAGATAGAGGACCCTGAAGTTGTCAGTGAACGTCGCCCCATCTGCTGTCCACTGCAATGCTGGAAAACAGCTGCGGCATTCCAGAATCGCGCCGCCCGTGACCCGGACAGAAGCTAAAGTTGGCAATTCCTCTACTCCCTCGAGTAAGTGAGCTAGCTGATGATCAATGAAACATGCCGAGCTGCCCGAATCCACTAAGAATAAGGAGTGCCCTTGAATCTGCACCTGCAACTGCATAGTGCGCGGCGCAGCTGTGCCAGGCGACAGAGCCGCGGCGGACAACACCATTGCATTCACTGTCAAGTCAACTGCTGGTTGATCCTGCTCCGGCGGCTCCTCACTCTCATCATCATCCCACCTCATGCAGTTCACCATCTCCTGCACCAAATGCAGAGGAATGGTAGACTTGCACCTGTG
Source organism: Poa pratensis (assembly GCA_947311845.1). NCBI lineage: Eukaryota > Viridiplantae > Streptophyta > Magnoliopsida > Poales > Poaceae > Poa > Poa pratensis. The sequence goes on from CAMZMU010000074.1 coordinate 68,649,178, forward strand.
TTCCCTATTGTATTTCTCGCCACAGGTAAAACACAAGTTCATTGCACGCCTGTAGGCCTTGAGCTGCTTCCACTTTTCCTCATTAGCACTCAGCACCCGTTTCTCTTCGACTGTCTTGGATATCCACTTCGCTGGCGGCTGCGGCGGCGATGACGAAGACGAGGACGCGCGCCGTGAGGATGAGGTGAGCGTCATGTGGTGTGGAACCAGTCCAGTATCCTCGCCCAATTCCTCATACAACAACGCCACGGAGTAAGCAGACTCGAGCGAACTCGGCTGCTGGATCGCGATGAGAACTCGCACAGCAGGACGCAAGCCATCGAGGAATCGCGTAGTGTAGTGCACCACATCTGGATTCGGCTCGTAAACAGCAATCTGATCCACCAGCTCCGAGAATTTTTGCACATAATCCTCCACGGTTGTCAACTGAGAAATATGGAACAGACGCCTGCAGAGTATCGAGTGCTGATTCCGGCTAAAGCGGCCGAGCACGGCCTCGACGAACTCAGTCCATGACGGGGTAGGCTTCTTCTGTAGGTACGACTCCAGCCATGTCGCTGCCGCACCCGTGAATGCGGCCGACGCATCTGCAGCCCACAGCGCCATAGGTGTCTGACCACGCCTGAAGTACTCCTCGCAACGGATCTGCCATAGCTTCGGGTTGGCTCCATCGAATTGCGGCAGTACAGCACGAGAAATCGGCGATCCATAGTCAGAACGCTGCGCAGGTGAACACGAATCGAATTGTCGGAGCAAGGTACGGCCAGAGATGTTACCTCCGACCGGAGGAGATGAGTGTGCAACACCCAACGTCCCCCGGTTTTGGTGTGACTCGCCGTGCCCAAATTGGCCCGCTGTGCCGCTCCCTGGCGCGCGTGTCGTCGAGGCAGAGGAACGATCTACCGTGGCGGCCGCTGAACACGCTCGAGAGCCGTCGCCAACGACTGGATCTGCGAGCTCAGCCTGTCCTTGACCGCGTCGAGGTCGATGGCGATGGAATTGCGGGTGGCCTCCAGATCCGCGTTGACGGCGGCGCGCACCGTGTTGATGGAGTCCCTTGTGACCACCAGGTCCGCGTTGACAGCCGATCAGACGGAGTCGACGTTGTTGTTCAGCGCCTTGAGTTCCTTCTCCGTGTCGACGACGAACTTGCGGACGGCACCTAACGTCTTCTTCTCGTACTCCAGGAACTTCGCGTCGAACTCCTCGGAGGTGGACGCCTTGATGAGGTCGTAGATCGTACGAGACTCGGCGGAGAGCTCGTCCATGGCTTCTGCGCGCGATCTGGCTGTGAATCGAGTGGGGTATGGGTGGGTGGGAAGATCCAGATCGAGATCGCAAAGGCTCTGATTACCACTTGTGAAGCACCCGCTTCGATCAACTACTTCGAATTGAACGTACGCAGGAAATTGTCTGATTTATTGCTTGATCCTCCTCTCCACCCCCGAGCTAGTTCATCACGGCACTGCCGTTCATTACAACTGTGATCCACGATGACAATAACGAACGAAGGTTCCTTGCCTATATAGGCAGCAGCTACGCCACCCAGGTGCTGCCAGCGAGCCAGGCGGGCCTCTGTCGCGATCTCTTGGGCCTCGTGCCGATCCCACCTGGGCCGTCCACATCAGCAAGGAGCTCCTGGGCCGGGTCGTTGACAGTATGGCACACAACAATTCGACTGATACAGGTTAAAAGATCAAATATGTTCATGGTTCTGGTGTTTTAATTTGATCTTCGGACAAGGATAGTTGATTTTCTCAAAAAGAGGACTCTAGATACTTAGGGGATAAGTTTTGCTTACCAAGAACTGTCGTGAGATGTAAACAGTGGGTGCTCTGTAGTCTGTATTTCCCCGACCACATATTTCGGCGGGTGAACTCGAAAGGGCATACGATATTTCAAGCTTTAATGGGACGTCTCGGTTCTGTACGTCCAACCTGTTTCAAGATCCCTGTCTGTCTGATAAGCACCTTTGATATTATGTTTGCGTACTGAAAACACTAATAATATAGTCGCTGTACCTATTTTGACATGTGCTTTGTTTAAACTGATGTGGAAGTAATCCTCAACGTTTTTGGCGTCTCTCGGCCACCTCAGAAAACCGGAGTAATCCTTATCAAGGACCTCGTACACACTTGGCATGGGAATACAGTATTTATCTTATGTCATCATGACGAGACAAAATGAAATAACACTTACTCTTTGATTGTAAGTTTGCTCGTTAAAATAACTTCTAACTTGTATACATCCCTTAGTGTTGCACATATTTTTGCCAACTATCTAGCCACATGATATCAATCATAAGTTTAGAATTCTAATTATTATCTCTATCTCTTGCATCTTCGAAAAGTGTGTACACGACTAAAAGCTCGAAGCACCAAACTAACTGCTGATCCTCTGTCTACAGAAACAGAATTTCTAGTTGGCTAGTTCCGTTCCGGATTGAAAGTTGCCCGGCGCCTGGCTGCAAATAGCATATTGCCATATTCCAAGACCTTTTCCGGTTAACAAAGTATAACTAATCCTCCAGCTGCTGATCAGTGCATGGCCATGTTGGCCGGTGTGGCCATTTGTTTTTTCCTTATTTTTATCTGATAAACAATGTGTTAAATCTCTTGATGCCGCAACAAAAAGTTCCCTTTTGCAATCGAGCATTCATTGTGCAGTTTAGATTCATTGTGCAGTTTAGATTAAGATTCATCAAATATCCTGAATGGCTGGTGACATGTTCTAGTATTAGGTAAGCAGGGAGCTATAGTGTCTTTCCCATATGGAATTGAGGGAAAGCAAATGTTTGCCGACGCACGAGGTGCCCACAATGGCACGTCCAGTAGTGGCTAGGTAGGTTCACGGAGCGAATATGCACCTTAATTATCTCTTAACGTTTAAGACAGACTCAGAAACAGCACGAGATCGAGTTCAGTATACACATTCAATAACAAAAGAGTTGTGGAGAATATTCTAATCCATATAATGAAATTTTAATACTGCACAATTTGATCAAATATAAAAACAGAGATGGACAAACATTATAGACAATAAACTAAGCTTATTACGGAATTTATCAGCATCGTAGGCATTTCTGACGGTGTTTGGTCAATTTTCGAACCCATATTTTGTTAATCTGACAAATATTTGCTAAAACATAGTAAACAGGAATCATATTCCGTGTAGTACTATTAAAAAAGGTAGAGTTTCAGCTCTCTACAGTCTACAGGTATTAGAAATGTGCAAAAAATAAACCTTTTATTTTTTTCAAAAAATTCCCTTCTTGAAGGCACCACATTTGGAGTCCACGGATCGTCTCTCCTTCGGTGGTTGTGTGGTGGCAGCGGCGGTGGCGTTTGTTGGCGGCGAAGACGGCTTCGGGATGGCCCATCTCTTTAGGGTGTAGCGTGTGCTTGTGCCGTGGCCTGAGTTCTTGGGGGAGCTCTAGGCCACCGCTTACCGTCTTTCCTGTCAACCAGGGATAGGGGTCCCTCCGGTGGCAATGCTTGAAGACGAGGCGACGCTACCCCTTTGTTTCCATCGTTCATCTTCGTCGGTGTCTTGTTCTCCGCAAGTGTTGTTGTTGTTGCTTCGCGTTGCCGTCGACCCAGCTTGCTTTTTCGGTTTTTCTTTCTACAAGCCGTTGGCTTGTTTTTCGTGTGTGGGTGTGAGTTTGTAAGCTGTTTCAGCACTTTGTATCTCCGCCATTAGCGTCATTAATTTAACGCTGGGCTTCGGCCTATTGTCTCAAAATGAGGGAATCCTCTGCTTTGATTGTTGCATCAATCATAATGAACAAAACCTCTATTTGACTCGAGTTGTAAAATTGGTTGATACTAGGTCTCTAACGACTCCAAGGTTATTTAGAGCCATTTTTGTAGCTATAAGAAGAATGATTTTAAGTCCATCATCCAGTTGTTATGTGTAAAAACAACTAAGGAATGATGTGTGGCTATTGAGTTAATTGCGTTGGCGGTCACACATCTCGTCGCGTATGTGCACTTAAGTCACACATCTAGAAAACGTGAATAACGGGTCACACAACTGAACAAGTGTGTGCACTTTGGTCACAAACGGGACACGTCATCCCGTTACGAACAGAAAATTTTCAAAAAAACCCTACTATAATATTAGGAGGACCATTTTGTAATATTAGGAGGATCATTTTGTAATATCAGGAGGACCATTTTGTAATATTAGGAGGACCATTTTGTAATATTAGGGGTTTTCTAAAAAATTCCAGTCCAAAACGGGATGACGTGTCATGTTTGTGACCAAAGTGCACACGTTTGTTCAGTTGTGAGACCAAAAAATCACGTTTTTCAGATATGTGACTTAAGTGCATATACGTGACGAGATGTTTGACCGCTAGTGCAATTAACTCTGTGGCTATTGAAGATAGCTAATTATTTTATTTAGAGAGAAAAGTATTATAAAATGGTATAGATTTTATTCAATGTAGGAGTATTAGATAGCAGGCAAGTATGGCCATTTGAGTTTTATCTCAACTCAATTTCAGGCCAACCATCAGAGATTACGCGGATGCACGCCTCCCATGATCTGGATAAGACCAACACTAAAAAGCAAAGTTTCTCAAACAAAGTTCACACGCACGACAACCGGTGGAAAACTGACCAAACAGATACGCAAATCATAGATTACAGCATTGCAGACAAGATTAATTTGTATTTGTCCAGTGGTAGAGCTATCTCTACCTTGCTTAAAGTGAACGTCCTCGATCGGTCGTTTTCCACGGTTTGTCCTGTGCCAGAGTTGACAAGCATATTCCCATAAATATTGCATACATGCAGGCTTGTTAGTGGCTACAGATTAGTGCAGCGATCGATGATAAAGAAGTAAAGATCAATTACAAGATAATCCTTGCGTTCATTAGGGGTGCACTTTTCTGACTGTGGACTCTGGTCTACCCCTGGCTAGTCCAACTTCGTCGGCCAAAAGGTGCAGAGTATTATCCACTAGGCATTTCCTTTTGCTATTTCCTTTCTAATCTAAAAGCGAGTGTAACTAGTGTCGGTGTAGGCTGGGTGTATTCCCTGTCTGGCCGTAGAATACCCAAGAATTTCGACGCCAAAAAAAAAACTACATATTTGGCCCAACCCACTAAGAAGCAGAAACGCAAAACCAGCCCACATCTGCCTCTCTCGCTCGCTGGTTGCTTCGCAACGCGCTTACGCGCAGGCACGCAGAGACCCTCTGCCCTTTTCCCTTTCGCGCATCCCTCGACGGCTCAACCTAGCGTCTAGCGACGACCGCCGCCGGCCGATGCAGCTCGGAGAAGGCGATGGCCCCGCGCCCGCGGCGGCGGTGTCCCGCCCCCCGCCGACCCGCGCGGGCCGCGCCCCTCCTCCTGTCCGCCCCGTCCCGCCCCAACGTCCCCGAGCAGCTGCAGCACATAAGGTACGGCCGCCCAACTCGCCCCAATTTCGTTCCTTGTTTTATTGCTTGCTTGCTCTTGCTCGTACTAGCTTCCTAGATGCAAGTATTGTGATGTTTGATTCATATGTTACATTTAGAGCAAAAAAAATTGATAGTATTGTGATGTTTGATTCATATACTACATTTAGAGAAAAAAAAATTGGGTGGAATACCCAGGCGCCATTTCCTGGCGCCGCCACTGTTAGCCCGGATTAAACGCTCGTGGTAATTGAAGATTACCTAGCATTGTGATTGACAAAGTAAAACATTTGTCATGTGTCTCCCACTACCACTAACTATAGAAAATATCAAATTTAAAACTGTTCGTAGCCCTTCAGCAGGTACGAAGAGAATGCAACACTCTCACTCTCTGTATCGAGGGATCTTCGAGGTGGCTGAAAGGCCAACTCTCAGGCTACGTGCTGTGGCATGCATGATCTGCCGACAACATGTAGGCAAAGAGCCCACCGGCCGTTGCTGACGATGTAGGCAGGACAAAATAGGGCGTTGTTGTAAAGAGACGGAAAGGCCAACGCAACATGCAGCGATCATCACGACATCGCCGGCAAAGAGCGAGCTAGACATGGATCGATCGAGCGTAGCCGCGCGCAGATGCGCAGCACATTCTGCATCAATTATTATTATTATTACTCACTATATTAAGGGAGTGCAATTTCGGGCTCTCTCCGCGCTCCGGTTACTGTAGATAGCTCTGGTAACTTTGCAGAAAAGCCCCTCCACTTCCCGGAAATTACAGTCAAGTCCTTCGTACTTATAAGCTGAGCCCTAACCCTAGATCGCCGATATGCTCATTTCCCCGACCGAGCTCCAGGCAGCGGCGATTGTTATTACTCACTATATTAAGGGAGTGCAATTTCGGGCTCTCTCCGCGCTCCGGTACTGTAGCATCTACAGTGATCTACAGTAACATGGTAACTTTGCAGAAAAGCCCCTCCACTTCCTGGAAATTACAGTCAGGTCCTTCGTACTTATAAGCTGAGCCCTAACCCTAGATCGCCGATATGCTCATTTCCCCGACCGAGCTCCAGGCAGCGGCGGCGACGGCGATGTGGTGGCGGTACAACGCAGTGCATCGTCGCCGGCAGGGCGCCGTCCCCGTCGCTCCTCCTCTAGCTCCACCCGCCTCCCCTCCCCCCGTGCCTCGCCTCCTCCTCGGCAGGTCCGACGCCGACCTTCTCGGGCCCGTCTCCGCCGCCGCAGCACCCTCCGCGTCCGTCCTGCTCCGTCCACCTCGCCCACGGACCTCCCCCCACCTCAACGGTGCCGCCGCCCTGAGCTCTCACGCCACCTTCAGCCCGAGACGGCACTCCTTTAGCGACAGGGAGCCGCCTATCCTCCAGCGGCATGGAGGCTCGAAGCAGACCATGCTCCAGGAGCTGAGCGCGGAGGGGCGAGGAACCAGCAGCGCGGGAAACCAGGGGCGGTGGCGCGACGAACCAGCGGCGGGGGGAACTAGGGGCAGCGCCGGCGCGAGGATCCAGGGGCAGATAGCAACTCCTCGGTTCGTCTCCTGACTCTGTTTCCCCTTCCTCCTCCAATCACTATTTCCTTTTTTTGTGTTGTATGATTACATTTTTATCTTCCCAGTTCACGCCATGATCTAGCTCCCTCACCAATCACCATCTCCCGTCATCTTGATCCGCAATTGGTATGTCTCCCTTTCCTTTGTCCCTCATGTTTGCTCTCTGCCCCAACGCGGGCAGCACGGCGAGGTCGACCTCCGCCGCGCCGTTCAGCTCCGGAAAGAAGAAGAGGAGGGCCGGCCACCCCGCCTAACCAGCATGTTGTCGTGCCTTGATTTGCAGGGGCGGTCGGTGTTGGTGTTGCAGGAGTTGCGCTGGCGGGTCGTCGTGCTGTTGCTGCATCCAGGGACATGACGGCCGGGGGCCACGCTGCTTTGGGGGATTGAGCTTGCGAAAGCGAGACTCGATACTAAACGGGTGTGCCTTCAATTCTTCGAGATGTGCGGTGTTCGACTTGCTGATCTGCTCAAGAATTAGAGCTCCTTTCCCTTAAAATCTTTTCCGCTTTGTGGCAGCAGATCACGTGCTTGATTTTTTTCAAGTGTGAAATTTCTATTTCCTTTGTTTTTGTAATAAGATTGCTCAGATCTGATACATATATACAAATTATTTTGGAATTTCTTGATGTGTTGAGTCATTTTTTTGTCTACAGGATGGCATCCGAGGTGTATTGCCGCGACACATGATCAACCAATAGGCTATGATGACATGTGGTTGTCGAGGGCGGCCTGGAGTAGGTTGAGCTTTCTGATATGGACCACCTTCAAAGAATTGAGCGGTCAATTTTAAGATGGTATATACAAGATGTACGGAACTAATAGAGACAATCACGGTAAGCATAGAAAGAATTTTGGATTCAGTAATGTTTATCGACCCCTTCAGTTTGTAGTTATTGCTCTAGTGCATACAGCTTGGGGAAACATGGTTCTCGACTGGTGGAGAAAATATCATCTATTGTCATTATTCCAGAAGTTGGTATTTACTACAAAAGTTGGGATTCCACAGCAAAGAAGTTTGTAGCTTATTCACCATGTGTTTTCATCTCAGATTTTCATGTACAGACCAAATTTGGTTTCAGATAACTGGCTTGGTCTCATAGACCTCCTCTAGCCAGCGAAGTTATGCTAATATGTTGTACACTGAAATTAATTTGCTTTGCTCTAAAAAAGATATTTTCATGTGAGCTGATGTCTTTTTGTAGGTCCACCCACCAAAATTATTATAAACTTAGTGTGTGTCTTACTAGCGACGAGCTCATATGATTTTCACCGAACTCAAATAGCTTTAGTGGATATTTGAATAAGATTGTTAGCAAAATTCACAAGTTATTTATTCATTGTGTCAGGGTTTTAGTTGTACCTCAGAATTACTTTTTAGGTGAATTATCTGATGTTCACATTTCAAGCGCAAATCATTAGAATTTTAGCTTGGGTCTTTGGAGATGATTATCTTGCACAATCTTCTTTCTGTTTGCAAGAACCAATTAAGCTGCTACTGAATATGACATTCTATGTTTGCTCATTCTATGCTTAAATATATTCTTTTACGGATAGCAAGCCAATCAAGTTGATATTCAGTACACGAGGATCAAGTCATAGATTGGCTATATGTTTTAAGATTAAGTCTGTGATTTCATGTGTTGGCTACCCATCTTTCCGTATTTGCTTTGAAGGTCATTACTCTCTTACTAGGGGACTAAGCGCGGCATCCGCCGCACCCGTAGAATTGATTTTTTTTAAAGGTTTTTTGGAGAAATTAAATTTGAGGAAATGGTTTCGAATGTTTCTCCATAAGCTTGGCAATTTATACAGAAAAAGTCGTAAGGTCCTTCATTTATATAGAAAGTTGTATTAGTTGTTGTTTTTTTTTTAAGAAAATGGAACAATATTTTATTGGGTGGGAGGATACATCTTCTTAGAAATTCCAACAAATATTGTTTGGAACCTAATTTTTAAAATTGCAGAAATATGTTGTTGTTTTTTCTGAGGAGAGGAAGATTTGCTTGAGTTTTTTTTCTTTCTTTTTTGCATTACTCACTATATTAAGGGAGTGCAATTTCGGGCTCTCTCCGCGCTCCGGTTACTGTAGCACATACAGTGATCTACAGTACTCTACCGTGGTAACTTTGCAGAAAAGCCCCTCCACTTCCCGGAAATTACAGTCAGGTCCTCCGTACTTATAAGCTGAGCCCTAACCCTAGATCGCCGATATGCTCATTTCCCCGACCGAGCTCCAGGCAGCGGCGGCGACGGCGATGTGGTGGCGGTACAACGCCGCGCATCGTCGCCGGCAGGGCGCCGTCCCCGTCGCTCCTCCTCTAGCTCCACCCGCCTCCCCTCCCCCGCGCCTTGCCTCCTCCTCGGCAGGTCCGAGGCCGACCTTCTCGGGCCCGACTCCGCCGCCGCAGCACCCTCCGCGTCCGTCCTGCTCCGTCCACCCCGCCCACGGACCTCCCCCCAAGTTAGTAAATTAAGATGCCTTTGTTTTTGCGAAAATTTCAAATCTATGTTGCAACCTAGAAAGAAATTGAATATTTTGGAGATGTTGTTCTTTTCTAGGAATACATTTTGTGTATTTTTTTTTGTCGTGGATTGCATTGTTGTGGTTCATAAAATTGAAAACGTGAAGTCTGTGAATAGTTCAATTATATTTTCAAACCTAAGAAAAAGATTGTTCGTTTTCCTGTATGCATTTTTTTTTACATTATTGTGATTGATGACCTTAAAGTTTGAGATCCTTTCTTTTAAATCTATTAATGAGGCCTTATATACTATTTGGAAAAAAATAGATTGGAGATATTTTTTGGATAGGCCCAAAGATTCTGAAATGCAGATTTTAAAATGTAACAAATTTTCGGAAATCGGTTTGATTTGATTTGAGTTTGATTTTGGGGAAAAAAAGAAATGGCGAAAAAAAGGAAAAAAACTGCACGCCTCCCCAGCCCAGCCCGGCCTAGCACCAAGCCTGCTCCGCCAGCCCAAGCCCGCAGAGATAATCTGCAAAAAAAAAACGCAGAGACGTGGTGGTGATGTCACCGGAGCCCGGGTGGGCAGTGGCGGCGCGGAGCTCGCCGGAGCCGCTCGGCGGCGAGATGGGAGGCGGCGCGGGCCGCAGAAGCTGCGCCTGGAGGCGAGCGACCTAGAGGTGGCGGCGCCGCCCCTAAATGGTCGCCGGAGCGGCGCCGCCGGCGCGCGAACGCGGCGAAGAATGGCGGGGACGTGAGTGGCCATCCCGGCGACAAAGCGCGTCCTCGGCGGCCGATCCGTGGCCAGCGGGTAGAGGGCGCGGCGGCGCATCTCCCCGCTGTCTCCGATGCGTGCGGGGCGCAGCGTGGCGGCGGCAACCCGCGGGGACGCGCGGAGAGAGAGGGAGGGAGGGGGTGTGCCGGCAATTTTGCATGGGAGTCCCTGTCTTTTTTCGCATTTTACGAATTGGTCCTTCCGCGGGGGGTTTGTGCAAAAGCGTCGGTCACCGGCTGGAACCGGCGCGACCGGCCGGTGACCGGGACGCGTGGCGTGGTACGATTGGACAATAATCGATGTACGGTAGCGACGGACGGCCAGGAATTGCCTGCGACGACAGGGCGCGAATCCTGCCGTCTTTTATAGATAGTAGGATAGGATCAGCAATTGTAGTTGCATAATTCCAAAAAATTCTCTGATTTGCTTTTTAATTTAGGAATACGCATAATCTACAAATCAACTTGGAGAAGTTGCCATAGTAGAAAGGGAGGAAGAGGATGTCAGCTCTGACATTGGGAGCGATATCACGTCGACCATGTCGAGTGTGATGCTGATGGTAAGACGAGCAAGCGCCTTGCTCTTTTGATCCGATCTCCCTATCAGCTTTCCCTCCTCGGCTCCTCTATGTCGTGTGCTCCGACGGCTTCATCTGGTAAGATCCGTTTGCAACCATCTTCATTGCATTCAAGCCTTTCTATCCAGGCTCTAGACCATGGCTTCCTAACTAATAACATGTATGTGTTGTCTTACAACTGAATTTCCTTTTGCCCTTATAATTCTGCCCCGTTGTGACTCAAGGTAACCAAACCTAAATTTATGTTCTCACTTTCATGTGAACTCCTTTGTGCATGTTTCCTTCATTCCCAGTTTGCCATGGTTTAAAATTTCCTGATTGCACGTATGGAATATATTCTCAGGTATTATGCAAGTAATTACTTGCAGGTAGTCTGCCACATGAGTAAACTCCTTTGTGCATGTTTCCTTCATTCCCAGTAATGTGTTATTCAAGTCTTTCCCAAATGTATTTTAGGTTCAACCTGCAAAATATTATTTGGATTTAAATCTTGAAAAGGATAATGAAAACGAATGTTCAGTGTAATTACTATGAATATAAGTTCTTGCTTTATAAAAAAAACTATAATAAGAAATTATAAGACATATTTTAAGTCCAGGAGCAGGAAGTGTATTTGTTTAGTGTAGTACAGCTTAACAATTTGTTCATGATTCCCTCTAGAAGAATATAGTGGATCAGAATTGTCGGTACTCAGTAGCTAATATGGTCACTGAATTGCATGTTCATAAATTCAGCTCAGCCATGAGCTTACCTTTTTTTTTGTTCTTACCTGTTTCTACCCATTCCATGGCTTTTAATATTGGTGCGCTGTGTAGGCGCGCTTCTTGCACACTTCAAATTCAGTGTTGTTGATGCTAAATGGATCAGACGAAGTAATTGCGTAGTATTTTATGTAAGACTTGGAGCTCTTAAAAATCAGTTGAGAAAAATAATATGGATCAATTATTTTTTGTAAAGCTAGGACACTTTCTCCTCTCCTCTTTCATTCAATTCATTGACTATTTTTTCGTGCCCTATTCAGATTGAATTATGTGGTCGCCTTTTTATTATCATGTGGTTGCCTTAATTGGGTCCCTTCTTTGTTTATCCAATAAAATTATCATGGTTGATCCTTCTAAAGATTATGTTTGCCCGGCCTTTATTATAGTACTTTCTTTATTGGTCAAAAGAAATCCCAGTTTCTATGGGCTATGGCCACACCTGCATGGTGGGTAACTTATGTATAAATACATGTTGTGAATGCCTTTTTATTGACAGGCAAAATGAACTTACTGCTGCTGCTTTTGTTGATGCAGACAAATTTGGCAAACTGTACTTCCCCCAGGAGCATCATTACGTTTTTGTTGATGATATTGGTAGACTTATAGAACAACTTTGTTCTCTAGCTAGCTTTGTTGAGAACATCTTCAAGCTGAAGCTTTCTTCCAATGCTGTGTTCTTCCGTTCACCTCAAGAAATATTTCAAGCAACATTCTATGAACACGTTATGTGGGCTGGAGCTCTTATGTGTACACAACACAAGAGTTTTTGTATTCTCTTTGTATTGTGTCATCTGTAGTTCTTTGCTCAAGAAAAGCATGAACCTGATAAGTGAAGTGATATGATAAGTAAGCCTATAGAAGCTGTAATTCAGCACATCAATTCTACATAATGAATTAGGTATATTCTTCCAGGCTTTTCCGAATGTATTATTCGAATCTTCCCCAAATATATTTTAGGTTTAAGCTGCAAGATATTATTTGGATTTAAAACTTAACCAAAACTGCAATTTCTCACCAACACGCCGCGCCGAATTCAACAAGTATATATAATATCCAGGCAAAGCAGGCTAAGAAACTTGTACCGCAGCTCGCTTATGGCATAGCCTCGACGCTTTCTTGTCGATGTGCTTCTGGCCGGCGCTGCATGCCAGAAAGCGGCTTTCATGGCCGGGGCAACTTCAATGGTTAGGATCTCTAGCAGGGCGAAGCATCGAGTTCAACGGGACGACGCAAAGCGGACAATGGCCATGCGTGCGGCCCGATACATTTTTGGTCCAAATTTGGGCCACGGTCGTCGGCGCGGACGCACGGCAGAATGAAAGTGCGTTCGCGCGGCTACACGTGGTGTCCTCCCTAACCCCACCTGTCAGCAACAGGACGACGGTCAGCCTCCCTGAGCCAGTTCTTTTTAATGCCATTGGATAGGGACGGCCAGCCCCCATCCACTTCACTGCCCAATCCGCTCCCTCTCCGGCGACCAAACCCTAGCCTCGACGCAAACCCTAGCACCCCCCCTCGCCGCGATGTCGCACCGATGGCCAGGGTTCAGTAAGGCCAAGAACGACCGCGAGGCAGGGTCGTCCTCTGGCCGCCACGCTTCCACACTCTCTCCCCGACGCCATCTCCTTCCCCATCCTCTTCACCGGCGCCGCTCCCCGCCGTCTTCAACCTCGCGCCGCCGGGGGCCGAGGTTGCGCAGCACGACCGCGTCTATGTACGCCTTGAGGACTGCTGGTGGTACTGGAACCACGCAGTCCCGCTGCCATGGTCAGATTTCAAGTTGTCCGAGAACTGGCACCTGAAACCGCGGCGGATCCCGATGCCGTTGTTCCCGACGAGCCGCCGCGCGCGGGATTTGGAGATCGAGCACCTCCGCGCGCGCCTCCCGGCTTCACTCCGCGACGACCCCGCCTTTGATGCCAGGTCCCCCAACTGGGTCACCTGCTTCGTCGATGAGCACATCATGCGGCAGAAGGCCAACTACACGCGGCCTCCGACGCCGCCTACTGGCCGTTGGTCACCGTCGCCGCACGCACTGCAGCGGGGCGCACCACCAGTGTCGTGCACGCTCCACCCGACGTGAATATGGAGGGGGACATCGACGACAAGAACACCGAGCTCGAGGCCGCGAAGGAGGCCTCGCGGAAGTCCATAGCCGAGGACGAGGCCAAGCGTTGGGCCATGGTCCTCGCTGACATCGCCCGGGAGCAGGAGGAGGGCATGCAGGCGCAGCAGGCGGCGGTCATGGAGCCACGGTGGTGGCAGACCATGGACGTGGAGCTACCACCGGCGCCACCCTTTCCAGAGGGCCTGCTTGGGCAGAGCTGGATCTGGAATGGCGGTAGCTGGGCCACGCCGCCCCTCCCGGAGCAGGAGCAGGAGCGGCCGCCGGCCGTCGTCCCAGCGCGAGGCGGGCCACCGACGCACCTTTGGAAGGAGCGGGACTACGTCATCCTAAATGACGATGACGAGTAGAAGCCCGCGAAGGGCAAATATTTTAGTTTTTATATATTTTTGTTTTTAGAAGTAATATGTAAAGTGGTCGTTTGTGGCCCACCCCTAAGTATGAGAGAAAAAAGCCCATATATGGCATGTTAACTAAAATAATAATGTCCCCGTTTGCGATGCATCGGGTCGTTGGGCGCACTACCACCAACAACGGATAGGGCCGGACTAGACCTGTCTTTTTGCTGACGCAAACGGATAAAACGCAGACCAAACGCGCATCCGTCTGCATCGGCCCGTTGAAGTCATCCTTTGATAGGGACGTAGTTGCTAGCTCGACGATATTTTTAGAGAGCAGATCGACAAGGATTTGGAATAGAGGGGGTAGATGGTTAGCGTCTGTGACATAATCTAATGGGTCGTGTGTAGATGGTCTTATCTGAAAGTAACCATACATTCGAGAAGATTCACTAGATCCGACCATTTAATCCCCAAATCGTGCAAGGAATATCTTTTTTCTAGTACACGCAAATGACTTATCGTGTCAATTGCACATGGTTTCTTCAATTTGTAATGTGTCATCCGAATAATATTTCTTCGACTGCTTTTTATTACATATTATGAACAGATTTTTTTTTAGAAACACGGTACAACACAAACGCTCACATACACGCGCATACACTCACACCTATAAACCTATGAGCACATCCGAAATACTGAGCCGGCGGTTGACCGAAAGACTGAGCCGGCGGTTGACTTCGTCTTCATCTTGTGCGGTTGTGCCCCGCATCCTGCATCGATCACATCTTCAGAGTCTAATCATGAATTTCTAGATGGATCGGTGAGTAAGATTTCTACCTGTTGTTTCTTGTGTACTCTCGTGGAATCAATTAAAATGGCTTCTTCTAGTGTAGTCTGCTCCTCCTCGCTGCTCGATTAATTCAAAAAAAAATCTAGCTGCAATTCTTGGTGGTCTTGTTGCTATCTTGAACTGTGCTAGCGTGTCGGATTGTGGCTGATGCGGCTGTGTTGATAGTCTTATGCTGCTTCCTTTTTGTTGTTGGCTTGGCACATGGACAAATTGCATGTTATGAGTATGTTTCTTACTTGTGGGGCTTTGTGTTTCCAGTTACCACGAGTCCAAGGGCATTCCACCTTGGTGACAAGCTCTGGCCGGTTCAGATTTTCCATGCTGGTTTTATTTTTGGGTGTTGCCAAATGTGAGTGCTGATAATATCTTGATGGCTTGTTGGATTCAATATGCTAACTAAGCTTTGATTTTAATTGTGTCTTAGGAATCATTTTGGCTTTCAAAACAAATATAGATTCAGTAGGTAAATTTTGTGGGCTTTCTTTTAACTAGAACTTGACTATAGATTAGATCAAATCATTGCTTACATTGTTGCTATAGATATTTGGATCAAAATATCAAGCCATGATTGCCATAATAATCAGTGTTGCATCTATGTTTCTAATATGTCCCTTGTTGCCTCTTGATTTCTGATGTGTACCTTGTTGCCTCTTTGCTGGAAATGCATCTTGACTCAAGTGATCCAAGTCCCTAATGTTGTCTCGGATAAGGAATGCCCTTTATCCAAATGTGGACATCAAGATCATATGCTTGATATTCCCCTAGTGAAGTTTAACACATCAAATATTACCTCATCTAAATGGTGAAGACAAACATTCTAACATAACCAAATCTCTTATCTTAGGGAGAAGAAGACCAAGTTGAAGTGCAGGGTTTTAGGAATTTCATTCCTTGTAATTTTTCTTCTTTTATTTATTTTGGAAAATAAATATATTAATAATAATGTAAAATATCTTATGAGTTCAATGAAATGTTTATGTATATGCAACCTATTTTTCATCGATTATTCCTTATGTAATAGTTATTGAAATTTATCCATGTAAAGATAGATATAGTTATTTTATCACTTGTATGTAAATTTAAGTTCAAATGTTCAAATTGAATTGAATTATTCTATCTATACTTTAATTATATACAATATTTATATTACGAACCGTGATTTCAAATGTGATAATATGCAAAGTCATGTCAAAAGTTATCGCACTCTTTATCGACGATCCATTTATAAATCATCGACCAAGAGTGAATCTTTAATCACTTTGCTCCCTCTTAACAAAAATTTCAAAATTATCAAGTGGAGACGTTAGGTTCGGATGTGGCCTAAGCAGATAAAAAAATCGTCCAGTGTGGAGTAACTCAAGAAATTAGAAACCCATCCAAAACAGGGATCAAATGCTTTATGACCACCTAGAGCACAGCCCACGGTAGCCAACTTCTTAAATTTTTTGCAAGTTATTGATGACGTGAAAGACACACGTTCGTTGGGAACCCCAAGAGGAAGGTATGATGAGTGCAGCAGCAAGTTTTCCCTCAGTATGAAACCAAGGTTTAATCGAACCAGTAGGAGATCAAGGAACCTCTGAAAGTTGTTGGTGGCTGAATATGGCAGGGCGCACTACCAGGGACTCAGCAGCAATGTGGAACCTGCACACAACACAACCAAAATACTTTGCCCCAACTTAACAGTGAGGGTGTCAATCTCACTGGCTTGCTGAAAACAAAGGATTAGACGTACAGTGTGGAAAATGATGTTTGTTTGCAGAGAATGAAAGGAAATAGTGTTTGCAGTAGGTTGTATTATCAGTGTAAAAGAATGGACCGGAGTCCACAGTTCACTAGTGGTGTCTCTCCATAATAAATAACTGACATGTTGGATAAACAAATTACAGCTAGGCAATTGACAAAATAGAGAAGTGCATAACAATGCATGTACAAGTCATGAAGGCTACTATGAGATTTATTTGGGCATTACAACATGATACATAGACCGTAATCCAACTGCATCTATGACTAATGATCCACCTTCAAGTTAACATCCGTGTCCCCCGTTGGTATTAGGTTGCAAGCAACAGATAATTGCATTAAGTAAAGTGCATAATGTAAGCAATACAATTATCCTTAGATAAAGCATCGATGTTTTACCCCTAGTGGCAACAGCACATACACAACCTTAGAGGTTGTTGTCACTCCCCCAGATTATATGGAGACTGAACCCATTATCTAGCATAAATACTCTCTCTTGGAGTTACAAGCACCAACTTGGCCAGAGCATCTACTACTAACGGAGAGCATGCAAGATCATAAATAACATATATGATAATTCAATAATCAACTTGACATAGTACTCAATATTCATCGGATCCCAGCAAACACAACATGTAGCATTACAATAATATGATCTTGATCATGATAGGCAGCTCACAAGATCTAAACATGATGGCACAGGAGGAGAAGACAACCATCTAGCTACTGCTATGGACCCATAGTCCAAGGATGAACTACTCACACATCAATCCGGAGGCAGGCATGGCGATGTAGAGCCCTCCGGTGATGATTCCCCTCTCCAGCAGGGTGCCGAGAAGAGCTTCAGAACCCTCCCGAGTTAGGGTTGACGGCGGCGGCTCTGGAACTTTTCGTGGAATATGACTCGGGTGTCCAGAGTTTTCCCGAACAGAAGAATATATAGGCTAAGGGGCGATGTAACATCCCAAGTTTCTCAAAAAGTTGAAAAATCAGAAAAATTTAAAACTTTTTAAAACTATTATGTATTTTGCTTTGAAAAGAAAAATCATGCATGCATTCATCATCATATAGCTTTGTTTGCATTTGGTTATTTCAAAAGTGGGAAATAAATTTCCACTTGAAAACATATTTAAGAAAATATATTAGTAGAGCAATTATGCTCCAATTTTCTTTGACTTTTATATATTGTTCTTTTAATGTTTGATTGTGATTGTTGTATTTGTTGAAATATATTTTTGCAAAATGTTTATCTTGTGGTATTTAAGTTTTATTCAAGCCACATTTGATTTTGTTTTAAAACCTATTTTATTTTTGACATCAAGTGCCATATTGTTTATTAAAAACCTAGTTTGGAAATCAAAATGATTTCCATTTGAAAAAGTGTGTTTGATTGTAAATAGTTTGGATGTATTGAGAATTATTCTATTACTTACCTATTCTCTATTTTCAAGTTATATAGTTTTGCCTTTGAAACAAAATAATTATTTGGTTTCTAAAATGAGTTTTGAATACATTTTGATTTATCAAACCCTTTTTAAACTATTTGAGTTTTATACAAAATTATTTTATTGAGTGATATGAATCATATTACTCATATTTTGCTTTGGTTTAAAATATAAGTTTAAAAGGAATTTATAAAACCCTATAGTTTTAAAAGACATTATTATGTCCAAAATCCATTTAAACACATTTCAAAAAAAAATGTTTATAAAAAGTTTTGGAAAAAAGGGGTTTTGAAAGTTTCATTTGAAAGGCTTGGATTTCACAAAATTTTAGAAACTGGTTTGAGTCCATTTGAACTTTTATTTTAAAAGTTATTAAATTTTTCCTTTTTGAAAAAGGAAAAGTTTGAACAAAAAAAATAGAATAGAAACCGTAGCTACTGGGCCGAGCCCGTGTCTTACCTATCGCGCGGGCGACAGATAGCCAGCCCAACAACAGCCCAATCGGCCCTCTCTCCTCTCTCCTTCTGTAACTGACAGGTGGGCCCCACGGGATGACGCAGGCGATGACGTCACTACCTTCAACCTCCAGCCCAAGAAATTCTACCCGAAAACCTAGATTATCACGGATCGTTTCTTGCCGTTTAAAACGAGATTTTCTCGTGGATTTAGCCTCCATATATACCCCACGGCCTCCTCTCTCAAAATCCCCAGAAAACCCTAGCTATTCGCCTCCAGGCTGCGCGCATTGATCCACCGCCATCCGACATTGCCGCCGCCGTGGAGCTCAAATTCCGGTGACACCGCAGGTTTGCGCCGCCCCTTTTTGGCCCTCTCCGAGTCCTAGAAACCTGGCGCAACTCCCTGACCTTGTCTCGTATTTTTTTTCGTGCACCAGATCGACGAACTCATCCACACCCGAAGCTCCAGCCGCCCTCTGCGACTCCGGCAAGCAATCTCCGGCGAACCAGGACGCGAAGTTTGTCCGCGACCACACCATCATCTTCGCCGAGACCTCCTGCACCCAGTGGTACGACCCGCGCATCCCTAACCCCTCTGTACCGTCGCGCGCGTGCTCACTGGCCATGGCGCCGCCGCGTGTATCGCCCACCGGAGTAACTCCGGCCAGCCGCGCCGCTCGCTTTTGATCCAGGACCGTTAGATCTGTTTTGGACGGATAGGATTAGATCCATCAGTGAATAGGTACGGCCGAATCAGGAGCCGCCACGCCATCGTCCAGTCAGCGTCCAAGTCAACAGGAGGCAGCCAATCAAAAGCCGCCACGTGGCCAAGGACTCCAGCGCAGAAGATTCTTTCTGTTTTCCTTACTTTTAAGCCCCTGCACGTTACAGATAGGTCCCTGCGAATTAAATTGATCATTAATTTTTGTTGACTTATCCAAAAATTATAAAAAAAATATATCTGGGTAGCTTATGATGTGTAGAAACTTTCTAGCATGTTTAATCTAGGGTTTGGTCGAATTAATTTTGTTTAATTTTAAAAGTGGCTTAATTGATGTTTTCGAACATTTTTCTAAATTAAAATTTGATATTTGTTTAAATTCCTTGGCTGTGATTTTACTTAATTAAGTTCTGGCCGTAGGATTATTCTAGTATTTTTGTAGAAGTGTTTTTCTACGTTGTTGTAATTAAATATTGTTTAAATGCTTTTTAGGTGTTATGTTAATTAATAAAATGTATTAAAAATTATTTTCTTCTTATTTTCGAGTTATAAAATAACTTAGTAATATTTTGGAGACTTTAGCACCTAAAGTACTTAGAAATATTGTGTCTCTCTCAAAATAAAACTATTTCTTCCTTAGAAAATTTTTTGACAAGTGTTTTGGCAACACTTTTCCTTAGAGAATTTTAGCCCCTCTTATGTTGATTAACTTTTACTTATAATTTATTTGTGACTTATTGTTTGACCCTTGGTCCTTAGTTATTTTGGATCATCTTTATTACTTGCATTTCCTAGGAGCAATTTACATAAGCATGGCATGCATAATTAAGTCCTTAGTATTATTTTATACTTTCACATGACTTCCTCCTTAGAAATATTTGAGGATGCATGTTGGCTCTTTTGACTCTCCTAGTCAAAAACCACTAAGTTAGAAATTAGTGGTAAACAAAGAAGGACTTAGCACGAAAACAAGACTCCAGAAGAATCTCCAAGAAGAGAAATCAAGACGAAGTTCATGAAGACCAACCAGCAACATTTTCCAAGTCTTCCTTTCCTTCCTCTCTTTTCTTCCTTCTTCTCTTAAACTTCTTGGTGAATATTCTACAATCAAGACCAACCTTGACGCTGCCAACAAAAACCAAGTCTTCAGAACCATCAAGTCTACATAATTAAATGAAGTCACACCAAGAAGAAAACTACAAGGAAACCTGGAGAAGATTCTTGGAAGACCAACTACTTCTTTCTTGCTATCTCCTGTTTTCTTTCTATTTAGTCTCACTTTGGACATAGACCAAGTCCTTTGTGTTTATGACTAAGCTCCTTGAGTGCTAATTGAAGACCATAAAAGATCAATGAAGCTACAAAGGAGTTGAAGATTAATTGAAGACCAAACTTGTGAAGACTTGGAGTAGCCTTACAACTCTTCAAGTTGTTATTTTATTATGTTTATTTGGCTTAACTTGACCTTGCCTTAGCCAAGGGGATTAAGTTATTTTATGACCTTTTCCTTAATTTGTTTTGTATGTCTTTCTCATCATATTTCTGTGTATCATTTTGCATTCCATGCATGTCATATTTTTCTAAGTGTTGCATTTATGATTGTATGTTTATTTGTGGTTTGTTTGATGTGTTAGAAATTTCGGAGAGATGCGAAGGTGGTTGCAACTGCTACTACTACACCCCCTGTTGCCAAGGCAAGTGGCACACCCCCATAAATTTCCTAAGTATTTTTATATGCATTACTTAGTGTATTTTTTTTATATGCATGTGTTGGATAGTATTATTGCTATATGCTCAACCCACCATACCTTTACACTAGTTATGTCTAGAACCTTTGATAACTTGGTAGAATATTTGATGCTATGCAAATGTGCTTTCTTTAAAGCTTAATTCTACTAAGTAATTTATCACCTGGGTGGACTTGGTTATGAAAAGATGATGGAAAGGTTGAGTGTCATCTCTTAGGGGTGACCTCTGAGGGATGGTCACTTGTGGTTGCCACCCAGGGTATTAAAGGGACCAATGTTTTGTCTAAGTGAAGAAGCTTCCAGTGCAGCCACTTGGTATTATGGCTCTGCCTTGACTAAGTTATAGGAACTTGATTCCGGCAGGTCTTAGCGGATGAATGTCTGTATGGGTCTGCCAGAGGAACAGGGGACTGTTTCCCAATGGTCTCGTCTCAACTCTCTCCTTTTCCTTAGCACAAATTGAGTGCTTGAGGATAGTTTGGGTTTGTTGGGTCTCGTGGTGAAAGTGCACAACCTCTCGAGAGTTAAATCTAAGTACTTAGCCGTGTCCCCGGTTACGGACAATTTGAGCAGCTGATCAAGGACGACAACGGAGGCTCCCGACATTCCAATTTCTTAAGTTAAAATATTGAAGGTTGAATAAAGGTAGACATGAGGGTGGTTTTCATGCCATACCTGTTTTGACAAAAGAAAAGTGTTTATAAAGAGACAGGAAAAATTGGCTTTTATGCAAAACAGCCTTGAACTCCACCAGCCAAATATGCATATAGGCTACTAGAGTTATTCCATTATGTGTCCACATAGTGTCACTTGCCAGATCCATTTTTAATGGTATCTGACCCACTCTGTTGCAAAATTTTATTTTGTTGCAGATTGTTCTGACGACGAGTGAGTTTCGTTAAGGGTTTCGAGTCTGCAACCAACATGTTTTCGCCTGTGGCACATGCAAAGGATGAGGACTCCATGAAGATTATTTTTCCGCTGCTTTACCCTTTCAAGCTAGCTATATGCTATGCAAGTTGTAATGAATAATTTACCAAGTCTGGATCATTCGATGTAATAATGATACTTTGTTGTGATACTACATCTTAAACTGTGTGTGCAAATGAAACGATCCAGGGGTTTGCACTATACACAGGTACCTTGCCATATTTTAAGTGCAGGTATGTTACAGATGGTATCAGAGCACTGTGTTGCCTGTAGATTCGAGACCCTAGACATGGATAGAAATAGGTTTGACCATAGGATTAAAATCTATTTTTATTCAGGTTACTAAAAACAAAACTTTTCATTTTATCTTTCTAGTACTCTCATCTACTATCAACCTTCTAGAAAATTCTTATCTTATTCTAGATGACCTACTTCTTTATCCATGAAGACATGTTTTGGTGATGACCAAGAGTAAGTCTGATACTTCATGAAGAAATGCTACGACTCAACATGAAGCACTACCTACAGGGAAGATCATGGAAGAAATCAGATTATGAGTTCAAGCACTTAGAAGATTTTGAAGAAAACTGAAGAAGAACTTGAAGCACTCAAGATGGAGATAGACTAGAAACTACCACCTTATTAGAACAACGACATCGTGTTAGGGTATTGAACATACCAACTTAGGTGGTATGTCAATACTAGATTGTTTTTCTGTGTTTTGAATCTTGTGGTTTTGTTGGTTAGATGTTGTTTGTAAGATGTTTGGCTTTCTGCTGTGTTGGGTAGGATTCTCCCCTAGCATCTATCTATCTTTTACTCATCTATGCTAAACTCAAACAGATGCCTCGCCAAAGCCCCAACATTGATTTGAAGACAATGACTAATCAAATAATAGAAGCACAGAATCAGTTGAGCTTGTTAATGAACCAAAACCAAGAAGACACCAAGGACATTCCAGCACCACCCCCATCTCAAGTGGATATGCTGACCAAATTCTTGAAGCTTAGACCAAGGAAATTCTCAAGTACTGCTGAACCTATTTTGGCTGATGATTGGCTACGTTCAGTAAATAAGGATTTAGTCACAATTGGATGCACGAATGCTGAGAAGGTTAGACTCACAACATATCTACTGGAAGGACCTGCAGCAAACTGGTGGGACAGCTACCAGATCACTTACCCCATTGAAGAGATGACATGGGATTTGTTCCAAGAAGGATTTCGTGCTGCACATATGTCATCAGGACTGATGAATCTAAAGAAGGAGGAATTCCTCGACCTTCGACAAGGTGATCGAACTATAGATGAATACATGAATGAGTTCAATAACCTAGCGCGTTATGCCCCGGATGAGGTTGATACAGATGACAAAAGGAGGAAGAGATTTCTAAATGGTCTGGATGGTAAATTAGCCATTTATTTAACAATTGCCCATGCCCCTGACTACCGGTCACTGATTGACAAAGCTATAACCCTGGAAGGCAGAATGAAGCAACATGCAAGCAAGAAGAGGAAGCAGGAATTGGAAAACCATCACTCAGCATCAGAGCAGGAATGGAGCACTTCACATGAGGAACATGTTTGTTTTGAGTCCAACCACCATGAAGACCATAACCACCATTGTCGTAATATTAATGAACACGGCTTGCATGAAGAGGATGACCACCACCTCAACCATGGTCACCATAGCCCCGCTTATACTGAAGAAGTTTATGACCTCGAAGATGAGCACCTTATGGGAGTAAACAGTAGTCAGAATCTTCACCAAAAACCTAATAAGAAGGACCTCAGTCGGGTAGAGTGTTTCAAATGCAAGAAAATGGGACACTACTCCCACCGCTGTCCAGAAAAGAAGACTGGCAATGGGACCAAGCCAATTCAGTTTCGAAAGGGGCATGTGTTTTCTATAAATATAGAGAGAGTTCTCAAGAAACCAGACCCAGTTATCGAAGGATTGATGATCAACTCTTATCCTGCCTTAGTACTTTTTGATATTGAAGCAACACATTCCTTCATATCAAAGGACTTTGTGAGTAAAAATAAGATCCCCAATCGAGGACTTAGGAGACCCATCCGGGTAAGCTCTACAGAAGGAAAAATGCCAGCAAACACTGTATGCCAAAACATGACCTTGGGAATTGAGACACATAACTTCCCAAGTGAGTTGTTTGTGCTAGACCTACAAGGCTTTGATATAATCATAGGCAAGGATTGGATATCTAAATATGATGGTCAGATTGATCAAGCCAACAAAGCGGTCACGCTCACCACACCAGATAAAAAGCGGATCAGATATCAATGTAAAACCAGGAATGAAGGCACCCAGAGAAACTTCAGGAGAAGTTTAGCCAAGTAGGACCAGAGTCAATGTAATGGTGATAAGGTTGTAATATTTGCCATTGGAATTTTAATACCAACGCGGATCTCTTTTAAGGGTGGTAGCCACCCAGACATCCTCGTCATAACCTTTTGCTAGCCTTCCCGAATCTCGGGACGAGATTCCTTTTAAGGGTGGTAGTATGTAACATCCCAAGTTTCTCAAAAAGTTGAAAAATCAGAAAAATTTAAAACTTTTTAAAACTATTATGTATTTTGCTTTGAAAAGAAAAATCATGCATGCATTCATCATCATATAGCTTTGTTTGCATTTGGTTATTTCAAAAGTGGGAAATAAATTTCCACTTGAAAACATATTTAAGAAAATATATTAGTAGAGCAATTATGCTCCAATTTTCTTTGACTTTTATATATTGTTCTTTTAATGTTTGATTGTGATTGTTGTATTTGTTGAAATATATTTTTGCAAAATGTTTATCTTGTGGTATTTAAGTTTTATTCAAGCCACATTTGATTTTGTTTTAAAACCTATTTTATTTTTGACATCAAGTGCCATATTGTTTATTAAAAACCTAGTTTGGAAATCAAAATGATTTCCATTTGAAAAAGTGTGTTTGATTGTAAATAGTTTGGATGTATTGAGAATTATTCTATTACTTACCTATTCTCTATTTTCAAGTTATATAGTTTTGCCTTTGAAACAAAATAATTATTTGGTTTCTAAAATGAGTTTTGAATACATTTTGATTTATCAAACCCTTTTTAAACTATTTGAGTTTTATACAAAATTATTTTATTGAGTGATATGAATCATATTACTCATATTTTGCTTTGGTTTAAAATATAAGTTTAAAAGGAATTTATAAAACCCTATAGTTTTAAAAGACATTATTATGTCCAAAATCCATTTAAACACATTTCAAAAAAAAAATGTTTATAAAAAGTTTTGGAAAAAAGGGGTTTTGAAAGTTTCATTTGAAAGGCTTGGATTTCACAAAATTTTAGAAACTGGTTTGAGTCCATTTGAACTTTTATTTTAAAAGTTATTAAATTTTTCCTTTTTGAAAAAGGAAAAGTTTGAACAAAAAAAAATAGAATAGAAACCGTAGCTACTGGGCCGAGCCCGTGTCTTACCTATCGCGCGGGCGACAGATAGCCAGCCCAACAACAGCCCAATCGGCCCTCTCTCCTCTCTCCTTCTGTAACTGACAGGTGGGCCCCACGGGATGACGCAGGCGATGACGTCACTACCTTCAACCTCCAGCCCAAGAAATTCTACCCGAAAACCTAGATTATCACGGATCGTTTCTTGCCGTTTAAAACGAGATTTTCTCGTGGATTTAGCCTCCATATATACCCCACGGCCTCCTCTCTCAAAATCCCCAGAAAACCCTAGCTATTCGCCTCCAGGCTGCGCGCATTGATCCACCGCCATCCGACATTGCCGCCGCCGTGGAGCTCAAATTCCGGTGACACCGCAGGTTTGCGCCGCCCCTTTTTGGCCCTCTCCGAGTCCTAGAAACCTGGCGCAACTCCCTGACCTTGTCTCGTATTTTTTTTCGTGCACCAGATCGACGAACTCATCCACACCCGAAGCTCCAGCCGCCCTCTGCGACTCCGGCAAGCAATCTCCGGCGAACCAGGACGCGAAGTTTGTCCGCGACCACACCATCATCTTCGCCGAGACCTCCTGCACCCAGTGGTACGACCCGCGCATCCCTAACCCCTCTGTACCGTCGCGCGCGTGCTCACTGGCCATGGCGCCGCCGCGTGTATCGCCCACCGGAGTAACTCCGGCCAGCCGCGCCGCTCGCTTTTGATCCAGGACCGTTAGATCTGTTTTGGACGGATAGGATTAGATCCATCAGTGAATAGGTACGGCCGAATCAGGAGCCGCCACGCCATCGTCCAGTCAGCGTCCAAGTCAACAGGAGGCAGCCAATCAAAAGCCGCCACGTGGCCAAGGACTCCAGCGCAGAAGATTCTTTCTGTTTTCCTTACTTTTAAGCCCCTGCACGTTACAGATAGGTCCCTGCGAATTAAATTGATCATTAATTTTTGTTGACTTATCCAAAAATTATAAAAAAAATATATCTGGGTAGCTTATGATGTGTAGAAACTTTCTAGCATGTTTAATCTAGGGTTTGGTCGAATTAATTTTGTTTAATTTTAAAAGTGGCTTAATTGATGTTTTCGAACATTTTTCTAAATTAAAATTTGATATTTGTTTAAATTCCTTGGCTGTGATTTTACTTAATTAAGTTCTGGCCGTAGGATTATTCTAGTATTTTTGTAGAAGTGTTTTTCTACGTTGTTGTAATTAAATATTGTTTAAATGCTTTTTAGGTGTTATGTTAATTAATAAAATGTATTAAAAATTATTTTCTTCTTATTTTCGAGTTATAAAATAACTTAGTAATATTTTGGAGACTTTAGCACCTAAAGTACTTAGAAATATTGTGTCTCTCTCAAAATAAAACTATTTCTTCCTTAGAAAATTTTTTGACAAGTGTTTTGGCAACACTTTTCCTTAGAGAATTTTAGCCCCTCTTATGTTGATTAACTTTTACTTATAATTTATTTGTGACTTATTGTTTGACCCTTGGTCCTTAGTTATTTTGGATCATCTTTATTACTTGCATTTCCTAGGAGCAATTTACATAAGCATGGCATGCATAATTAAGTCCTTAGTATTATTTTATACTTTCACATGACTTCCTCCTTAGAAATATTTGAGGATGCATGTTGGCTCTTTTGACTCTCCTAGTCAAAAACCACTAAGTTAGAAATTAGTGGTAAACAAAGAAGGACTTAGCACGAAAACAAGACTCCAGAAGAATCTCCAAGAAGAGAAATCAAGACGAAGTTCATGAAGACCAACCAGCAACATTTTCCAAGTCTTCCTTTCCTTCCTCTCTTTTCTTCCTTCTTCTCTTAAACTTCTTGGTGAATATTCTACAATCAAGACCAACCTTGACGCTGCCAACAAAAACCAAGTCTTCAGAACCATCAAGTCTACATAATTAAATGAAGTCACACCAAGAAGAAAACTACAAGGAAACCTGGAGAAGATTCTTGGAAGACCAACTACTTCTTTCTTGCTATCTCCTGTTTTCTTTCTATTTAGTCTCACTTTGGACATAGACCAAGTCCTTTGTGTTTATGACTAAGCTCCTTGAGTGCTAATTGAAGACCATAAAAGATCAATGAAGCTACAAAGGAGTTGAAGATTAATTGAAGACCAAACTTGTGAAGACTTGGAGTAGCCTTACAACTCTTCAAGTTGTTATTTTATTATGTTTATTTGGCTTAACTTGACCTTGCCTTAGCCAAGGGGATTAAGTTATTTTATGACCTTTTCCTTAATTTGTTTTGTATGTCTTTCTCATCATATTTCTGTGTATCATTTTGCATTCCATGCATGTCATATTTTTCTAAGTGTTGCATTTATGATTGTATGTTTATTTGTGGTTTGTTTGATGTGTTAGAAATTTCGGAGAGATGCGAAGGTGGTTGCAACTGCTACTACTACACCCCCTGTTGCCAAGGCAAGTGGCACACCCCCATAAATTTCCTAAGTATTTTTATATGCATTACTTAGTGTATTTTTTTTATATGCATGTGTTGGATAGTATTATTGCTATATGCTCAACCCACCATACCTTTACACTAGTTATGTCTAGAACCTTTGATAACTTGGTAGAATATTTGATGCTATGCAAATGTGCTTTCTTTAAAGCTTAATTCTACTAAGTAATTTATCACCTGGGTGGACTTGGTTATGAAAAGATGATGGAAAGGTTGAGTGTCATCTCTTAGGGGTGACCTCTGAGGGATGGTCACTTGTGGTTGCCACCCAGGGTATTAAAGGGACCAATGTTTTGTCTAAGTGAAGAAGCTTCCAGTGCAGCCACTTGGTATTATGGCTCTGCCTTGACTAAGTTATAGGAACTTGATTCCGGCAGGTCTTAGCGGATGAATGTCTGTATGGGTCTGCCAGAGGAACAGGGGACTGTTTCCCAATGGTCTCGTCTCAACTCTCTCCTTTTCCTTAGCACAAATTGAGTGCTTGAGGATAGTTTGGGTTTGTTGGGTCTCGTGGTGAAAGTGCACAACCTCTCGAGAGTTAAATCTAAGTACTTAGCCGTGTCCCCGGTTACGGACAATTTGAGCAGCTGATCAAGGACGACAACGGAGGCTCCCGACATTCCAATTTCTTAAGTTAAAATATTGAAGGTTGAATAAAGGTAGACATGAGGGTGGTTTTCATGCCATACCTGTTTTGACAAAAGAAAAGTGTTTATAAAGAGACAGGAAAAATTGGCTTTTATGCAAAACAGCCTTGAACTCCACCAGCCAAATATGCATATAGGCTACTAGAGTTATTCCATTATGTGTCCACATAGTGTCACTTGCCAGATCCATTTTTAATGGTATCTGACCCACTCTGTTGCAAAATTTTATTTTGTTGCAGATTGTTCTGACGACGAGTGAGTTTCGTTAAGGGTTTCGAGTCTGCAACCAACATGTTTTCGCCTGTGGCACATGCAAAGGATGAGGACTCCATGAAGATTATTTTTCCGCTGCTTTACCCTTTCAAGCTAGCTATATGCTATGCAAGTTGTAATGAATAATTTACCAAGTCTGGATCATTCGATGTAATAATGATACTTTGTTGTGATACTACATCTTAAACTGTGTGTGCAAATGAAACGATCCAGGGGTTTGCACTATACACAGGTACCTTGCCATATTTTAAGTGCAGGTATGTTTCAGGCGACGTCGGTGGGCACCCGAGGGGCCCTCACCACGTCACGGCGCGGCCAGAAGGGGGGCCGCACCGCCACGTGGTGAGGCCGCCTCGGTGCCCGTCTTCGTTTCTTCTTCGGACTTCGTGTACGTGATAGAAAAATAGGGACCTGGGCTTTTGTTTCGTCCAATTCCGAGAATATTTCCAGAACAGCTTTTCTGGAATACAAAAATAGCAGAAAACAGGAACTTGCACTATGGCATCTTGTTAATAGGTTAGTCCCAGAAAATGCATAAAAATGCTATAAAGTGTAAATAAAACATGTAGCAATTGGTATAATATAATCATGGAACATCAGAAATTATGGATACGTTGGAGACGTATCAGTTATTCATAATCAAAACATGTCATATTTCTCAAACAAGGTTTAATTAGTCCAGACCTACATACCTTAAGTAAAATTAACATCCAGTCCACGATTCACAGTAAAATTATAACAACGCATGAGTTTAACTGACATCCAGTTTGGGACATAGGCCGTCAGCTAGCCTTTCACAGACCCTTGTCTGCACATCCTGAGTTAACAAGTTAACCCTTGATAGAAAAAAATTAGGTGCACAAGAAACAACACACTCTATGTTCATGATTTTTTTCACAATTTTTAAATTCTCTGAAGTAGGGCATCAGACAATGGGGTGCCGACACAACTAGTTGCAAATTGTAGTTTGCCAGGATGGACACCGCTTTGCCAGGTCATGCGTCCCTCCCAGCTTTACACAAGAGACTAGTTGAATTCGGCGCGGCGTCACGCCGCGCTCTTGGTGAGAATTTTTGCTATCATCTTGATTTGTTGATCAAATTCTATTTCATAGCAGGCTAATTATCTAAATGGTTTCAGGTTTTATAGGGCTCTTATATTTTTTCATGCAAAGGCGTATTTGTTTGGATAACACATAATTTAGAAGTATCAGCTTAGAATGACGGGTGTGTAAGTAGAATCAGGACACCTCATTGACACTACACCATAAACTGATTGAAACATGAATTTAATAGTTGCATTAAAAGAGTAGAATAAAAAAGGGAATCATAATAAATGTACGATATGGATAGATGCAATATTCTATAATCACTGTCACTAACCTGAAAGAAAAATGCAAGTAGAAACAATACAATCAGACCATGGTACTAACGACGCCAAGTTAGGTTAGTTGCATGTGTTTTAAAGAAACAACACAATTTAATTTCCCACTGAGATACAAAAGTGAACATGGTACTACTGCTATACAGATACATAACATGGTATCAGACCTGAGATTTTACATAAAGGACATACATTTTTATCAAACTAAAAGCTTATGTCGTCGTTGCCGCTGAAATGCAGTACTAAAGCCTCAAGAAAAGATCTGAAAACAACACAACAAACATAAAATTAGCATAGGGAAAAGATGACACCTGACTTAACGGACTTTTGAGTATCTGGAAGGCAAATCTGAAATTTACAGAAGGAAATGAGAGTTCTTCAGAAATATAAGGAATGAAATAATTGATACATACATTCAAGGTACCAATACTTTTCTACGGAGTTCGAATATGGAGCATTGGGGAATAGCTATTTCTTGAAAAGAATATGTAACCATGCATGCATTTAATCAAGGTACTGCTAAGAGAAAATACGGGCCAAAGAAAAGCATTATATATCTACAATGACGCAAACACCTCTTTACATGTAAGACCACTATCACAGGAAGTGAATTTACTTAAATGACAGTGAACGTTAATTGGCGCCCCAATCCTTAAAAAATAAATGGTATTCCTCCTCTGGAAACTTTGGACTTATTTAAAACAGCTGGTTGCGTAGTGACATATACTGCCACTACGCACAGAATAAATATTTGAACAAAATCAGGTCAATTGATCTAAAATCATCTAAGGGGTTGGGACTCTTTTTTCATTATCTAAGGAGAACTCTGGTTTACCAAACTTCAGAGTTCGTGAGATAGACTGAAGAGTTATAAATAAAGATTGGTCGAAAGAAATGCACAATTTTGAGGCATTGCACCATCATAAAAACATGGGTATTCTTTTTCATAACATATCTGAATAGAAGAGAAGGATCACAGAATATTATATTGACTTGCAACTAAGATAATGTGTCCCTTTAAATCGAAACATCAAGTAGTAATGCATGTACTTGGTGCATTTCCATAGACCACTCAGGATATAAGTCCTCCTACATTACCAGAATCCATCATATAAATCTGTAACAACCTACACTAACCCGGAAGAATTGTCTTGTGCCAAGTCCAGTTTCGAATGGGTAGGCTTACCTATTTTTGCCCTTGCTCTTTGCTGCTATCTCGTGCCTAGATTATCAACGGCATAGTTTCTGTCTCGACCTTCACAGGAAAAATATTCAGTATGCCAAGTGCGTCAACTTGAGATTCCATCATTGTTGCTGCCAAACAAAGAATACCACTACTTGTAATATAATGAGAAAAGAAAATTGTTTAATAGATAGCTGCAGTTACTCATTAATTTGGTTGAGGTGCTATAGCAAGAAACAGTCGTACGCAAAGTGGCCGCAGGTGAAAATGATGAGACAGCAAGAGAACCTCTTGGAGATACTTCAGTTGTTATCGATGTTGAATGAGAGACATCCAAGGTGCGTTGCATATGGGCCAAATTGACCAATCCAGAGGAGAGGTGACGACGCCATCAAGGTTCGACAATAGACGAAGTTGATGAATTTATCAGGAGATAGCTCACATGATAAGCACAACTTGTCTGCATAAAAAGAGCACAACTCTGAGCTTAGGAAGGTATAATAAAAAATGATAGTCAGATTAATGAAGCAAAATAAGGGCTCGGGATAATCAGTAATCGACTAATCATGAATAAAATAGGTTCTCTCTCGCACTGTCCTATGAGTCGATTTAATGGGCAGGGACACTAATCATTTGGCTCGAAATAAGGTTAACAAATTTTAAATACACAGAAGAAGATTAAAAAAGATGGAACCCATACAGAGGTAGACATATAATAGTGGGCACCAGAATCTCCAACAGCACAGTATATAATTATGTTCTTCATGCTGTAGTACATGCAAGGCAAGAGTATTTTGGCACACATACAATCATACAATGAAAATTTAGAAGCCTGAAGAAGCTCAACATCAAAACCTACAGAAGAACAGCCAACTTTGTGCTTCTCTTGACGGATTTCGCGACGGCCACAAAGTTGTCCAGCCGGCGTCTGCAACCAGCAATCTAGCACCTGCATGTACAGAAGAGAAGAATGTATCGACCTTTACGGAAATAGAAAACGGCAGACGAATGAACCAAAAGAAATAAGAGAGAACACAAACCGGAAGAAGAGGAAGCAACAGCAGGGGAACCCATAGGAGCAGCGCCTGATATATTAAATGGAGCGAAGTCACTATGCCCTGCTAAGAGAACAGAAGAAGAATCAGCAATTGCAATAAGCTCTGGGTGACACGCCGCACCCGTGTGGTATTACAACATAAATAAATTGAACTGGACAATAAGCAGATGGCTACATGCACGCAGAAATAATAAATACAGATGCAAGCAATGCTGGGGTGACATCATCCTGAATTAAAATGTAAACCAATAGCGAGGAAGCAAACAACGATCAACTATAGAGCATTTCTGGTTGGTCTAAACCATGCACCTCTTATTGTAAGAAGTACCTTCTACTTGCGATTAAACGATTAACGTCCACATTTAATGCATTTGAAAATGAAATATAATCATAAGTAACTTCATATTATACAAATTGGCCATGTAGTGCAGCACTCCCTGGATCAATTTTAGTAATGCTCTCACAGAATAATTTAAGAATACTTATTTGTACTAATGTTAAATCTGACCGCAAGTATATCTGCTATCAGTTAACACTTCCTCGTTTGATATCAGTAATTAAATGTCATACTGTTTCCTTCTAGCTATAACTAATCGCGATCGACTAATCTGAGCCTGAAGTAGGCCACAAACACCACATTGCAGTTTCACCTAGAAGCACACATGCATTTCAACAAACCGAGATTAGTATTCAATCAGCTTACCTTAAATCAACAAACGACAGGAGCTCAGGACAAAAAGAAAGAACTAGGGGAAGACCAAATAAAATTAATATTTTCATAGCTGCACACAAATATAGTAGATTAGTAAACTATGAAGCCACTGCTAGGAGTATGATAGTGTAATTTTACTGCAACATTTGCTCAAAATGAAGAAATTGTTCATGTATCACATGAGAATGGTCTGAATCAAAGCGATAGAAATATGACTCGCTTTAAATAAGAAAAGTGCTTGTGTATGAAAAACAACATCTTTACAGAGCAACAGGTCAAGCAACCACATCTAAGCATAATAAAGCAGACCAAAAAAAGAGGGGAAAAAAGAGCACGTAAATATTTGTTTGTACTCCCGGAATTGTTGAATAGCACCGTGTGCAATATCACAATTATTTAGTTGAAGTGTAGCTGGATGATCATAAGAAAATTAGTAGATAATAGCAACAGTGGAATATTTTCAAAAAACAAAGAAACACAACTTTGTTTCATAGTGCAAAGCTGGAAAAAAAAACTCAACCAGAAGGCAGGCTCACCTAAACAAAAATGGCGCCATTGGCTGCCATATGGAAAGTCCTAATTTGACTTAGTATCTTGCAAAATAGAGGAAGGATTGAAACAGCTCACCGTAGACCAACCACGCAGAGGGGCTCGATCTGGAGGCGCCCCCTGCACCAAGAGGAAACCAGCAACGAAACTCCGCCCCGGCCGCGAGCTTCCCCTCCGCCTCCTCTTAGGCGCGCCTGTCCGAGCCCCTGCCCACGCTGCCAGGCCCCCTTCGCTGGAGGAGGAGAAGGGCGTCCACCCTCCGGCGGATCTAAGGCGAAGGAGAGGAGGAGGACGGCGAGAGCGGGATCGCCTTCCTTGGACGGCATCAGGGGAGGAGAGGCGGATGGGGGGGAAATGGAGAGATAGGGAGTGCGGGGGCCGTGAAACGGACGCTCTTTCATATAGTTAGTAATGTTTTTTTAACATATATATTAATTGATTAAAGATCATAGTACATGATTACATGGCTCCTTAGAACAGAGCAAGAAACAGATAGGCCTAGTTGCATAGAAAGAGTGTAAGATGGTGTACACTGATAAACAGCATGAAGAAACCGAAGATTGCCGATGGAGCCAAACAGGCATCGATCATCCGTCGACAAATCGGATTCGAGAATGCCGCATCCGCCATCTCCAAGGGCCTCTGTGCTCCATACCAGTTGATGCCCCGCGGGTGGCTCTCCCAACGGTCTATCCGGCATATGCACCTGAGGTAAGGGAGATTTGAGCTGTAGATATCTGTTAACTGATACGTTTTCAACGTATCTATAATTTCTTATGTTCCATGCTTATATTATACCAATTTATACATATTTTATTCACACTTCATGGCATTTTTATGCATTTTCTGCGACTAACCTATTAACAAGATGCCACAGTGCTAGTTCCTGTTTTCTGCTGTTTTTGGTTTTAGAAAAGCTGTTCTGCAAATATCATCGGAATTGGACCAAACAAAATGCCATGTTCCTATTTTTTCGACACGTTCACGAAGTCCGAAGGATAGACGAAGGGGGGCACCGAGGCGCCGTCCCCACCCCATGGCGCGGGTGGGCCCACTGGCGCACCGCCATGTGGGGAGCGAGCCTCGGGCCTCCACCGACATCGCCCCTTCGCCTATATATTCCTCCTGCCTCGAAAACCCTAAAAAAATCGATCATATTCCAGAAAGAGTTCCGCAGTGCCGCCGCCATCGAAACCTAGTTTCGGGGGTCAGAAGGTCCTGTTCCGGCGCCCTGCCGGGATGGGGATCAACCCCGAAGCCTTCTCCATCGACGCCACCGCCTCTATCATGCTCCGTGAGTAGCTCCCCCATGGACTACGGGTTCTAACTGTAGCTAGTTGGTACTCTCTCTCCCATGTACTTCAATACAATGATCTCATGAGCTGCCTTACATGATTGAGATCCATCTGATGTAATCGGTGTTGTATTTGTTGGGATCCGATGAATTGTTACATTATGATCAGTCTATCTATAAGTTTGTGAAGTTATTGTTGCTGCAATCTTGTTGTGTTTAATGCTTGTCACTAGTGCACGAGTGGCATGATCTTAGATTTAAGCTCTATAATTATTGCTTAGATTGTGTCTACAAGTTGTTTGCACATGTCTATGTCCAGAACCCGAGGCCCCAGAGTGACAGCAACTGGGATAACTGGAGGGGATGGTTTAGATATGAGGATCACATGTTTTCACTAAGTGCTAATGCTTTGCTTCGGTGCTATATTAAAAGGAGTACCTTAATTACCAGTAGTTTCCCTTGAGGCCCTGCTGCAAATGGGCTGGTAGGACAAAAGATGTTATGCAAGTTTCTTATTGCGAGCACGTATGACTATATATGGAAAACATGCATACATGATTAATAGACTAGATGTTCTGTCTTAATGCTATTTCAATTCTATCAATTGCCCAACTGTAATTTGTTCACCCAACACTTGTTATTGGAGAGTTACCACTAGTGTAGATAGCTAGGAACCCCGGTCCATCTGTCATCATCATTGCTTTCCCGTCAAGTACACCATTAGAAGTAGTATCAACTATTTTCTGGTGCCATTGCCTCTGTGTTACTGCTACCGCTGATGTGTTACTGTTACTATTGCTCTCATATTACTGCTGCTTTCACATCACCCTTGATACTAGTGATTTTCCAGGTGCAGCTGAATTGACAACTCCGCTGTTAAGTCTTATAAGTATTCTTTGTGTCCCCTTGTGTCGAATCAATAAATTTGGGTTTTACTTCCCTGGAAGACTGTTGCGATCCCCTATACTTGTGGGTTATCAAGACTATTTTCTGGCGCCGTTGCCGAGGAGCATAGCTCTACTCATAAGTTCACCTGAGGAGTACACTCTACTCTCTCTCTGTTTTTATTTTATTTTGTCTTGTCTAGTTTATTTTTGTCTAGTCTTATTGTGGTTAGTTTATTTCTGTCTAGTATTATCTTGCTTAGTTTGCTTTTGTCTAGTTTATTTTTGTCTTGTTTTATTTTTCTTATATACCCAAAAATCCATAAAAATTTGAAAAACCAAAATTCTAAAAATTGTTGTAATGGAGAACATGCTAGAACCTCTATGGAAGTTAAAGAATTATATATGAAGTATAGAGAATCAATTAAGGGTAAAGTCATGAGAGGCGTGTTAAAAAAGTTGAATCAAATTGCTGAAATTTTGCTTAAACGCCATGATATAAATTGTTGCTCTGAACAGGATACTAAACATCTTAAATTCCAATGTGGCTTTAGTAAAGAAGTTTTAATTATGAACTATCATTGGAATATGCTTTCATCTTGGATTTAAAGAAGTAGAACAATTTGTTTTATTTATGGGAGCCTCTGAAATAGAATCATTCATGGCTAAAAATTATGAAACTTGTATTGCTTGTAATAACCTTAAAGATATGGTCTCTGCTATCCTTGATTATTGTCTAGAAAATTTCAGCAATAATTCTTATATCATTGATTATAAAGAGAGACTCATTCATGCACAAGAATGTACTCACAATTTGCAGGAACCTGTGGAAGAAGAAATGCTGAAGCTGAAAGCTCATTAGATGAAAAAGAGGAGGAGAGTGATGAACAAAAGGAGGAAGAATGGATTAGCTACCCATGCCTACCTTCTAATGAGAGTAACTCTTTATCTCTTACACTATTTGATTGTCCCCCATGCTTACCAAAGGAGGATGAATGTTATGTTCCTGTGGATTCTCTTGAAATATTCCTATGAGTAAAACTTGTGAAAATATTATGCTACTGTTATTTATGATAATCCATGCTATTTCGAAAAATCTTATGATAATCCTTTATTTGTGGCTGATATCGAAATGCATGGTACTAAGAGTTTTGCTTAGAAAATGTTTATGATAAAGCTCTAGATGATGGTCCTATGTTACTTGATAATATTAATTGTACTACTAATGAAAATGGGATTGGAGAGGTCTTGACTTTATCTAGATCCCATACTTTTGAGATGATCAATCATCTTGTTATAAAATTGTTAAAAGTGGGTTTGAAAGTTTTAATCCCACTATTTTTGAGCTTGATAAAAATTATGTGTTTGTAGATCATGAAAAGCATGCTTTATGTGATAGTTATATTGTTGAGTTTATTCATGATGCTACTGAAAATTATTATGAGAGAGGAAAATGGTTGTAGAAATTTTCATGGTATTAAAACACCTCTCTATATGCTGAAAGTTTTGAAGTTACTCTTGTTTTATCTTCCTATGCTTGTCACTTTGTTCTTTGTGAATTTATTTGTGTACAAGATTCCTATGCATAGGAAGTGGGTTAGACTTAAATGTGTTTTGAATTTGCTTCTTGATGCTCCTTTTGCTTCATTTTCTATTTTCATGAGAGCATCATTAAAACTATCAAGCCTAGCTAAAAGGCATTAAAGAAAAGCGCTCTTGGGAGACAACCCATGTTTTATTTCTGAAATTTTTCTTTGCTTTTTGAGTCAAGGAGCTTGCTTACTTCTGTAACAACTCCTTTGTATCTTTACTTTTTCGAATTGTTGTGCCAAGAAGAGTCTCTAATGATTAGATGATGCTAGATTTGGATTTCTGCGCAGGGACAGATTTTTGCTGTCCACCGTTTTGAGCTTATAAATTCCAGAAAAATTGAAAAATTCTGAAAAAATTCATGCGTGATCCTCAGATATGTACGCATCTTTCATTAGTTTCGAGTTTTCGATTTGAGCAACGGAAGTGCCTCGAAAAAATTCATCTTTACTGGCTGTTCTGTTTTGACAGATTGTCTCTGTTTTTTGCATTGTCTCTTGTGGACTTTAAGTAAGGCTCTCTACGTGGGTGTAGCTAATGTTTTATTGAGTTCTTGCAATGTGTCACAACAGAACCAAAGTGGATTAATGTTTTTGAGTACTAACCCCTCTAATGAAGTTTATGAGAAGTTTGGTGTGGCGAAGTTTTCAAGGGTCAAGAGAGAAGGATGATATAATGTGATCAAGAAGAGTGAAGAGCCTAAGCTTGGGGATGCCCCCGTGGGTCACCCAAGCATATTTCAAGAAGACTCAAGCGTCTAAGCTTGGGGATGCCCAAGGCATCCCCTTCTTCATCAACAACTTATCAGGTCATCTCTAGTGAAACTATATTTTAATTCTTTCACATCATATGTGCTGTTCTTGGAGCGTCTGTGTGCTTTTATTTTTAGTTTGTTATTTTTTTTCTGATCATATCAATGTCGGATCCTATCTATCTTGTTTGGGAGAGAGACACGCTCCGCTTTTTCATTTGAATACTCCTATTCTTCACTTATATCTGTTGAGTATTCAGTTTTCGCACTGTTTAGCTTCTAGCTCTTGGTTTTCATGTATCTCTTGTTCAGAGCTATTAGTTCTTTTATAGAAAGTACTCTCTTACTTCACTTATATTTGTTTGGAGAGTTGCTTGGTTGATGTGTTGGTTCAGAAAATGTTGCATGTGGTAGTGGTATAATGAAAAACTTGCATAATCTTGTAGATCATTGAACTTTGATAACCTGATTCTTTGCAAACGTTTTGAGATATTTAGATGGTAAAGCTTGCTGGTTAATTAAGTTAAAATCATTAGTGGATTGTTGTCTTTAAGCTTGTACCGTACTACAAACTCTACTAAAATTGTTGAAGGTGTAGTTGGACTTGATAGCTTTCCATGTCTAAAGGTATTCGTAATAACTGAGTTGTGCTGAAGGTCGAGGGATCTAGCGGGGTACTTGTGCCGCCGTGAACGGCCCTTCTTGGAGTGAATTTTAATCATGCTCTTAATGTTGAACCTGCTAGTTGTTTGCAATAAGCTTGTGAGTTCTTTTTGACTAATGTTAAGCTACGGTTTTTGGCACTTCCACCACCATCCAAATTTGCTAGCCTCTTCGGTGTGTGCATTGCCTTCTCTCACATTGAGAGTTGTGCATACTTCGCCAGTACATCCAAACCCGTGGGAGGACTTTCTCTTGTTCTCCTACACATAAGCCCATACATCTTCCTCAAAACAGCCACCATACCTACCTACCACAGCATTTCCATAGCTGTTCCGAGATATATTGCCATGCAACTTCCATTTACATTACATGACTTGTTGTCATTTATTTTATATATTGCTTTGCATGATTCTATACAGCTGATGTGTGGTTTACCCATGTTACGCTAGATCATTGCACATCCTGCTACACTGGCAGAGGCATACAGTTTCATACATCATGTTTTGTTCATTATGAGTTATTTGTACCAAAAAGTGTGTTGTCATATTAGAATGTTGCCCCTAAAAGTGAAAAGAGCCATGGAGGCCATCGAAAAGAGAAACAGAAAAAGAAAAAAAAAAAAAAAAAAAGAAAAAAGAATAAA
Organism: Poa pratensis; assembly: GCA_947311845.1. Classification (NCBI taxonomy): domain Eukaryota; kingdom Viridiplantae; phylum Streptophyta; class Magnoliopsida; order Poales; family Poaceae; genus Poa; species Poa pratensis. The sequence continues at coordinate 68,688,640 of CAMZMU010000074.1, forward strand.
GAAAAAGGGGGCAACATTACTATCCTTTATCCACATTTGTGCTCATGTTTAGCACCTATACTCCATGTGAGAGAGTTTTCATGTTTTACTAGTATAACTATGTGGGGAATTTACACTATAGAACTTGGGTTGTATATTCCAATGATGAGCTTCCTCAAAAGTGCTCTAGGTCTTCGTGAGCAACCAAGTTGGATGCACCCCCACTAGTTCCATTGGAGAGCTTTCATACACATATAGCTCTATGTGCATCCGTTGCATGGCAATCACTACTCCTTACATAGCTTCGATT